>CM031857.1:53205923-53224740 GCA_018697195.1 Certhia americana
GAAGAGAAGAGAAGAGAAGAGAAGAGAAGAGAAGAGAAGAGAAGAGAGGAAAACTTGTGAACAAAGATGTGATTTTTTTAGTACAATATATTGCTGGAGCTTCCAAAGCTGGTAAGAATTTCATTGTCCGTATTTTGCGTTAAGATGAAGAATTTGGCCAATGGAGGACACCACTAAAATACCAATCATCAAGTAAATTCTGTCTGTTTACATGCTAAAACCAGCAGCAACATAATCTTGGATTAAGAAAAACCTTGGCTAGCTAGACAAAAATATGAAGCCTGCATTTAAATTGAGTATTCTCTCTGATTGCAAGAGGAAATGTTGGCAGGAATGGGTGAATGGCAAGAAGTGATACAAGAGATACCTGAGAGCTGACCATTCTGCTAGAGCTCCAGATCAACAAAGCATGAGGGTCTACGCTGCTCCTTCAGAGCGCTCTGTATCCTGAGTACTGGCTACGTTCTGGGTGCTGAGCTACTTGCTAAGGGTTTGTGACTTGTTTCGACAAGCAGAGGTGCTGTACATGCCCAGTATCTGGATTTCTCTTCACAAATTCCATACAACTTAGGAGCTATCTGGAAATCTGCTTAGGATGAGAAAATGAAGAAGTGAGGAAGGGAAGGAAGGAGAGAAGTAAATGTGTGTGTGTGTGTGTGTGTGTCTGTGTCTGTGTCTGTGTCTGTGTGTCTGTGTGTCTGTGTGTCTGTGTGTCTGTGTGTCTGTGTATGTGCTGAGATTTTTTTAACCAGATTGCTTTATTTTTTTGGCATTTCATTTCTCACTGCTGTCCTGACCTTTGGGTGAGGTGGGTTCTGAGTTTTGCCCTCTGTGCCTCTAGGCAAAATTACTTTTCCATTTCATTGCAGCATTGTGGTTATGCATTTATTTCATAAGGAAAGTGGGTTATTTGGCAATTTAAGTTCATATTGTGGGTGTGATGATAACTTTCTTCTGGATTAAGTCTTTGTGAGCTGTTATTTCTCTGGTAGTACATCAGTGAGCACTGCACCATTCTCCAGACAGGATTTCATTTTATCTCCCATTTTGTGAGATCACCTATTTCATCTGGACCACCAGCTACATTTAGCTGCAACAGTCCTGGGCTCTTCTCAGGGCAAGGGGCTTGGCTACCACCATAACTTACTTGAAGCACAGAGCCTTGCTCAGGCATATTTCCCCATCACTGGCACCCTGCAGTGTACCAGGGCTCTGTCCAAAACCAACCTAGCTATCTTTCTTCGTAGAGTACTTGACTGTGGAGCATAAACCTACCTACCCCAAAGAATCTCTTGTAAGCTCTGGAGTGAGAACACAGTAAGAAGGAAGGGACACAGAGGCTGGCAATGGAAAGCCATTTCAGATGCTACACAAAGCATTTTTTTATGCCTCATGATCACTCAAGGAGCAAAGAGCACTTCTGTTCAATCACAGAAGCAAGGGAAGGAGCATGTTCACACTACCCACGGCAGGTGTTTTTGTTGGGAGGGGACTGTGTATTCTCTCTCTTTCCTGAGTACAAATAAGTGCGTGAGCATGATTTCTCTCAGCTGACTATAGATATGGAGCTAAGGAGAATAGTTTCTTAATTCCAGGTACATCAGGTATGTGTCTGACATGCAGTGATGTGAATGAATGTTTAGACCTGCTGAACCATTTCAGAGTATGACTCTCTTTGCTATCCAAAATCACACCTTCTGCAAGAAAGCATTAGGCAAGCACCACAAGGTTTGCACTGCTATACCTGTCTGTTCAATATTTCCAAAATATATCATGGCAAATGCAATTCCTAGCCTGTGGATCAGGTCACACCTTGATGAACCTACTCCTTAGACCCAAATGTCTGGAAAATCAACATGTTTCCTATTAAAATGAGAGGGGGTGGGGGGTGTCACTGGCCAAACACCAGGCAGACATCCCTCCAGCACCGGGAATGTGACCTAAGGCAAAGCTTCGCCTCCAGCTGCGGGGAGAACTGCAACTGTAGCAAAGCCATTACTACAGAGAGGCAGTAAAATCACACACATCACACCACGGTACTACAGGCACAAATTTAATCAGGTCTAAGGCCCTTTAAAAAAATTGAAAAGGCCCATTAGGTTTAATTTAGAATCTCTTTCCTCACAACTACAGGGCAGATTGACAAAACAGACTTTTTTAAATCACCTATGAAATTTCAACGAATGACAGGATACCAAAAAGACTCTTTTGTGTTAAAGTGCTAATTATTAAAACATGACCAAACGGTTAGTTCAATTTACAGCATCGCCATTAGAAGGAAGGCTGGAAACAATGCACACATTAAAAGGCTATGTTATATGTTCTGTTACTTAGAGAGTCTCTGAAGTGAGAAAAGACAAGTTGCGGAGCCAAAAAATTCTCCACTGGAATGGTGGAAGCTCTTTTTTTCTCTCAGTACAATCTCATTTATCTAAAATGCGACAGGAAGCAAAAATAATTCAGCCAACAAGAGTCAAATCACCAAAAGAAATCCTGGGGAAGCAATTCAGCCAAACATTTGAACAAAATGAACAGTTTGGGTGAAAATATCAGTCACTCAGGCTAAAGGCAGTTCATTTTCCTTCATCGTTAGTTTGTGGCTGAACCACATTTCTTGCAGTTTCCCATTCAGTGATCATTTGAACGATTTATAAAGCAATTTACAGAAGGCTTCCAAAACATTCAAGAATAG
Source organism: Certhia americana (assembly GCA_018697195.1). Classification (NCBI taxonomy): domain Eukaryota; kingdom Metazoa; phylum Chordata; class Aves; order Passeriformes; family Certhiidae; genus Certhia; species Certhia americana. Next base: position 53,208,616 of record CM031857.1, read on the forward strand.
ATGGATGTGTATATAGCCGTAGCTTTCAATATTTCCCCTCAAAAGTGTCTCTATCTGCCCTGCCTGGAAGACAAGGAAGGGTGTCAGGCTGAAAAAGCCACTTCGCTGACTTAGACAATTCACTACACAGTCAGACAATGGAGAAAGATACCAAGGTTGCAATTCAGTGATTTATTTCGAAGCACTTAAATACCAAACTGAGATTTGGGTTCATTTCGTAGTAGCATAAATCCATCAAATGGAGACAATAGGCTAAGTATTTCTGTATTGACTTGAGCTAAACAAGTACAACGTATTTTCAAGGAAAAAACAAAACAAAACAAAACAAAAAAACCAAAAAAAACCCCCAAGCCATATGCAAAATACTGAAATAAGTTTAGTAACAATTTGTATAATTATCTATTACCCATAACAGCAAAAATTGAAACACACCCAAACTGGCCCAAAAGCCTAAAACATATCAGCTCTTCTGAACTCTTTTGAGATTTGTGTCATTTGCCCTCATCTGGGGATCTGTCCTGGAATCTACCATGTATTTCACAAATTTTTTTTTCACAGACTTTTTTTTCCCTCAGACCTGTTATGTAAAATAACATCACAGACTCTGAAGCTGTATAGAAGTTTTTAGATCAATGATTGCAAACTGGTGTGAAGCAAGAGCAGAACTAGATCCTGCGACTTGCTGTAGGGTTTTTTCCTTCACTCTCATTCTTCCTTTAATTTGCAGCTCTCAGATCTGTTCATCTTTCTCCATTCCCAAGTCCTTAGTAATAGCCCTATTTCCTTAGCTCCTTTCCCATAAATAATTCTCCTGAAATAACATGAGGAAATCCTACTTTGCTAGCACAGTTCCCCTTGGAGAAGGCCAGGAGATCAAATACTCCCATCGAAACACCACGGGAAAAGGAGAGTTTCAGAACAGGATTTCACACAACAGTTTATAACAACAGGGCGGGAGAAGGAAAAGCAATGAACAACTTTATTGTGTGCTCCTATGTAGCAAAAAGGGTTAAAAAATATCCTGACATCATTGAAAATTACTCTCCTAGGTGCTTATTTCCAATTGACTCTTCTCGATGTCTAAGTGTTATCATCCCAGTGATTGCTACTGTAGCAATATACAGACAACACTGTACAACAACGGTGCCCTTTAAGTTAGTGTACAATAAAATCAGTCACTTGTGCCACTAATTGACTGCTGCATTGTACGGTGAGACAATGTAGGCAAAGGACTTAATTTAAAACTAATTCTGGTTCAATGGAAAAGATAACTAAAAGACCTGTTTATTAAATGAAGTAACTGCTTTTACTAAATGTATTTTACACTTGAAAGAATTTTACACTGCTTTTGCACAAAGTGGTTATTTAATTAGCAATAAAAATGCCTCCATCATAATATTTGTAGCTAATATTTGTGGACTATTTCTGGTGCTGTGAAAGTCTGGGAATGCAAATAGCATTATTTAAACTTAGTATATGGTTGAATTAGGACCAACAAAGAGTACAGTAGTAGTAGTAGCTTTGTATAAAAAATACATCTTTGAGAATGGGGGAGGTAAAGACATGTTTTTATCCATATGGTATCTAAATGAGCCTTCCTTTTTCTTCCTCTCTTCAGAATAACTTTAATTTTAAGCACAGAAGTAAGTGACCTGGCAGCAGAAGGCATGTTTGAATGTTTGATCTTGTCCTCAATGATAAGCACAGCTTCTTAATGTCTCTGAAGGTTCCCCACCTAGATTCAGTCCAGTCAGCTTTAAAAACAAAGAAAAATATGTTTGAAGTGTTGCACTTCTGAATCTCTCATCCAGCTTTAGGGCACTTTACTGACCTTCTCCATTTTAAAGAGGTTTTTCTTCCCTCCAGGAGCAGGATGACCTGGACCAACAAAAACGCTCTGTATTTGTATGCAGTGAACAGGTGATAATCAGGGATGTTAAAGGATCAGTAAAAACTCTCCAACAAAAGAGCTAAATAAGAAGCACAGAAGAAAAATTTTCCGTCTTTCAGTTATGTTTCTTGGCACATTAATATTAATTTAAAACAAATAAACAACAAACCCCAGCAACAAAATTTTTCATGTTAAGGTCCCTAAATTGCCAGCACAGGGACAAATTTTCCAGTGATGTAGCACAGTGTAACTCAATCACAGAACTTATCCTATTTACACTGACTGAAGGTTTGTCATATAACCTTCTATTATATGAAGACATGCTAGTTCTTAAACAATGAGCAGGATATCATACTGATTTAGAAACATCCTTCCTTTCTTAAGAACTTGCCCTCTTATTTTTCCTGCTGACTTTATGCCAGTTCCATCAATTTACCTTTGGGTTTGCAGCCAACACAAAAAATATAAAGGCCAGACCAAGAAGATGGAGGCAAACAGCAATTATTTGTAACAAGAGAGATTGATTTGTCTCTAGTGTAATGATTTTTTACCTCCTGCAATAATATCTCCCGGCTCCCTGAGAAAACACTGATTGTCAAAGGTAAAACTGTGTCTTTTAACACAGCAGATCTTGAGCAGTAAAAGAAAGTTCAAGGGGAAAGCAAGAAGGTCAAGAAAAAATAATTCTGGAGGAAAGATTGAAGGTCTGGTGCTGCTTAGTCTAGAGAAGACATGACTGGTGGGGATGGTATGGCAGAAAAAAACCCCACCAGTCCATGTCATGCTGAATATAGTGGAAAAAGTAGAGCTGGACTGTACTTTAGCTGGTACGAATACCTTCCCAAGACATGACTGGGTTGGAGACATCTGCCTGCCATGATCTAAGCATGGGACAGGCAGACATCACTCAGGAGCGAGGGTGGCCAGGTCAGCACGGTCCTCTGCAACTCGATGGAAAGTCATACAGTGGCCAGGGAGCGAGAGAGCTCTCGGTCTGAGTCAGAGCAACACATCTTTTAGAGGATTAAGAGATGATGTAGGAAGTTGAGACTGCAAGTTGCCGACAATGAATACCAGACGGCCGATGAGGAGCTGCCAGCTCATCAAGGACCTGACTCAGCAAACAGCTCTGCTTTCTGTGATTGCTGCTCCAAGGGTATGCTGCTCCACACTACATTGCATGCCTCAAAAGCCAGAACAATCTTTCTTCTTTTTAATTTTTTTTTTTTTTCTTTTTTTCAACCGAGGGAAGTCCTTAGCTAGTGTCTCCTAAACTGGGAAGACAGAAGATAAGTGATGAGGGAGCTGAAGAAGAGGATCATGACTCCAGGACTCCCAGTGCTTCATGCCCACCTATAGACACACAATAGTTCTACAGGCATCTGTGGTCTGTAAAAGAGCAGCTTGCCAGTCATCCCCCCAACCCAGCTACTGTAGAAACCCTCCTGTGGCAACCACAGTGCCTGTATGCTCCTCATTTGCTCTACTTGCCTGATGCTGGGCGAGGATCCCTCCCTGCAGCAAGAGTGGGCAGCAGCAGGGTCCTTTGCCACCTGCCCGCACATGGGAAGAGGATAAGCTACCCAGTGCATAGACAGGGGAAAAGAGAAACAGGAAAGAGGCTTAAATAGATGGCAGATTACAATAGATGGAAAAAATAAAGTGAGCAAAACAACTTGCTGAGTGGTATGGATCAACTGTTGGTAGCAGTTTGCATCTCTCTTAAATGGCAAACGAGCTTCCAATATGCCTCCTTGCTTCCTGCCAGCAATGCCCAGGTTCACAGTCTTTTGTTTGCCCTTTCCACCAGCATATGGACACTGGCTGGTCCCATGGTCAATATGAAGCTCTGGGAATGGGTTTGCATTACTGTCTCTATTGCAAAAAAAGCTGAAAAATGTGGATTTTCCATGTTGCATGCAAATTCTGGTGTTCATAAAATTTCTCCTCTGAGCTGGAGAGACAAGTCTGACACACATCATTGTTCAAAAAGAGACAAATTTAAAAGATCTAACTGATTTATTCCAGAACAAGTAATTGGGCTGTTCCCTGTGCTTTGGACCACAGAGTCCAAGGCACCCAGCAGAGTTGCTGTAGTGCCCAAGGTATCAACATAGCAAACAGCCTGCTGTGAGCTCCCAGGCAGATTTCTGGCAGAAACCTGCCTGTAATACGCACAGACACCTATAGGTTTCCTCAAGACTCCTGTAGTAAAACACTTGTTCACCCACTCCAGGTGTTTAATCAGAAAGTTTATTGGTGTATTATTCACAATCTCATCCGCAATATTTGGTCTGCTTTTTTTATTTGTCAGGTTTTAAATTGTTCATTGTAAACTTTAATGCCCCACAGATAAACTTTCAATCGGTGTACTACTGAAGATAAACTATTAACATGGTCCTCTTAAGAAGCAATAATAGGGTTAAGTATTTGCATGGCTCATTTATTAGAAAAATGTGTGCAAGTAACTCAAGGAGTTTTCAGTGAGTTACTTTTTATGAGTTAGATTCAATCAAGATTTCTCCTGGCTTCAAGGCTGCAGTAATTGTCCAAGGCAGATCAGCTGCCCAAGCCTTGGTGCCTGCATCAGGCTGATGTGGCTTCTCTGGCAGCTGAGCATGCCTAGGGTCTGCAGCCCTGCTCAGCCACCACACAGCCAAACCCAGCAGATCTCCAAACTAAGGATGCAAGAAGAGATCCTCAGGATCCCAGGTGGTCTCTTTGCCACAGTAGTGGTGTGGTTTCCCAAAGGAATCCTCTGATGGGCCAAGTCAAGTGTCAGGGAGTGCTAAAGGTGGGTTGAAAGACCCCAGCTCCTCAAGAGCACCAAATTTGTCTGAGCTAAAGGTGAAATGGGAAGTTTTCTCACTGAGTGCATCTCTGGATCTTCCACATGGGAAAGAGTCCTGCTCAGCAAGCCTTGCCATTGACCTAACTGAAAGCACTAGAAAGTGGATTTCTCTCTCTCTCCCCCACTCACAACAGATTTTTCTTGGTTTTGGACAAGATTTATTTGACCTGAAATACTAACTTTTATTAGTCTACATGTATTCATTCCCATTTTCAAACTGAAATCTTCTTAAATTGGTGTTTAGAAGATGTTTTCAGTTAGAGACTGACTCGTTTTATTTGTTTCTTTTATTAGGACTAAGCAGGCCAAACCCAAGTCGTTCTATTTTGGATTAAATAAACCATTTCAGGTTGACTACCCCCTCCATGTACTTGAAGTATGAAAAAGAAATAGGCTTTGTTGAAACAAAGATAAATGTATAAAACACTTTCTGGCCCATTTTTCACACAGCTGCAGTCAAAACCCCTCCTACTTGGATTAACTCTTCCCACTTCTTCACACAGCCTGCTCTAGTTCAAGCACTCAAACAGAAGATGTAAAAGCCATCTTCAAGTAAATAAGAGCTACCTGCCAGCTGCAAAACAAAACACTGGAAAGCAGAAATGAATCTCTTCTTAATATGAAACAGAAATTGCAAGCACTGAAATTTCAGCATGTGGCCCCACCCTTAAAACTGCCTGTGTTGGCTCTGCTTTTGGTAAATCCAGTCACAAATGGAATGCTGAAGCCTTTGGCAAACCATATCCCAACGGAGCAAATACAGTGTGAATGACATGGGGGGCCATATCCTTGGTAGATTATATTGGGGTGGTTTTGCTGAAGTCAAAGATAACACAGCTGGAACAGCAACAGTCAAGACCCAGTGTCCTGAGGTCTCTGAACCTTGGGGCAAATATTTACTGTCCATTCTTCAAAAACTTTGCTCATTTTAAAATGAGATAGTTTCTAACAGCATTTATTCAGAGGTAACTACCAAGACTCTCCCTTCATTGGATGAGTGATTTTCAGCTCCTCAACATGTGTTTTTCACATGCTGGGGAGAATAAGCAACGTTAAATAAATAAGGCTAAAAAGAAATTATATTCCCTTTGCAGACTTCAGAAAAATTGCAGCTTACAACACTGGCATACCAAACAAGACAGGTTTCCAGGGGCCATATCTTCAGTGCTGTTTGTACACAGAATATGTGAGTGCACTAGTGTAATAGTTATTGCAACAAAAGTCCTTGGCCACTGGCACCCAATTTGCATCCTTTTTTTGGTTTTGTTTTAGGTTTTGTTTTCCTCCATTTCTTAGGGTCCAGCACCAGACCCTAGAAGACCACTTAGTTTACTAACAGTCACTCTCTATTGCATCCAGACATCTCTAAGGTCTTTTCCCTTCCTAAGTCTGTGGCTTTTATCGAACTAGCCCTGTTCCAACTCAAGCCCATTGGCAAGCAGCCTGTTCTGTGTCCTGTCTCCCTTGCTCCTTCACACATAACCTGGATGTTGATGGGGAGTTGCATGTAACAGCTCATAGGCTGGAGGGTTTTCTGTTTTCTCAGAAGAGAAAGAATAAATGGCTCATGAATGTCCTCTCCTCCTCATTCCTCCAGGACAAGTATGCAGGAGGCCTCTCTGCCAGTTTGATGGGACACTGTGGGCACAGAGCTCCCACACTGTTAGGGAGCACTTTGCCCTTTCTCAGATGGTCTGTTCCCACCACAGCACCCTGTCTCTGACTGCTGTACCATTCAGATTAGTGTGGCTGAGACAAAGACTAACTCAGCAGCTTTTGCCCCTATATCAAGCCAGAATGGGCTTGCGTTGTGAACACTTTGTACAGTCCTGGATGTTCTTCCACCCACACAACTTTAAAAAGATACAGTGCAAACTGGAGTAGGGTCAGAGGAAAGCAACAAAGAAGAGTCAGAGGTACAGTGCTGTTTCCACACAAGGAACAGCTGAATGCACAAGAACTCTTCAACCTGGAAAACAGAAGACCTGGAAGTAAAGGAAAGGGCTTAATACGGTCAAAAATCAAGTAAGCATGAGAAGCATGGAAAGCTTAAGTAGAAAATGCCCATTCACTCTCTTTTCCAGTGTCCACTGTGAAGCTCACAGCTGGTAATTGGATCAAATCCTATGAAAGAGGGTGGTTTTACATGGAGTGTGCACTTTAATTATGGAATGCCTAGATAGTAGGTGGGCTCACAGAGAAACTGGACAAGCAAAAATCCACTGAAAGTGGTTCAGTGTACTACAGATCTTCTGGTTCAGGTAGCCCCTGGTCTGTGAATAGTTGAATGCTTGGAAAGCTCCCATGGAAGTGGCATGTACACATGGACCCTCATGACAGGCATTCAGCTACTGTTGACCACTGCCAAAAAACTTGTCCCCAGACTAGACAGACCTTTAGCCTGCCCCAGCATAATTTTCTACTACACATTCCCCACACAGAACCATGCTCTTCCTTTTTTCTTCAAGGACTGCAAATTTCACTGGTATGACACATAAACACAGTTGCACCGAGGTCCTTCCTCTCTTCCCCAGGGTATGGCACACCACGCCCAGTCCCACAACCAGTCCACTTTTCTGGGGATCAAGCCATATTTTCATGCTTTTTCTCTTCTGCCTACTCTCTGAAGGATAAAGCCTCCCAGACATGCCATGTCCTAATGCTGTTTTAGCCTGGCCCGGCATGCCCAGAGCTAACTGAAGATTTGTCAGCTTCAGAGGAACTTCTTTAGTGGGTAAAAGTATCACCAGGGTGGGATGTGGAGCACGGCCCCAGTGAGAAGGGATTTCTGCACCACTGCCTATAAGGACTAGCCAACATAAGCAGCTGTACTAATTATCTGAATATTCAGCAGTTTTTACCTTGACTGTTAAAGGCAGCTTGGGTTAGGGATACCATAGTGATACTTGCACCAGCTCTGAAGGCATCATCAGAGCCCTCACAATTGGCTCAGGCAGACAAGTCCTTGCTGGGCCACCCTTGTCCAGGCAGAGCAGGACAACCAAGATCTAGTTGGGGGAAAAACATTCATTCATATAAGCTGAATTGATTAATTTTCTTTTGGGTCAGCCCAAACCACTACATTTGACCCAGTGTGAAATATTTATTTTACTTTTGGAAACAAAAATTTTCTCCCTGTGTTGTGATTCAGTAAAAGGTCTTGTTTTGAAAATGTTCATGGCACAAGTGTGTTTCAAAAAAAATTCTTTTCTTCTTTTACATTTAAAGGAGTTTTTCTCACTTCAGCACATTTGTCATATTTATTAGTTTTTCCCAACACTCCCCACCAAAAAGAAGTGCCACTCAGCTGACCTCACCATGGGATCTCTGGCAAAAAGACTACAACATGGTGCCATAGCAGTTTTCAAAACACAAATAATCATGACCACAGTAAAATAGCCCAGTGTTTGGGATGGATCTGATCATGGACTGTTGAAGTCTAACTCATTCAAACCAGAGGAAGCAGCAGCACAGCCAGTAGGGTACAGGCAGCACCACAGCACAGAATACAGGGAACATCCATTTATGTCTTGACACGGTTCACTCCTAGGTTCCAATGCTCCAGGGGAGTTAATGGTCATTTTAGCCTTGTGTACAATATCAGGTAAGAAACAAGGACTCAGTGGAGGCAGAAAACAGTACTACCCCCCACAGCTCCTCTGCTCCTTGTACCTGAGCACTTGGCCTATTCCTCACATTTTAGGAAGAATCTGGTGTTCACCCATGCATGTTCACAGATACGCACTGGTTTCACTAAATTATCCTCGAAAGTCTATTTCATTCAAATTAGATTTGTTTAACAAAGTTAACTTTCTTCAGGCCAATACTAAGTTCTTTGGTCTTTTTCAAGTGTGTCCAAAGGCTCTGATTCTCTGTCAACATGAGTTACTAAGAAGTCCCAAGAAACTTTGGAAAACGCTGAGTCTACATTTGAAAAGAACGTGCTAAGCATCTTGCCAAAATATCATGCCTAGCCTCAGAGAGATATCTTAAGAGTGTGCAACATGTGACTGTAGGATGTCAAGATAGTACCACAGGTACCCTAAAGCCCTGAGTCCACAACACCCCAAGGGGCTCTATAAAAAGTCTGTTTCCTGTTTCCTTTTTCCTATGAAAAGTACCCATAGCAGCCCCTTTTTTAGAGTCATGACACTTCTATCCTCCTCAGAGATTCAGCTTTAACATTTCTTGTTTTCTCAAAACTGTTCACCACAGTAGCTCACTCTGCAAGTGCACCTAATCACAGTCAGTTAATTCATCATTTCTGCTGGTCTCATTACTCTCCCTCTCCCCTTTCACAGATAAACCACATTTAATGGCTGTGTTAAATAACAAGTAGCATGCCAAAGAATATCTGTCATACTTCAGAAGGGTAATGTCCTACCAGATTTATCTCGGAGTTTGAATCCCATTTTGAAAAAGTTCTCTTGGTTACTGAACTGCTGAATACAAATTTCATAATAATTTATTTCAGAAGGGGAAAAGAAATTAAAAGTTCTTAGTTTTTCATTATTTGTCTATACCTTAAAATTTTGGTTTCAAGTCCTCATCATAGGGCTTTCCTCAGGTGCAACCTGGCATGTTCTCAAAGTATTCGCCCCATAAATGTGTCTCTCAATTTCCTGTTCCCAGACACAACCATTCCAAGCAAAGACCTCAGCTCAACTTGGCAGGAGCCATGCTAAATGTACCTCCCAATCCTTTCTGCTGCTTGTGTTATCCCAGCAAAGAGGCAATGGCATCCCACTGTTGGATGCTGTCTGTACCCATGTACCCACATGGCAAGCAGCTCACTGCACTGTCCTCACCAAACCCTTTCTGTGTCCACCCACCATGCCTGTATGCTGCACAAACACCATATTCCATTTCTTTGTTTATTTTTTTAAAGCTGAGTCTTTGATCTTCTAGGTAGTAATAATTTTTCAGCCATCAAACAGGCATAAGGAGTGTGGTATGTGCCTGCCACAGCCTCAAACCACAACTGAGAGCTCTGAATACCCTCTATCATCAGTCCCAACAGGAATCCAAAGCCAGGCTCAGATGCTGAGCCCTCACTTTCTCAGCTAAACTTATGTAGTTTGCTGTTAGCTATTTTTTAAACAGGATGTGAGGGTGTAGCAGAAGCCAGAGGTGGGGACCACTTGAATCTACCTGCATCTTTTGCTTAAAGCAAGCCTACCTAAAATATAGAATGGCTTTTCACCTTGAAAGCGGAGATTTATTGGGGGGTCTTATAATAGAGAGGACGGAGAAATCCACAGCCAGAGGGCAAAGTTATTGAAGGATTTTCTCAGAATACAAACTATGACTAAAATCACGCATTTCTCAGAAACACCTCCCTTCATTTTTTTCAAATAATCTTCTTATGTTTTTTTTTCTTTTTAATTGCAACAGAATGTAAAATCTCTGATTAGGAAGCACAGAAAAGGAACTGCTGAAAAATCTCAGCATAGGAGAATCTATTACCAAACTTTAATTAAAAATTACTTTGTATTTTAATCAACAATTAATCAACAATTTCTCTCCAGCCTCTACCATCTTAACTGTGATTTGTTCCTGCCTCCCTCAGTGTGTAAGTACATCCCAGTGTGGGGGTGTATCTCTTCACAGGTTTGTTTTCAGCCATGGTCAGTTTGCTTTTTTGAGGGACTGTTTATATTTCCTTTGAAGAATATTTCTCTAAGTGTCATAAGGTTATACTTCCCCTGGCATTTTAGCACCTTCACAAGTTCTCATTGAGATATTTTGTATGTTTTCATTGAACATTGAGCTATTTTGTTCCTCACCCAAAGGAGGAACACATGCATCACCTATCACATGCATCAAACATGACTAAATAAGTGCGTGATGTCTGGAAAAGAGTCTGAGGAGAATTTTTGGTGTCGAGATGAATGTAAGGCAGAAAAAAAAGTAAGGGATTGAACTTCTATTAATCAGGATTTTTCCTGTAGCACTGCAGCATGAAATGGTGTCAATTTTTTTGCCATGCTTTGGAAGGCTGCCAGCTCCCCATGCTGTGTGCAGGAGAGCCAGAGCCTCCAGCAGGATACTGCTGTGGCTATCCTAGCAAACCACCTGCGATTCACCACCCATGATGCGCCATGGCCCCTGAAATGAGACAGAAATCTGGTGGGCTTCTACTTTTATAATCATAGAGATTCCACAGACAGTTGCACCTCCTGTAAAACCACTAGTAATCACAGCCAGCATTTATATCTACAGTCCCTGACATTTCACACAGGAATTACATATGCCTACTGCAGAACAGAGTGATCACTGTGGACCAGGATCTGATCTCATTACCCTGCAGTGAATCCAGCCTTATTCAGTCACTCACGGCTGGTACTTTGGACTTGCACCAGTGTCACTGTGATCAAACTCTGCCTCTCTGCCTGTTTCAAAAAATATATTTAGAAAAAGATGATGATATATTTAGAAAAAGATTAGATGCCAAAAGCATCTTTTCCCCATGCAGGCTAAGAGCATAGCCTATGTTATTAGAAATCTCTCACCATTTCTATGTTATTAGAAATATCTGGTCACACTTATTTCAAATATTACCATCTTCACTGCAAAATTCATACTGTCCTGCAGCAGCGGGTGCTCCAGGGGGCACAGTGGGACCAAGCATCACAATGAACACAATGTCACTGCCTGCAGAATATTTTAGGTCACTGCTCAGCCCAGTTGTTGACTGAGTCTGCACACAAGGATTCTGGCAAGGCTGGAGAGCGAGGCAGAGCCCAGACAACCTACACTTGTCTAGTTTCATGCAGGAAATGGCCTCTTTTATCTGAATCAAGGCTCCACGTAGCTTAATTACCCTGCCTACAACAGTGGGCTCAGGGATGTGACTGCCTGGGGAGAAAAGTGACACTTTCCTCATTGCCTTAGAAGTACAGATGCAGTATAGGGCATACGTAGCCTGACTTGATTAGATTTTTCACTTGTTTCTGAGAATGAGAATTAGAACTGCTTCAGCTGATGGGCGGTGGAGACTCAGACCTGCCACTGCAGCACATTGTGAGCATCAGCTTCTGTCCACCAGGACCTTGCAAATTACAGCAAATCACTCTTGCATCCCCTGCTCTTGAGCTTGAGACTGACAGCAGACTACTTCATGTGTTCACTGCTTGAAGGTGCTACTGAGTGAGATCAGATGGCAGTTAGAGAAAGCAAAATAAAAACTGGTATGTTTGCATTCACATAGCATATAGAGAACTAATTAATCTTGGTTTTGCTGAACACACTGAAGGGCAATGATACCAATCAGAGAAGCTGACTTGTCACGTCCCTGGAGATCTTCAGTTCATTAAAGGAAAAAAGACTTTACTTTATGATTTTGATACCAACACAACTTCATGCATGCTTTCTACACACCACTGTTACTGGCTGTTTGTGGAGGAATTAAAAACTGCCTCTGTCTTTCCGAAGGCCCTTTAAAAGTCATGGCCCTGCATCCCCACAATTCTTTTCCCTGTGGGATACCAGCAGCCATCATCATCTGGAGTTAGACTGCACAGTTTGCCATAATTAAGGCCCTAGTTAATGCTGTTGTGGGAGCAGGAGACCTCAGGAAGCACAGTGCCTCTTAGGGTGCAGTCCCAGGGCAGAATAGGTGACAGGCTGGTGTAGAAGGAGGCTGAGATCATCAGAATCTCAGACAACCAGAAGACCATGAAGATGAACAATAATGCAATAACATCAACAGGATCACCTTCAATGACTGAACAATAAAAATTTTTAGTATAAAATGGAAGTTCCTCAGTGTAGAAACACCAAGGAGTGTGCTGCCAAGTCGGAGGATAAAGATGCTGCAAAGATGCAAGGAAGCCTTGTACCGTTGGGGCACACCAAAAGAGCCATAAAGGTCTGCAAGGCTGATGTGCTCTAAAGACCTAGTGCCACACAAATAGAGCAACCCTTAAGAGCAATCTGTCATAGCAGAGTCAGGCAGCCAGGAGGAAATCAGGCAGATCAACAAGAAGATGCCCTGTTGGTAGAATTAAAGTAGAAGGAAGAAAGAAAAAAACAAAAACAAGTGAATAAATAATGTAAATATCATAAGAGAAAGGTTTACAGGCCTGAGGGATGTGAAGAGACTGTCATAATGAAGTATAAACAGAAAGAGGTAGAGCAGCCCAATAGAGTCCCTGTTTAATCCTTTCACAACACAGCACCATAAAAGGTCTTAAAATAAGGGCTGGTCAAAATTTTCCATCCAAACTTCTCTACTGAACAGCAAAAACAGTACTTTATGATTACTCCTTTTTTTTTTTTTTTTTTTTTTTTTTTGACCCACAACAGCTGCTTTCCATGAATATTTTCAACATTTTGTGGAAAGGCCAAAAAACACCCAACCCTCTGTTTATGGCAACTAAATATTTTCAGACAAAAAAAAAAATTTAACATTTTTGGTGAGAATTGAAGAATGGCCTGTAGTTTTGAGACATGACTAATCCCTTTGTTGCCAAACACCAAATACTTCTTGGTTTTCCACTAAAAAGTCCAAATTATTCTCTGGGTAATGGGGGCACTTTCCAAACCAGCAGCACTTTAAATATCCGAATAAAAAATTCAAACTCAGTTCCAGCCTTAAGGGATGGCCAGTGCTGAGATCTTTGTAAAGAAGGCACATTGGGAACTGGTCGAAGAGCAAAACCAAGCAGAAAAACAGACTGATTCTGGGCAGGATACAAAGAGAAATGGAAAAAAAACAGGGGAACCAGTGTGGAGGGTTGATGCTGACAGGCTGACAGGTGCCCAGCAAAGGTGTCCTATTGCTCCCCTCCTCAGCTGGGCAGGGGAGAGGAAATACAGCAAAAGGTTTGTGAGGTAAGGATGGGGAGACGTCACCAATTACCATTACAGGCAAACCAGACTTCACTTAGGGAAAATTAGTTGAAATTTTTAGCAATCAGAAGAGGGTTATGAGGGTAATGAGGAAAAAAAAAATCTTAACACTTTCCTATCACCCCTCCCTTCTTTCCGAGCTCAGCTTCACTCCCAAATTCTCTACCTGCTTCCATCCAGCAGTACAGGGGGTTGAGGGATGGGGACTGTGGTCAGTTCCTTACAATTTGTCTCTTTTGCTCCTAGCTTCTCAGGGGGAGGGTTCCTCAACCTCTCTCCAGGCTACAGCAGGGTCCACACCTGTGGTTCCCTCCCATAGGAGACAGTCCTTCATGAACTTCTCCAACGTGAGTCCTTCCCACAAGCTTCACTTCATACTCCGCTGCAGCATGGGTCCCTTCTACAGGGCACAGTCCTTCAGGAACAGGCTGCTCCAGCTCAGGTCTCCCATGGGCTTACAAGTCCTGCCAGGAGCCTGCTCCAGCATGGGCTTCCCATGACAGGGTGACAGCCTCCTTTGGGCATCCCACTGCTCTCTCATGGGGTTCTCCACAGGCTGTGGGTGGATCTCTGCTCCCCTTGGACCCCCATGGACTGTGGGGATCACTCTTCCTCCCCATGGTCTGCACCAGGGACTGCAGGGGAATTGCTGCTCCAGTACCTGGAGCATCTCCTGCCCCTCCTTCTCCACTGACCCTGGTGTCTGCAGAACTGCTTCTCTCACACATTCTTACTACTCTCCCCGAAGGCAACTGGTCTTGTGCAGTAATAACAGTGAACTCTGTTATCCCAGACAATCCTCTGTCCCTGATGGTCTCAGCTTTGGCCAGTGGCCAGCTGTGGGTCCATCTTGGAGCTACATGGCATTGGCTCTGTCAGACATGAGGGAAACTTGTGGCAGCTTTTCAGAGAAGTCACTCCGGTAATCCCCTTGCTACCCAAACCCTGACATGGTAACCCAATACAACCATCAAGAAAGAAAATAATATAAGCTATTAAGCTGGGAGACACAGTGAGAGAATTGGAGCTCAGATGGTGGTTTTGTTGTAGGAAGTGTCAAATGGTTTGGTTTTGGATGGCTGAGAAGCAGTTTCCAACTGAGCATCGAAAGACATCAATTGAATACTTGGCCAGGCAGTGGCCCCGTCTGCCTCAATATCTTTGGCTGCTTTATAATAAGAGAGAAATGAGGGGTACATTTTTTAAATCTGCCTTTGCCAGGGCAGGAATGTCAGGCCAGAGAGGTTTCTCTAGCCTAGTGAAATATCATCTATTAAAATAAATACATTATTGAAAGAAGTTCAATTAAAGTCTAAAATATTAACATTTATTGCAAGAATCCTATATGGTGCTGTATGTTAAAAATAGCTACTTGAGGAAACTGTTCTGTTGGACTGGAGCCAACTCTTGTGTTTTTAGTAATAAAGTATTTCATCTCATTTCACCTCTAACTTTTGATCTTGCGGCAGGTACCACCAGAAGATGGCAGGGTAAGCCAAGGCAGCTGTAAATGTCATCATGCATTGGTATAGGACCTGGAGTTAATTTAAACCTATTTATTTGTGTGATTCACTTGCTTTCCTATCACCTAGCAGCTTACTTTACAAATGCAATTGTAGCCTGGGGTAGATTTTTCTCACAAAATTGCAGGTTTAAACACGTTACTACAAATGATTCCCAGCAGCTGAAGTGATAATAGAGGCCAAGTAGCATAAACTTCTGGAGGAGGAAAAAAAAACACTCTCCATGGGTCTCCTATAATGTCTGAAATCTTCACCAAGCCTAAAGAGAGCTAAAATGTAACACAACTCTCAAAAGGATGCAGCTTTCTGTGAAAGGGGAAGACACTGATGGAGCTCATGGTCTGGTATCTATGCTAGAGCAGAAAAGGTAGCAAGAAAAACAATCATGGAATGAAAAAGACAAAAGTGTTGGAGCTCTGTCCAGCCATGTTAAACATGAGGAAGAGAGGGAATTATGTCCCTGCAAAAACGGAGAAAGCAGGTCACACAAGAAATTAAGGTGAATTAATCAGATATTAGGTAAAAACAGTCAAAACCCGCTTAAAAATCAAATACTTTCGGTCCTGCATTCTGCTGGTAAAGTTGCACAACATGAACTCAGGGAGGGAGCAACATGCTGGGAACAGCACCCTCAGCTCAGCAATGTGGATATCAAGTACTTAGCATGAGAAACAAGAGCACTCCTGTCAGACAGGGGCATAGTGGTATCACATTGCATCACAAGGCGTGGTCTGACAGCAGACCCTGTCCTGGTGCTCCAAAGGTTCTGTCTTGGCAGTGACACGGGCATAAAGACATCGTCATTAGCATGTCTCCACCTGAACCGGGGAAAACATGGGGGAGGCAGGAAGGAAGGCAGGCAGGCAGGCAGGCAGGCAGGCAGGCAGGCAGGAAGGAAGGCAGGCAGGAAGGCAGGAAGGAAGGCAGGAAGGCAGGAAGGCTGGAAGGCCGGAAGGCACGGAAGGAAGGCAGGAAGGCACGGAAGGAAGGCAGGAAGCCACGGACGG
>CM031857.1:53225125-53255050 GCA_018697195.1 Certhia americana
GGAAGGCAGGAAGGCAGGAAGGAAGGCAGGAAGGCAGGAAGGCAGGAAGGCAGGCAGGCAGGCAGGCAGGCAGGCAGGCAGGAAGGAAGGAAGGAAGGAAGGAAGGAAGGAAGGAAGGAAGGAAGGAAGGAAGGAAGGAAGGAAGGAAGGAAGGAAGGAAGGAAGGAAGGAAGGAAGGAAGGAAGGAAGGAAGGAACCTCTGAAAAAAGATATTAAACAGGCAGTATAGAAGTGGCAACAAAGGACTCACAGAAGAGGAAGAGGCTGGTTTCCTGACCAAAGATAAAAGGCTGTCTAAGAAAAGGAAAATCCAATCTTCAGTCTCTACCTCCAAAAATCTTACCAAATGGACACACGTTGAAGATAAGTTTTTTGTGAGGGTGGAAATTCCAGGTCAGTGTGGGGCAAACGTCAGACTCACATTGAATTTCTCCTTAGACTCAGTGGAGATGTGAAAAAACCAAAGGGACTCACAGCCAGTAGTGACAGGAGAAGAAGGTTAAGAACAAGTGAAAACAAAGGGAGAAGAGGAAAGCAGTACTGGGACATGTGGCTCAGTCCAGGGTAAATGGCAATATGCAATTCCTGAATTTCCTCTGGGACTAATCCCAGTTAATTTTCTATAAAGAAGCTCTTTTCAGAGTAGTTATTTTGGTTCCCATCCTTATGCATAAAGTATTATGGCCTTTTCATTAAGAATGTGCACAAATTTCACTCTGTAGTGATATTCACATCAGGCTGGAGTGCTGGCAGCAAGTTAATTTCAACCTCACAAAATAAGCATTGCTTATTTTCAGTCCCACTGTAGGGTGAAGAAAACATATAGTCCCTTCCGTTGGTTTGCTGCTTAAATAAAACTAAAAGACATTAATGTAAACTGTGAAATACAAAATCTTTTACTTAATTAATTCACTCCTTCACTAACTGGAATTTTTAGGCACTTTTCATTAGAGCAGGGTAAATTTAAAAACCTGCTTCTGAACTCATTAAGGCCAGTATAAATAAGGAGTAATGGTTCATGCTAATGGTAATACACTGGTGTATAAATTAGCAAAACCAGTTTTAGTTTCACTCTAACTGTTTTGTGTTGTACTATGTCTAGTTTCACTCCGTCCTCACAGTTACATTTCAAGAGGTGTGCTGTGCCTTGCACACTTGCACAATAAGTAAAACTGTTAAATAAACAGGGATACAACAAAAAATATGAAGTTTCAGAATATTCAGGAAATCATCATTTCCTGGAGCTGAATAAACATTTTAGAAAAAACTCACTCAGCAGGAAATGAAGCTATCTGAAGTGGCCAGTAGGTTCAGGGGATGTAGAGAGGGGTTTGTTCAGAGGCGTTAAATAAACAGAGTAAAATGCCTTGGGAAATAGTTCCCTTTATTTGCTTTCTTGGCTAACAATGTTCATTTTACATTCAGTCTTCAGCACAAGAGACACAAACAGGCCCCATGCAAGATTACCAAGCTGAGTGCAAACTGATACACAGCCTTCCCGGTTCTGCAGGCATCCTGAATTGATAGTTAAAGGAGATCTTGCTGGCCTGCTCAACTTCTGAGTACAATACCTGTGCATGTTAAGTATTAGGCAAGTTAAAAATTATCAAAATAACCATTTCACTGCTCTCAAACTTAACAGGTCTGCTTATCCCTTGGCCAACTGACCTCCAAGTCACAGGAAACAATACAGCCATATATGATAGAAAAGCCTGTGACACATCAAAACCTGCTAACCAGGAAATTACATCAAACCTTAAGTCACAACATCAGTGATATAAAGGGAAGAATGCAAATCATGACTTTCATGCTTACCTCTTTATAGTCTTCTGTCTCAATACATCTGTGAAGCTGACACAGAATTTCATGAACACTGTTCTGGAATATCATAGAATACAAGGAATTTGTTGCGTTTTCCAGCTCTAACCATGCCTCTAGGAAAATAGGCATTTCAGTGCATGTCCTTGAGCCAGAGAAAGGTGGTGAGTAAAGACTATAAAGTTTCCCTGTTTTTTTCTCCCACTGTTCTCTCTCCTTGCCTTAAATTCCAGTGAGTTTTAATTCTTCATCATGACACTGTGGAGAGAAATGGATGGGCTTGAACTCTCTGAGTGTTCTTGACTCAGTGTCGTGGTTTGAATGACAGGTGTCTGCTAAGGAAGGCAGGAGCCCTCCCTTGGAATGGAGAATTTAAGCCCCCTCCCTCCAAATTATTATAACTTTGAAATTAAAGGGCTCTCAGGCAAAGATATGGGAATAGGAATAACAGTTGTTTATTATGGGAACTAAAATAAACAATAAAACAAAAACACATCCAGTATAACAAAAGAGAAAAAGAAAGAAAAAAACCAACCAAACAAAACCCATTGACAGAGTCAGGATCCAACCTGACACCCACCTGAGTCAGGGTGTTGGTGGCAGTCCCATTCAATGGTGGCTGCAGTCCTAGTGGCAGATGTGGCTCTGTTGAAGTGATGCTCCTGTAGAAAGAGTGGAATTCTTTCATTGAAGGTCCAGTGGTGATAGATGGGCCTGGTCCTCCTCAGGAATCCAGTGGAAAAGGCTGCCTTGGTGTTCCAACTCCCAGATTTTTATTCAGGTAGGAATACTTGGCTCCTCCCCCTGGTTGGAGCATTTCCCAGTGGGATAATGTAATTTTATCAGCGAGACTCAATGGCCCATTAGCAGAAGATCTCTCCCTGGAGGGAGGCTGGGCTGTGGAAGAGATAAGAAAACTGCCCCAGCAGGTTTTTTGACAGTTGGCCATTGACAGACAATTACACCACCCTCCCACACCTCAGTTTCATCAGAAGGTGAGAGAATACAGAGTTTGGGTTACAACCCAAACATGCAACCCATGACACTCGGACACCAAGAGCAAGTTTTTTCTTTGTTTTCTACATGGGTGTCATTCCTATACCCCAGTAAAATCAATAGGTTGAATGGAATTAAGACAGTTAACACGCATAGGATATCAGAATATCAGACTGGGGAGAAAAAAATGTGTTCACAACTTTATATGCCAAAACAGTTTAGGAAATTTATCCTTATTTTCCATATGCCTGAACTGCTGGTGTGTAAGATTGAGGCTGTAACCTCTTTACACCTGTAGAGGACATGAGGACTTGTGACACAAGAGCTGTGTTTTCCTGCCCAGCTACACAATGCTTGGCACCATGGGTGCCTAGCATTACTTGTTACTAAAATATTACCAGCAGCAATGCCATCTGGACCTGCATCTCATTGCTCCTCTTAGGTCTGAGAGAATGGCCTTTTCAAGGAATATGCTCCATTACTGAAGCTGTCATTCATGGAGCTTCTGGAGAAAAGATGAAAATGTGGACATGAGGAGAAAAACAGGAGAGTCCCGAGAAATTTAGAGAAAGAGCAGAGAAAACGGAGGAGGCACTGGAGAAACACAGTGAAGGAAGAGCTAATGCGTGAAGAAAGAATGAGGGGAGAGATTACAGCAGCGAAAGAAGCCAAAAAACATATATTAGGGATTTTGAAAAGAGGCAGAAGTAAAGTCTGGATTGATGAGAGAAGGTGGACCAAGAGAGTGAGGGGGGAAAAGTTCCAGCTGGTCTGATAGCAGAGCTCTGATGAGGCTTCACACTTTTCAAACTAGAAATATGAGCCCCTCCCCAGCAAAACTGGGCTTCCACTGCCAGCAAAATTGTTTCCATGGCTGAGACTGCAGTGCCAGCGAATGTCTGCAATCAGCCCATCCAGGTGTTCTGTGATACAGGCTGCACCAGACTTAACCCATCAAAGCAATGGGAATAAATCTGAGGGCCAGGAATTGGGCCCCTGCTTGGCTGCTGCTGTGCAGCAACAAGAACATAAGTAGCCAAAAAAAGACACATTTAAGGTATAGCTCAACAAAAATAAGAAACAGACCTTCTGATAGCAGACATGCTAACAAATGAAGTTCATGGTATAAAAACCAGCTATCCTGCAGGAGGGACAAGGATTCTGGATGTTGCTGTAGGAGTCTGATATGCCAATTTGCAGGCATTCCATCTACTTCACTTTTTAAACTGGACTTACTCAGGCAAACAATTCTATCTGAGCTTTTAATTAATATTGTATGAACTACACAGCCTGCAGAGATTCAAAGCCTCTTCAGTTTTCGGTCTTTTGCATCCCAGTGAACACCAGAATGACTTCTGTGGTGGGCCCTTGGTCTCAGCAGGTGAGTGCAGCAGTGTTGGTGGCCCCTACATCATCACCACCACTGAGATGGGCACTGTTTCATGTTATCTCAGGAGAGCCAAAGGCAGGGCATTTTGACCCAGATCTGTTTCTTCAAGCATAGTTCCAACACATTGAGTGCATTATACAGCAAGGGGTAGGTGAGATTTTCTATAAACAAAATAGTAACTCAAATCCCAGTGAATACTTCCTCATGGATTGGTACCAGCAAACAATAAAATTAAGCTGGAAGGTGCTCTCTGGGGCACTACGTCCAACTCACTGCTGCTGCAAGAAACCACGTCATAGAGTCGCCACATAAGAATTAATTCACTTTTTTTTACTAGGGCATCAGGGCATTATCTATTTAACTATGTCAAATATTCATCTTTTTATCTCTGCAACACAGGCGGTTTTGTGAAGGAATCCAGTTCTTGGACCAGAGAGGGAACAACATGGCTGCTCATGCGTCAGATTGTCTTGGCCTCTGTCTGCTCTTTGTTTGCACAAGACTTGAATGTTCACAGCATATATTTAAACTCACAATCAAATCCTGATATGATTCAAAATTATGGGAGTGTTCCACACTAGCAAAACTGAACCAAAGCCTTGCTCTGCTAGATGAAGATCATTTTAAAGATAACCACCCACTTCCCCGGGAGGCTTTCTGCAATCAACAGCTGAATGACTCTGAGTGAGTGTAACAGGGCTCACATATGGTGCTCAGCATGTGACTGGCAAGATCCCTGGCCTCGTGTTACATGGGACATGGGAAAGCTACCACATCAGGAGATGGTGTTTTCCCCAGCACCCCACAGCACTCCATGTTATGCTTAGGCTGTTGTCCCTCTGTTAGCCCCTTGCCTGAGCTGGGCTCCACTTCAGCTGTGAGGGAAGAGACCCAGGAAACTTTTCACCATTGCTTTGTCTTTAATTCTTCTTCATTGCAAACTCTCCTGGAAAAACATCCTCCTGCAGTAACATCAGCACTGTGACAACACTGAAAGTTTGCAGGGGCACCCAGAGGGGGTTAATTTAAGCAAACTGCTGGGCAGTTTTTGAGGAGCATCAAGAAGGACTGAGTCTTGAGCAACTTCATTTGTAATTTCTCAGCCCATTCCCTAAAACTTCCACAGCAAGGAGCCATGGATCCAAATTGGTTCTGTCAGCTGCCTAATGTGCTTGAGGATGGTGCAAATGAAACAGAGGTAACCAATTCCCTTTTGCCTGCTTTCAAATCAGAGCATGCAAAGTCAGGCAAGACACCAACTGGACACTGATTTTGCAGCCCTCAAGATTTCAGGCTCCCTTTGACCGCACTCTCAGCCCCCCCAGTGCTGACAGCAACCTGCTTCTCTGTGTGAGGCAGAGAAAAAAGGATGGTCTACTGATCCCATCCAAAGCAGGAGGCTAGCAATCTCCCTCTTTGAAAGGCTAAATCACAGGCAATGCAAAAGGGAGACACCTGTCTCCTGGGGAAGCTCAAATCCACTGTAAAGGAGAGAAAGGAATAAAGGAAAATTTACCATGAACTTCCAAATGAATGACATGCCTCCTGGGAAGAAGACAGTAAATATCTTTCGGTAAATCATTAGTCACAAAACACATTTCAGGTTGGCTGATCATTCTCTGAAGTTTGAACAAATTCAATAAACTATTTTTGCCAAAACAAATGAAGACTGGGGGTGGGGGTGGTGTTTATCAGAAACAGTTTATTTAGACACTTTCTGAACATAAGCCCGTCACGTTTTTGAAATATATAACTTTCTGGGTACTTGCAATTGAGATCATATAATTAAAGGTCATGTAAATAAAATTGGTGGTAGTTAACTTTCCATCCGATAGCAGAAAATTAATAACTTCAGCTAAAAAATGGAAGAGGTAGGTTTGATTTTTTTCCTGTGGCTCAAGAAGCTGCAGTCACATTCCAGAAAACTCCACTGGCCATAAGTCAGTGCTGGTGTGTTTCTGCTCTCCTGGATCCTCGTGGATGGTGCTGCAGTCTGCAAGTTAAGTATCCTTCCTGATTAAAGCGCTAGGTTGAACTAAAACCCTCTACCCCTTTGGAAGACAGTAATCACTTGGCCAGTGGTTAGTCCCTCTCAGTTTTTCCCAGTGCTCTGCCAGTATCTCACATGTGAGGCTCAGGATGCTCCAAGGAGGAGAGCACTGCCAGGAGGTGAGGATGAGGCCAGGAGCAGAGCTGGCAGAGCTGTCTGCAACAGCACATCGCACACTTCCTCACAACATGGGCAGAGGAGAAACCAGGGGTTCCTTTAAAGTCAAAGAGAAGTACAAGCTGCTGCCAACTTTATTAATTTAGTTTGCTTGGCTTTTAACTCAAAACTTCAAGCAACAAACTTTCCGTGACTTTTTACCCCAAAGTTTGGGGGGGGCTTTTTAACCTCTTTTTCCTGTGGAAAATTAAAAATCCTGATGTTGGGAGAGAAGAACACAATCTGCATTTTAGTAATTTATTTCAATTAATTTGCAGATCAGCAACAAACTTATAACTTGGTTATTTACCTAACCCCTCCTTGCTGCCCTCATCTGACCCATTTCCACTTTATTAGATGTCTGGGTAAAACAGACTTGTTTTTTTACAAACTATCCCAGGACCAGTAGTCTTTTTACTTCAGATAAGGTACCAAGGAGGCCTAATTGCTCACCCCATCCCTGAAAAAAAATTTGAAATTTGACCTTACTAACATCTAGCTTCCAAATCAATTTCATACATCACTGTCCACATTTCTAGTAGATAAACTGGAAAATAAAGAATCCATTTGTTTGGCGTAAACAGATTAAACATAATTTTCCAATTTAATGTTTTTAATATGCTTCATTGTATAGCTAAGGGCAAAATCAGCTGATTTTTTCTCATGCCTGACCTTATGATCAGGAGGCAGCTACTGCAGGTACAGTTCTGTGAGGGAACTCCTTTGAAGTCAGAAGTCAAAAAGACTTTCAGGGGTTTAAATGCCTTTTTAATGTGGCCTCTTCTGTGTGGAGTGCAATCCACACTTAAAGGGCTTTCTGTGTGCCTGTGAGAAATGCCTTTCTTGAAACTCATTGAAACTCTGCTCTAGAAGCCCTATGCAAAAGCTGAGACCACTAAGTAGATCCTCACATGCTTCTGTGCGTGCTCATCTTAACCATGGTTCTGTGAGGTCGCAAAACCAACAGAAGATTAGTCTGGATAAAATAATGTAGGTCACAGTCTAAAGCCTGAATGCCAATACCTATTATGAAAGTAACAAAATACTTCTTTTTCTCCTTATTCCCTTTAAAGTCAAGGACATCTGCTTTGCACTGAACTGATTCTACTTTTCACAGGGCAACCTCATTTTATTTCAATTTGGGGGCCATCACTCAGTGATGGACTGCATGTCCCAGGTCCCCTCCAAGCTTGTGGAGGTCAGGCAGGATCAGGTCTTTGTGTCCCTCCAAACACAGACTGCAATCTCAGGGGCAGGACAGGCATCATTACATTCCAAAAAGTGCCTTCTCAGGGTAGTATTAGTAGGCATTGCCTCAAAAAGGGAAGAGTGGCTCCTAACATGGTTAAGTTTGCTGACCCTCTCTTGTGATGACATGTCTGGTAGGAGCTGCCTCAGGTGCACAGTGCTCTTGGGTAAGGCTTGATCTTTCCTCTGTGGCACCACAGCTGGGAGATACCTGTCTTGTGCCAAAACATCCCCTGCAATGTGCTGGGCACCATCAGTGAGGCCCATCATAGTTATGGAAATCTGGTGGCTGTATGCGCTTCCTTTGAGATATGAGCAACAGTGGAAAGAGTAGGTCTGGAATTGCCTATTTCTCCCCTTCCTCACTGACTTTCCTTCCCAGCATAGCCATTCAGGCTGCAGTGCATACCCAGACTACACGAGGGAAAGAAAGAAAGAAAGAAAGAAAAAAAATCCAAACAGTTTCTGGAACATATTTCAGTTTTCATAGTCTTGTCACCCAGTCCGAGTGCAACAGTCAGAGTAATTATGCAACCTTTTAAAATATCACAGTGACATATGAGGTAATGCCAGTTTCTACTTGGGCTCCGTTGGGAGCTGCAAGACTGAGCCCTGCCACCAGCAGTGTGTTTGGAGCAAGCACTCATCCACCTTCATTTTCACAGGGAAACAGGAGCTCCCAGAGCCCAGACAGGATGTCATGGCACAGAAACACCCCTCCAATATGAAACTGCCCTTCGTTTCTGAATGATTGTTTGATGAAAAGCGAAATTGCTGTAATTCTGAGTTGGGGAGATAAAATATTTGTTATCTGAATAGTTTATGGATCAAGCTGGCTGAGATCAGCTGTGAGAGTGTATTCATAGAGAAATATGGAATAAAGTTAAAGCTGTAACATTTTTAAAGCCTGATTGCTAACCCCTTTTCCACAGATTTTGCCTAAAGTCACCTAGAGTCTCTGAGAAAGCAAACAACATGTTTTCTTTTACTAGACCTGTTAGTTGTTATTTTAGCATTTCTTTTGCAATGAGCACATGGAACAAGCAAAGACTGACTAATCCCACAACCTTTTCTTCTACTCCACACAGCACAGCAAGCCCATCACATCCCCCTGGACTGTAGAGGAATAAGAAACTGTTCATTCCACCCCATCCCAGCCTCCTCACAGTGGGTGGGAGCCTATCACCTTCATAATTTCTGTCTTTCTCACTGGATATTTCGTCAAATGTGGCCTAGACTTGAAGCTTACATGAAGTGCTGTGGAATAGTCCTGTTTGGGACATGGATCAGCAGACCTAGCAGGAATGTTTGGTCCTTCCTCTACACAGTCTGCTTCAGTGAACAAGGTCTTTGTCCTGTGCAAAGGTGCCAGACGTGTTTAGGCTCTCATAAACAACTCCAAAACTCAGCCTGTGCCTACACCTGAGTATATGTTTGCACACAGACAGAGAAGCCTGCATCAGGAAAGGAAAGATTAATGATTAATAGCCAACACTGGCATGTCTGGGGACACAGAAGAGCTGTGCCCCATGAAGTCCCTGTTCCCCCAAGGAAACAGAATACTTTTAGGTTGGAGAGAACAGACTTGATTATTTACATGATATGTGATTCCTATGCCCAAATAGCTACATGGGGAAGAGGTGTCCTTGGGGAGGACTGCCTTTTTGGGTCTGCAGCAAGAGAAAAATGTATTTTTTAAAACAAGTGACAAAGAGGATCCAGGCAGCTAGAAGATAGTCACTCTTTCCTCGGTTCTTGGAAAAATTAAGGAGAAGTCTTTATGCAGGTCATTTCACTGCAAGTGAAAGGAAAGACAGCAACTGAACAGCCAGCATGGATTAACAAATGTTGAACTCATCAATAACCTGGACAGGGGAATGTGACGAGCCCTCAGCAAGTCTTTTGGTGACACCAAGCTGGGAGGAGTGGCAGATACACTGGATATCACCCAAGGACCCAGATGGATGGGAGATTGGGTCGGAAGGAGCTTCTTGAAATACTACAAAGCCGAATGCAAAGTCCTGCATCTGGGTAGGATCTACCTGCCGTGTTCAGCACAGACTGGAGCCAAACAGATGGGGCATTGCTTTGTGGGTACGGATTTTGTTGATCCCAGCTGTGGGAATGAGAGCTGTGCACATACTGAGCTGTATCAGCAGAGGCGTAGGCAGCATTCTGAGGAAAGTGGGTATTCCTCTCTTCTCAGGACCTGTGAAGATACATCTGGAATAGTGTGTCCCAATTTGGGCCCTGATCAAAAGTAAGGAAAAATTTTTACAGTGATGGTGGTTGGCACAAGTTGCCCACAGAAATCGTAACATCTCCATCCCTAGAGGTACTCAAAATGCAACTGGACAAGACTGAGCAACCTGATCTAACTTCAAAGCTAGCCTTGCTTTCTGCTGAAGGCTGGACTACAAGACCGACAGAGATCCAGCCTGAATTTTTCCACAATTCTATGATTTATGATAGCTCTCAGCAAATCCTGTGCCATTATGTTGTTGAAAAAATCGTCTATACTTTTACAAGGGGAATATTTCAAGCAGTATCAGCACTTCCTATTAAAATTTTGGCAAATGCGTATGTCAATATTTTTAAAATGTAATTGAACATTGCTGCTTTCATTATTTTCCCTACTCTCAGGAAGAAAACAGATTATTAGTAAACATGAATTTTCTAAAATTGTATCATACAAATTCTGGCAAAACCCTCTGGAAATACATTGTAAAAATAAGCAGAAAAAGTATCAATTTCAGATCATAAGGAGTGGAAAGATCTTCAGAATGTCAAAAATAGTGAAATAATTTAACTAGCTCTGTAATTTCTATAATGCAATAAACATATGCATTACCTGCTGGGTAAAAACCATGAAGACATTTTCCATTTGAATTAAGCGAATTCAATCCCATAATTTCCATTCTTTGGTGCTCATTTTCCTTAAATTATCTCCTGAAAGAGTTTCTTGGCAAATATGTTCCCTGGAACAATTCACTTTAAATAAATGTTGCACACATTGCAGAAAAAGCAAATTTCGCTTTCATAATTGCCCCACATTCTCACTACAAACTGTAGCGTGTGAATAATAGTACTGCACATAACCTTTATGCAGCTCTGGAAACATTAGTTTCCAGTAGAAAATATTTCTGATTATTTTCTCACAAACATCCAGGCAGATGAGGCTGGCTCTTCCTTCTCTGTTTATGCTTAGCTATGCCTGCAACACAATGACAGTAATTCCTTCTTCTGATATTCCTATTGGTGCTGCCAAGAAAAGTAACCACTCTATATCAAAAAGCCTTGGTTTTATGGGAGTACCTTGTGAATCTAACATGCCATCTACCTGAGAAACCAAAAGAGCTCTGAAATATCAGGGATGGCAGTGTCTGAACCCTTTCCACCTGTATTATTTTGTGGGCTTGCACAAAGTGCTACTAAGTCCTCAAGCAACCTAATACAACTAAATTGTCCTAATCCTAAGGAGCCTTGTAAAATGGTTTAGTTTGTGTGATTGCATCATCTCAACATGATATGACTGTACTTGGATTTTCCTCTACAGAGCTCCAGATTATGGCCTGAAGTAATGTCCAAGATACAGCTGAGCACTCACGCAGCACACTGTTGGAAAATCTCATTTTGGGAATAAATTCTGACCAACATTGATCTGAGAGCAGAGGCATATCCTCAAGATGGAGTTAATAAAAGCCAGATCCACATCACTTCCACCAAAGTCATTGTTTATTGGGCTGGCCAGTATTGTGTCACTGCTCATTCATTTTCTATTTGATTGTCCACATCTAAATCTTACCTCTTCTGTGGCAAAAGATTGTTCTTCATTATCCTATGTACCAAAATACTTCTAGTTATGAATGTTAATAAATATGTCAGTAACCATGTAATGTCAACACCAATTTTTTTAGTAGATAATAATATAAGGAAAAGAATGGAAATCCTTTCCACTAAACTTATTTAATTCAAATGAAAACACATACATAGAAGACACAAAATTTATGA
Source organism: Certhia americana (assembly GCA_018697195.1). Taxonomy (NCBI): domain Eukaryota; kingdom Metazoa; phylum Chordata; class Aves; order Passeriformes; family Certhiidae; genus Certhia; species Certhia americana. Next base: position 53,236,795 of record CM031857.1, read on the forward strand.
TAAAACACGCACAAACCAAAACCGGGTTTAGATCTTTAGGCAGTAAAAATGAACTACTGCTGTAATGTTTCTTGTTTGTTCTGAATATCAGTAGTTTTGAACTTCTTTCCTTGAAAATATCATATTTGTATTATTACCCAGCTTTCCCCCCTAACTGTATATTTTTTTATTCTTCTCTTTTTCCGAATGTTTACAGCATGTACCAGGCTGCATGAATAAAATTTTGATCTTCCCTGGATTATTTAGAAAAGCAGTAATTAAGATACATTTTAGAAACAATCTTTGCAACACCTAAAGGCATTCCAAATTGTTCAGTTTTGTGGACATTTACCCAGATGTCATGTTATGAGAAATGTTTTTTAAAGAATTGATTTAATTTTTTAGGTAAAACTTTATTAGAACTTATAGAAATGCAGTTCTGAAGTATAAATGCTGTTCTTCAGCTTGCTTTAATAAGTATGATGAAGTCAATATGGTTATGTTTCCTTTCTCCAGCTGAGACTCTGACCTTCAGTATAACATTTACCTCATTTTCTTCTTCCACTAATTAGTCTAGGTTATAAAAATGGTTTGTCTGGCAGCATTTAGTCTTGACAAAACAGTGCAGGTTATTGATCATAATTTTACTGTCTTCTAGTAATGTTCAAAGATTCTTTTCCTTATCAGATGTTGAGTTTTGAATTAGAGTACTTTAAAAAATGGTAATTACTAAAAATATTCTCTTTTTTGAGGATTTCTAGTGTTCTTCTTTTCTCATTACAGTCATTTCTCAGTGTTTTCAGATTTTAAAAAATAACTGCTTGTGGTCTGGTAAGCCCTTTAGCCTGCTAAGATCTAATTCATATTTCTTGATCTGTTTGTCTTTACCTTAAAGTAACCATATGATGGAATTCTGAAGAATTAGCAACACTTAATTTTTTTAGGGAAGCATTTTATAAAGGTATTCATTGCTTTAATCTCAAATTGCCACTAACTGTGTGCCGGTTCACAATTCACAGGTTTTTAATCTTGCATTCTTTAAAAGTTTCCTAGGTTCTTAATCTTGCATTCTTTAAAAGTTAAGGACAAGGATTTTTTTTTTTTTTTTAAACTTTAAAGGTATAGAAGGGAACCATTTCTCCTCAGAAAGAAAAAAGAAAAAAAAAGGAGGGAAAGTGCTTGTTTTCTTTAACTTAAATGATTATTTCACAGGACACACAAAAGTTCACCCAGTTTACACTTACTCCACACCAAAACCAATAAAAACCACTTACTGAATATAACAGCTTCTGAGTAGTCTTGGCTATGTCTCCTTACCCTTCCCCCCTGCTGTATATTTTATTTTCTGTCCCATTTGTGATTTGAAGTCACAATCAATGGAACAATCTCTTGTTGAGGCTACATGTGCTCTTCTCAGCTGGAATCTTATTTCTCTTCCACTCATTGAAGAATCCCAGAATGGCTGAGGTTGGAAGGGACCTTTGGAACTTGTGTGGTCCAACCCACCAGTAAAGAAGGGCTACCTACAGCAGGCTGGTCAGGACCATGTCCAGTCAGCTTCTTACTGAAGAAATAAACTTCTTACTTACTTCTCCTCTCTGAGTAAAGACAATCCACAACCTCTCTGCACAACTTGTGACAGTGATTGGTCACCCCCACAGTAAACAAACCTGTTTTCTGACGTTCAGAGAGAACCATCTGTCTTTTTTAGGTTGGGCCCATAGCCTCTGGTGCTGTCTCTAAGCACCTCTAGAAAGAGCCTGACTGTGTCCTCTATACCCTTCAAGTATAAATACATAGGATAAGTGTCCTCTAAGCCTTCCCCTTCCCCTTCCCTTCCCCAACTCTCCCAGCCTCTTCTCACAGGAGAGGTGATGACTGTCTCTTTTTTGTGGCCCATTTTTGGAGTGTCTCCAGTATGTCCATGTCTCTCTTGTTCTGAGAAGCCCAGGACTGAACCCAGCACTACAGGTGATTTTCCCCATTCGCAGCACAAAGACCATGGACAACTTTTTTGGGTTTTCATCAAATTTTGCAGAATCTAGTCATCTCTAAACTCCCACAATGAGTAAGTCTGTCCTTGTTGTAATGAATGTGAGAAATTTTTGGTTGCCAGCCTGCTCATTATTCTCAAATCAGCACTGAGCAACACAACAAACCCCATTAGAGTCAATGGAAAAACTGTGCTGATTTCTGCCGATGGAAGTTTGACCAGGACCCCTCTAGGTTGTACTGCACCTGGTTAGCTTGAATAAAAACTATTTTTTACAGTTTCTTAGATGGATTAGAAATAATTTTTCAGTTCATGTAGGAGGATATTTAGATGAGTTTTTAAAGCAATGTTTTTCTCTACTATCCAAGGAAAAGATGACTGCTGCTGTCATATGTTTACCAGATTTAAATTACTCATCTCTCCTAAGTCCATTAAGAAATATTACACTTTTTTTATGATTTTGCCAAACAGCAAGAATGTAAACTTTCTTGTGCTACTCCATCAATTACTTCGTGGCTATAGTGGAAAGGTTGCTGCACTCAGGGGCCAAAGGGTGATTTACTCTGCACAGTTATTACAGTTAACTGAATCTTTGGCTTATTTAGCAGAAAGACAGGCATCTGCTAACACAGAGGCAATGATTTTTGGAAAACTATCTGTGAAGAAATGACTCATATTTTGGGAAGCCCCTTAAACGTCATATTTAAAGTGAGGGCACTTCAATTTGAAGAATGCAGCCAATGTAATCTAACAGCAGCAATTACTTCAGTGGCAGTTTGGGGAAGTATCAGGTTTTCTGATCACTTTGGGAGATGTGGAAAGTGAATCTTTAGTGATTACATAGATATAATCTCAATTACCTCAGTTATAATCTTGAATAGTTTCTACATATGCCAGCATTGCTTCATTACAGAGAGGGGACCATCATCCAGATCCTCTATCCTCTCTTAACTGGAATTCAAACAGCTTTTTTTTTTTTTTTTTTGTTGTCTCTCTTCTCTATCATCCAAACTCTTCTTTCAAGAGTTTCCACTGGACCGCTGTCTTGAAGTGATTTCAGTAATCCCTTACACGTTGCAGCAAAGCACTGCTGGTTGTGCTAAATATGCTGAGCTGCACAGAACTTAGCAGTAGCTCCCTGTTTCTGGGCTTCCTCACCCTGAACGCTTTGGACTAAGAAAATGGCTTTTCACTGAAAAAAAGTGCCCCAATAAGATGTTCAGTGAAGGGAGAAAAATGTTCTTCAGACCTAGAATGAAGGACCAGGCCGGATGGGGCTTTGATCAACCTGATCTAGTGGACGATCCCTGCCCATGGAAGTGGGGCTGCCATTAAATGATCTTCAGCATCCCTCCCCACCCAAACTGTTTTATGACTCTCTAACCATACAGCAAGATTCACTTAGGTATGTATTCTTATCAAGCTGATAGTTTTCCTTTAATTGACTAACTGCACAACCTCACTTCAAATAGTATCAGAAAAACAAATAGAGTAATATTCATGCACTTATACTGCAAGTTAAGGACTCCGCTGTTTGAAAACCTAACTTTGTGGATACAGGCATCAAGTTGATGCAACTCGCACCAGCATCGTTAGCAACACTGCTGTAATTGTTTACTGGCACATTGAATTACTGCCATGTGCTGAAATAACCAATAAATGAAATAACCAATAAATAGCAAAAAAATTCACTACCAGGACAGGGCCATTCATACATCAAAACAAAGATTACAGGCTTCAGCTTCCTTCCCCCACAAACATGTGCTATTGGTTCAATTACTACAGCATTCTCCAGGCGGGGCCTATCAGGAATTGAAATAAGGGGCTACGTGGCAACAAGCAGGAACCTTGAGCAATATGACAAAACTTGTTTCACAGGCATGACTGAGCCATGGAACAGCATACATTCTCAAAACATAATAAACACAAAGATGAAAGAAGAGATTACAAACTGCAATATTTTTCTTATTAGCTCAGTAAGAAAGCCGCTGATGGGAACTGACCGCAAAAGATGCATGAACACTGAGGAATGAAAACCAGCATTTAAATACTACATAGGAAAAATAAAAATGAAGTAGTCTCAAGACATAGATCATTAATGGTGAAATCAAGGAAAATTTTCACATAGATTTTTCTCCAAGATGGCAGCTGCACTTAAGATCTGATCCAAAGCCTACTGAATTCAATGGAAATATTTAACTTCAATGGACTTGGGATCATTTTCACTTTTGGCTGAGAGAGTTGTATTACTTCAAGTTAAAAGAAAAGACTTGGCAAACAATAACTGAGGCTACAGCACATTTAGGGTCAAAAGATGTTAGTTGCTAGATCAAATCATCCCTGATGTGATTCCACCATATCCAGAGGATTTGCCAAGTCAGTTTTATGAGACTGATAATGCCATCTGTAATTTTCAATGAGTTCAGTTTGTAAGTCAGGGTAAAATTTGATCCAGTGGATGCAACCAAACTGAAGTTTAGTTATTTAAATAGAATTGCCCTATTGGTTTAAAAAAGTGCAGAAGTTTTTCTTAATGCATTAAATGGCTATATTTTATCATTTTAACCTCACAGCTATGAAATACAGCTCTCTAATGATATAACAACTCTATATAACTTTCTTCCCAACAGCTGCTGGTAGGAATTTCACAGTTTCTGAAATAAATACGATATGCATACATACCAAACATGGAGGGAAAGGGAGAGCAATAGGAAATACAATGAGCTGACTCAAGATATGTTATTTATTTGCACACATTTTTAATGATCTCATATCTCAGAAGTGGTGGAGGAACCTGAGCCATTAGTGAATTATGAAAGGTCATCAATAACTCATAGCAATATATGACACATTCACTCAGGTCATCCAGACTTACTCCCTGCTTGGATCTGTTTATCTAACACCAGTTTTAGTTTAGTCTGTAATGTGTGTTGATTTCATAGTACATCACGTAGCAATGAGACCTCTTGGCTACACTCCCATGTAAGATGACTAAGTTTGAAGTATAAGAGAACCTGAAACGAATTTTCAGAGTATCAGTTGGTTGAACTGAACCACACATATCTACTTCCAATGACATGTTGTGAGCATTAAGTAAAATAACTTAAATATATCAGATTGGTTGTGTGCACGTGCATCTGTAACAACACTCTCACATTTCCTACAGTTGAAACTCAAAACTTTTCCTCATGCTTGTTTCTCTCCCTAAGAAACTGAAATAGCAAACATGCAACAGAGATTACTTTGATAGTAATAGCACAAGACACTCAAGTACTACAGAGATGAGCATAGTAGAAGAATGAAATGAATTGCAATCCAGTTTTTTACTGTCTTAAAAGAAAGCTAAAAGGCAGATTTTTTTCCCAGTCACGTATCTGAAATTCAACAATTAGGTATAATCCATATAGAGACAAGGGTATAATTTACTTTGCTATTCTTAAAAATTGTGCAGTCTACAGTTACACATTTTAATTATAGCTACTTTGCGACAGCTCTCAGACAATAAACCATATTTGAAAAGGCAGTTCTGAAAAAACCCCATGATTTGAGATGGGTTTTGTCCAAGGAATCTTAATCAACTGATTAGAAAACATTAAACTCCTCTGCTAGTTCCTCTTGGTAACTCAATGATATCAAACTGACCAGGCAGTGCCCATTATGGACTGCCAAGAGAGTTCATGACAATACCCTGGGGCAGAGCTCATTTTTTCCAGCCCAAAGCACCCCGGTGGCTATCATTTCATGAGCTAATGCGAGCTTGGTGGGGGGAAATACATGGCACATGGCACACCGTGGGGAGCTGTGGTGAACAAACGTTCTGGGAAGCACTGCATACTTATAAGGTGCTTAATGCTAGCACTGTCATCACTACTCACACAGGCAAATTCTCAGTACAGACAGCTATATGGCAAGACAGGATGCATTTTAGTCACCTACAGATGTGCTTTTGTGGGATGGCTGCAAACATTCAAGCCTTTGGACAAGCACCCCACCTGGCTCTATATCAGCCCAAATGCTACATAAACTATTTTGTAGTGTTCTTGCATCATCTTGGCATGAAAAAAATATGTCTCCAAACCAAAATTCTCTGAGCACTTCTCACATCACATGAGCTGTTTGAGGCAGACACCGAAGTCATTTATCTGCACAGTTGTTCTCCAATTTGACAAAAAACCTAAGCCAAAAGGTCTTTGATATTGAAGAAAAATTAATTCTGTGCACGCAAATCTTGGTCTTTTCAATTATTTTAATCAAACTCTCACGGTAAGTCATTTCACATTTTATACATGAAATAGAATGTTCTGTTTATAAACCAAAACACTGCACAAACGTAATTTTTCTCAGGGCAGGAGAACAGCACTCAGGCAAATGACAACACAAAGCAATGTTTTCTACAGGCTGCTGGGCACTCCTTACCATAAGATCAAGTGAGGGTTACTTGTTTACAGCCAGAAGATAAAAGAAAGCTTGGTCCTGTCTTCTACTGCCAAAACCTTCCCTCAACTTAATGGCAAATGTGCCTATCTAAAAGTGACAGGACACCCTGCAATTAGTTTTAATTCTTTCTCCCTCACATATACTTTTAGAAAGTTTCTTGCTTTTTTCCCTCCTATCACCTCAAAATTGGCTTTAAGCAACTGAGTTATCAACTTTCATCAGACTGGTTTTTTTGGTTGGTTGATTGGTTGGGGTTTTTTTCCAAGCAGGACAGCTAATTTTCTCAAAGTTAAAATAAAAGTAACTGGTTGCAACATGAAAACTGCGTGAGTGGTGAAGAGTAGTGGATGATCCCTAACACAAATACCCAGAGCTGCAACCCACAAAGCTCAAAACTGTACAAGTTTATAACTGAAAGAGCTACCAGACTTAAAGCTGGAAGGGGTTGGCTAGGATGGCTGAGGTTCTGCCAGGAAGTGTTTCCATACCTGACTTGTTACAGAAAGTAAGTGCAGGGTAAAAAAAGGGCCAATCTGCTCTTTTCAACAGTTGCCCACTGGTCCTAAGTATTGAAGCCAGCTCAGAAAGCCAGGCTACATTTATTTGCCTCCTAACCCATGAAAGGACAATCTTCTGGAACCAAACCACAATCATTTACAGAGCTCTAGAGAAGCTCATATATCAGCTACTAGCGTTGCTCCTGCCCTGGGGATGAATGGAGGCCAGAAGTCTACAGTGCTTTCCACAAGGCTACAACTCTTCAGATCAGATGTAAATACTTCAAGTAAAAGAGAGAAATGCCTATTGTTTTTACAGTTAGCACTTCTTCCAGTTATTATATGAGTACACTGGTCAGATCAAATCCTATGAACCGGATTCTGACATTACCACATTAAATAATATTGCACTATCTCTGGCAATTTAAATCAAATCACTGCTGATTTTTCCTACTATTAGATCAGAGTTAGGCAACTGAACCATTCAATATGACTGCGGAAGTCAGGTGCTCTGAGTACTGTGTTGATGGGTCCTTTGCATATACTTAAACACAACAAAACAGAATACACCAGAGCCTTACTAACACAAATCTGGCATGAGACCAGGATCTAAGCCTTGTTTTTCTCATTCATACATCACCACTACATTTTTCGAGTGCCACTGTCATTAAGTTAAGATACAGAGCAATCCATCATTTAAAACTGTTAAGTAAACATTTTTGGGTCAAGAATATGACCTTTCGTATAACTTGGTCTGAAAAGAAGAGTACTTTCCCGATGTGGCAAAGGGAATTAAGCAGAAGAATGCAACACACTATCAACAAGTAAATCTAACAGCTTCATCACTAATTAATTATGATTTCCACAGAATTTATGTTTTATGGTTGACTGCACCTTCAAACAAATCACAACAATGAACTCATCCTTGTATTACCTACAGCTCCACCACAAAAACCTCAGTTCCCTCATTTCTCATCACTGCAGGGCTCCTCAGTCCCCTACCACAACATCCTTATGCCCTTTCTACTCTTTATTCTCCTAGGTAGATCTTTTATCAACTTTGTCTAGCTTGCTGGTGGGCCAAGAGACATCAAATCCTTTGTAGGGACCTGGGCTACGTGAACACAGTTTGACTGGTCAGGACACCCCACACTGGTTTCTCAACCAGTTAGTCAGTAGCCAAACACTTTTCCACATCAGAGTCCACAAGAGTGCTGCAGGTACCCTGTGATGAATTCTGCCACACTTTTCTTTTGGAAGGAGAAGACAGGACATGGTGAAAGTCAGGTAACTGGATCCTCATGCTCTTTCACCATACATCTCACAGACCTTTTGCAGAAATTTTATATATTGGAGACTTAACCTCCTGTTAAATCTTGATGAAATTGGCTTGTGAATTAAAACAATAATAGCAAGTAAAAGAACTGACATACCCACCCACAGTGTGACTACATACATAATCTCCTTATTCTAAGAATTACCACTGATACCACGCAAGCACATGAAAAGGTGCCCATCAGTAGAAGGCAGAGACTTGCTCAAACAATTTAAAATGCTTCCTGTTGAGCAATTTTCATATAACTGCTCAAAGCAGTAAAGTAATGGACAGTTCAAGCTAGAGAAAATCTGGAAGTTGCAGAGGTAGGTTATTATTACTCCCCTTCTCTGACTAAATCACCTTGGCCAATGGAAGGAGACTTTCTTTAGCTGCTCTTCACCTGTCAAATCTAAAAACAAAAGTTATCAGGACTAAGAATTACCTAGGGTCTTTTTGAAGCTTCTTGCAGTGTTTAGAGGAACAAAAATATGAATTTAACTCACAGATGCACAATCTTCTGTTAACAATAAAGTATCAACGCTTTTGCAAGTCCTGCTGTCAATAACTACCCTTCAGCTCCAGATCAGCTCTTCTGTGCTCAGGCTTTTGCTTCTATCCTGAACAATTGCTTGCTCTGCATTCAAGCCATAGGCACTGCAACTATTCCCAGATACTCTGAATTCTAGTCAATAATTGTGATGTCCAATGTTTTCCTCCATTTAATTTATTTAGGCATTTGTAACAGATGGGTGAATGGCAACAGCTGATAAAGATAACAGCAGAAAGGCACACCAGCAGAGTAAGTTAATTCACAGTCCCACTTAAAAATCATCTGTTCTGGTTATCACCTTCCTCTTCTTCAGTTTCAGCATGATTTTTAGCAACCCTGCTTCTCACAAAGTCCTGGACTCAGCAAATAATGCTTAAAAGTTAAACCACTCAAAATGGAAGTCACAGTGTTCTAAAATTGTCTGCTGCCTCCACCCTTTAGACAGCTGCTGCTAAAATGAGGATAGCATGGAAGCAGAGAAGAAAATGGAACAGGCAATTATTTTTCATGTGCAAATCAGTAAGATTCTATAGAAACATTGTGTATAGTTAGAAAATAAGCATTCCAAAGGTGTACAGCATTTCTTTCCTGTTCATGGTACTTCATGATCATGAAGGTTTGGAAATACCCACATATTGCTTTCATCCCAGCAGGAGATAAGGCTGTTAGTCAACATGCCATGCTTTATTACCACTGGGAGCTCGGGTCAGTCCATCTGTGCCGTTACTTGAAGATGGAGAGTTGTCCTCTGGTAATTAATACATTTCCACCTCTGTCTAATTAAAGAGATCTAGTGCATTCATTCTCATTAAAAAAGAAATGTGGAGCTTTGCAGTTTCTCCAGTTTGGGGCTGTAAAAGAACTTCAAACATCAGAATAATTTTCTAAAAGTAATGAGTTCCCTCGTTCTAGCTGCAGCTACAGCCCTGATAATAAAGCATCTTTGCTAAAAACTGCTGTCTGCAGACTGATTCATTCTGGTGGCATGAGAGAAAGATTCAGACTATGAGTGCTCTGCAGGGAATCTGTGACAGTCTTTCATCAGCTGCATATTCTAGACTTATAAAAACAAAAGCAAAGGCATATTGAGAAGACCATGGAGCCTCATTGCTGGGCTGCAGAGTGTTTTAGCTGAAGATTTCAGACTCGGATACAAACAGCGTACTTGAGAAAAGGATGCTATATAAACTTAAAATCAAGTGTGAGATTTCTGTCTCCATTGCTGTCTGTACAAATCAATGAAATCTCAACTATTCTCCCTCAAGGCATCTTGTGGATTTTATTTTCTCTTAACAGACCCTCTTTACTCTTTTGAAGTGGCAAGTGGAGACAGTGGCTTTCCTCTCTAGGGTAATATGCATAATGAATGTGTTCACACACAACTGCCTCCTTTCTTGGCATATCTGCAGGATGCTTGCACCAGATTCTCATCCAGATCATACCAGTGTAAATCTTGAATAATTTGGACAGAAATCGTTACAGCTGAGGAGGAAAAGTGCCCAACAGACTCCAACAGAAGACTGGCCTAAGCAAAGTCTGCAAAACTACCGTAAAGATACCTCACAGAAATGTCTACAGAAGGCAATGACAGGGCACTAAACTCCTAATTTACATGACCTTGCTTGGCTTTCCAAATTAGTCAGAATTAGGGAAGAGGCAGAACCTTGGGCTGCAGCCCACCTTCCCTTTGCTTTGCACCTTCTGACACTGCTGGGCCTCCTGGGAGGAGCAGTTGTTCTGCTCCTTCAAGTGTGGGAACCACAGGCATTTCTGGCACTTGCATGCAGAACTTTCAATATACTCTCCCCTCTACTCACACCCACATTAAGCATAAAAGACAGTGTTTTCCATCAACACTTATCAAAGTGCCAGTACTCTGAGATGAAAAACTGAAGGAAGAAGGGGAATTCAGCTAAGAAAATCAAACCACTGCCGTCAACCCATTGAAAACTCTTCTAAAAGATTTTTTCTTCCATATTCCCCAGCAGAGTGCCAAACAAACAGTAATTAAAACATATATTATGCTCAAAGGCACAGATTATTCTTCCCACTGGATTTCTTGAGTGGTTCTCCTGTCTTCTTGCATCAGTGTTTCAAGCTGTGAGCTTTCTGAGACATGACTTTCATTATCTCTGGGTCATTAGCAGCTCATAACTCAATGTCAGATAATACTGATAAAGAGAGACAAAGGGCAGACCCTTTTCAAATTGTGGAGCCAAACATATTGCACTGCATTGTGTAAAGTCAAAACTGTATGCATTAGTTACCAGGCAGTGACAATGCTGGGCACTTGTCTGGTTAAGCAGAATGGATGGCATGGCACATTGCCTTCAGCAGTGGGATTCACACAGCTGCTCAAAGGCACACATTGATGGCCACGTTGAGTCAAAGATGGGTCTTCAGGGATCTTGGTCACCAGAACAGAACCCATGACTCAGATTAGTTTAGCTAGGGCGTTGTTGTAGCTTCAGAAAAATAATCTAAAAATAGTCCTGAAAACCCCAAACGTTGCATCCCACTGTGATCAACAAGAACTATGACCCACAGCGATGTATTTGGACTTCCACATAACTTAGGGATTTCTGCACCAAATGCAGAAGGTGCCTCCAGCAACTCAGCATTTGCAGGGCTCCATGGGATGTGCCAAAATCACCTTGGAAAGCAGGCCTAGGATCACTGTTTTAACAACCCCAGTATTTTATAGGGAAAGTATTTCTTTAAGAGTATCCTACTGACTATGCATTCACTTGGAAAGCAGACCAGCCCTGGAGTGCACCACACCAGATGAACAGCCTGACCCTGAGCAGCCTGAGTCATCTCCCATCTTGGTTTTCATTCAAGCCACATGAATCCCACATTATATGCAACACCATAACACCAGTTCAGTAGGAAAGGTTGGAAGAACCCTTATTTTCATGGGTGTGACTCAAGGTACTCCACAGTTCAGTAGTGAATGTGGGTTTGAATGCCTTCAGGCTGATGATGGTGGTGTACTCAGCTTACCTACTCCTTAGCTGTAGCACCTAACTTACAACATAATATGTACGGACACTTTTTCCTCTTGGGGATTTTTTAACTGAGGAAAGGACTGATGATGGTGAGCATGTTCCTGTCTCATGTTCTATGTGCAGGGAGCATGGCTCTGCAACCACACCCTTCAGGTAACCTTCAGAAAAATACTTTTCTGATAAGAACATGATGCAGCCCAAAGACTGTTGATTCTGACACCATCCAGAGGCTCTCTGGAATCAAATCAGAGATGGCCCAACAAGGAACCTGCTGAGAGAGAGAGTATGGGGAATCACAGATTTAATTCACCTAAAGCTTACCAAGGTGGTGGTAATCTTATTATAGATCTGGCATCATCTGTTTTTCTTGTACTCACCTGAAATATCCTCTTCCAGGGCACTGACATTTATCAACAAACCTCACCAGTTCCTGAGGCATGGCTCCAGTACTCAGCCTTTACCATGGCTCACTTGTAGCTTTCTAGAAGCAACTGAACAAATGACACAAGGGTGTGGATACTCTCTAGGACATCTGGTCTCCTAAGAAGATGAGTTATTAGGCTGAACTGAGAGAAGTATATAGATATTTTTTTACCAGAAGATCTTCAAATAAAATAACTTTTTCCACATGACTTTCAAAACCTTGTTTTGTAAACAGAACAAAAAAAAAAAAAAAAAGGCTCAACATTGCTAATTAGAAATTCCTCTTTTTTTAATTATCATGTCAATATTTTTCTTTGCAACTTTTTATTTCTTCTTCTTCAAATACCTATTGTGCTTTAAAGCCTTCTCAGTTAAATATACTAAAAAGCAACTTCAGTTGTGATCCTAGACAGACACAGCTGAGCCATGTTTAATTAGTCTGGATTTTGTTGCTAAATATATTTTTAAAATGAAATCCACATTTTTGCAAGGATGCTAGGGGGAAAGGATGAAAATGCAGTATTATACAATCTGTTGAAATTCTCTGTTACTCTGGTGTAACTTGACACTGTGTTAAAATTCCCCTCTCCCATTGCATACACACCTGAATGTATTAAGCGGGAAAATGGTTTTAAAAGTTGGAGAAACTCATGATCAAGTTTAGAAATGGGGGAATGAGTCAGCCATTTCCAACTTGTAAAATTACAGAGACATTTCAGTTTAAGTATGAACTCTATGCCTGAGGCACAAAGGTAGGTGGCAATTCTACCAGTACTTGGTGAAATATAGACAACACAAATTTGGCTGATTTCAGAAGAGCAAGGAAAGTGGATAGATTCTCTGATGGACTTATGTGAAAAGGTTGAGATGTTGATCTTCCCCAAAGCTCAATAGGCTCAAGGTACTACAAAGGACAAAGAGGGAGGAGGCTGGAAAAGGAAACTCTGAAACTCCAGACAGAGTTTCACAGGATCACAGGGAGCTTTGTGTGCATAGGTTGACATAAACATGGCTTTGGATGTCAGACCTACATAATCAAGATGGCAGGAAAGTGATTTGAAACAATAATGCTTCTATTGAGAAAAGGCACCTTGGATGATTTGGAAACAGAAAATCTGGAAAAAAGCGCTATTTGGAACCATGTGCCTCCTTTTTCATGATAAGAGTCTGCTGCCACCTCCAGCTCAGTTTTCACCATTGCTAAATGTCTCCTGCCTTCAATCTGGTGAAGTAAACACCATGATCATGATCCCAAATGGCCCCACTGCATGATGGCACTGAATAACCTGAAGATCTGAAGCTGAGGCATCCAGGAGCCCCCACCACCCTTCCAGGCCGCAGAAATCCCAGTGTTGCTTGCTGGGAGGCATTTAATCTCCAACCAGGGTTGACAGTGCCATCTATACCTGCTGTGCAGGCAGCTCCCAGGTTCCTCATCCGTTCCTGAAGTTACCATGTCAGGCTGGAAGGGCTTAAAGGCTATATGATCCTTCCCAGAAGAGTCACAATAGCACCAGGACAGGAGTTGTGTGCTGACAGCCCAAGTACAACCCACATGTCCATAAGGCAAATCACCAGTGAAGATATCAGGTAACCACACCTTTCCCTCAACAAAGTTTCCCTGTGGCCACAAGGGGATTACAAAGGGTGAACAAACTATTACACATTTCAGTACTATTTACAAACAGGTGTGTCTCAGGTATTATGTAACTGTGCAGGAAGGAAAGAGTTGCTGCATTGCAGAAGTAACACTATCAGGAATGAAAACAGCTCTGCTCTGAAGATTTTTGCAGCTGAATGGTCGTGAGACCATGTTTCATGATTATGAATAACAGGGAGAAGCAGTTCTTTCTTCTTTTCATTTGTACCATCAGCAATGGTGCCTCCGTGAAAGGCAGTTATGAATGACAGAATAACAAGACAGTTATGAATGACAGAAGCTGCAAAGCAGGACTGCCATGGGATGGTTTAAAAGCAGAAATGGAGATGGACAAGCATAAGTTAATCCTTATAACAAAGTTCTAAGTTTGTTAACAACAAAGAAAACAGAGCAAGGATTACAGCATGGAAAGAGAAAGTAGATTCAGGAATGTCACTGTTTCATTTAACTCATTTGAGGTTAGGGCAAAGTAGGGCAGATGGAAAAAAGAAGTGGAAAATGTTCTTTAAATGGTTTTATTAATCATGATAGGATGTAGTGACGAGAGCGGGAAGAGAAGAACTGTATGCTTTTTACTAGTGTTTTAAAAACGCTAGGCAGTCCCGCCTTCAGACGAACACAGTAAGGGAGTATTCCTTCAAGAAAGGGATAGTGAGGAAGACCTTAAAGCAGGTTTCTGGAGCATTCATAGCTTTTTCTTTTGTGGCTTTCTACATCCATAACAGAAATAGTAAGGAGTGCTGAAGTCTACACTGGTGAACATGGTAGTAAATTAAACATGCTGAGTTCTAGTTGCTGTCCATGAAGGTAGCAAGCTGCAAACAACCCACATCTGTATGACTAACTTCACTTGCTCTCCAAAAACAGGCAGCTTTTACCAAGTTGCTCATTTGGAGTTTCCTCTCTCCTGCACTAATTCTGAACCTACCAGCCAGACACAGAGAGCTGAGCAAGGCCAAACCTATGCTAAGGACTCTGCTAACCATCCAGAGTTATGGGCAGTTGCTTTCCCATAGACTAAGGAGCTGGAAATATAGAGCCACATTCAGCAGCTCTAAGTAGGCAGGGTCCCACTGGACCTCACTTCCAAGACAAATTATCTTACAAATTTCATTTAGCTTAATCATCTTCCCCTTTGCCTACAGTTAAGGTGGAGCAGCTGAAAGGCTTTCATCCTGGTCACTTTATGCCAGTGGAATTTTCGAGTATAAAGGTCCTACTTTAACCCCTGATCAGTGATGTAAATGTCTCTTCTGGACCTGAACTTATAATGAAAACTAGTTGGTCTTTTGGGAGTACAGAACTGACTGGCCTCTGCTGTGATCCTGCTCAGGTGTGGCATCTGGAGGAAATGGGGAAGGGACCCAGCCAGTGTGTCTACAAGTGTGAGAATCACAAAATTTAAAAAAAAAAAAATTCTCCTATTAACAGGAGACAAAAAGGTGACAGCTGTCACCACACCCCTGTCATTGTAGCAGTAGTGCTCTAGTCCCAGTTTTGAGAAAAGAACCCTGTCCCAGCCCCAGTCCATGGAGTGGGGGCCCAGAAAATATGTTTATTCAACTGTTAAGCATTTGATCTTCCATATTTTATCAAGCAGAGGACCTATGAAAGGAGATGAGAGCTTTGCCTGAGAGGACTCTGCAGGATTTTGGTCTTTCATTTTAATGGTTAAGCAGCTCTGAGTCTTGACCTTCAGCAGGGCTGAGATCTGTGCAGATGGGAGAATGCTCCTTCTTTTCTTGTGGTAAAATTAAAAAGAAAAAGAAAAAGAAGCTCATACATCATAAAATGTGACAATTCCCAGAGTAGTTCTTTTGGGGCTCCTTCTACCAGAGAGTTGTAGCACTGCCAGGCAAAAGGAGAAATGATCTTAATCACCCAGACCCTAGGAAAACACTATATCTTTTTTGTGAATCGAGTTTAAACAGAAGTTATGCAGGAAGGACCAAGTCAAAAAACACTTTTTCCAGATGTCAGAAAGATTGAAACACACATAAGGGAAAAAGGCAGTGTTACGAACTTTTAGCTTGATATATCTTGTAGGTGAAAGAACTAATGCTGTAAAGAAAATGTTTGTCTAGTGCCGCTGAGTCTGCTCTAGACTATAACACTGGTAAAGGGAGCACTTCCACTAAGCATTTCTTAGCCACTCTGCTGTTTGAAGAGCAGAAAGTACAGGGCGGAGGAGAAAAAGAAAAATCTAAATGTGAACACTAAGTTCTATTTACTGAGATAAAGATTGAAGAAATAGATATGGATATAGAAAATGTTCTAGAAATATGTTCCTTGTTATAAATAAACCATGTTGCCAGCACTTAAATTTATAAAAAAAAAAATTTAAAAATCCCTGTTGGGAGTCACAGGGGAGCAATACCATCGCCGGAATATCTGCTGATGCAGCTGAACTAAGCTTAAGACATCTGCTGAGATGAAACTACTTTGTGGCTGGAGGTATTAGGAAAAAGAGAGTTACTTCAACAAAAAAATAGCCAGTGTGTGAAAACAAAACCACACCAAACTCTAACAGATCACACACTTCTACAACTGTGGCACCACCACACCGTAGTTATTCCATCAATCTGTCTGCCTCGGAATTGAAGCAGAAGATTGTAAAACAGGCTGATAAATGAAGAAACCTCCCCCACAGCACCACTTTCTGTTGAAACCTCAGATCCTGAGCAGACTCGCAAAATATTAAGAGAAAGCGAGGATCAAAAATAAGTGGGATTTGCAGCCAATTTATTCCAAATGAGCGCCTTGTTCACTTTGCTGCCAAAGCTCTGAGTTCAGCCCCCGCAAGGTCTGCCTGACAGTCCCTGCTGCTGTCACTACTCCCCAAACCCAGGGCAGCAGCGCCGTGCCCGGCACACGCCCCTGTGGAGCGGCTGCAGGCAGGCAGAGGAGTAGGGAGAGGGCAGTCAGCAGGCATGCATTATTCATGTCACATGCACCTCTTGACCACGGGTGAGTTTTAAAACAATTTCCGTAACTTGGAGCAGCTCTCGCTTCCAGCCTGCAAGCGGTTTGATGCTGGCTTTGCTGCAGTTCATTCTTTAATGCCTGCAGCTACATCAGATCGATTGCTTGACCAGAAGACACAAAAGCACCTCATTTTAATTAAACTGCTTTAAAAGCCAGCTTCAACAAAACACAAGTTGTTTCTGCAAACAAACCGTACTTTGTCTTCTGAATGCTGCAGCCTTCCATTTAGTCTTTTTTGTAATGAGTACAATCCTCTGCACTTCCTTAAGGAAAGTAGAAATTCTTGTTTTCACTTTTATTATGAACTCCTTACTCCTACTTTTTGAAATGTTGCGTTATTATTACTAACCATCAGTCAGGTCTTCAGGCAATAACGGACAGACTGGCAGACTTAATGCACATGTATATTGGAGATATAATTCAGGAATACTGAAGAACAGGTACCCCATCCCATGCCCAAACTCTAACTTGAAATAGCAAATCATTACTGCTTCTTCCCCTTCCCTCCCCATTCCCTTCTCTCCGATTTCTTCTTCTCCCATCTAAAATTATTGCAACTATTATGCACAGTTCTTGTCTCAGATGCCACTTAAAAAGCATCTTCACCCGACTTTGCTGTTTTCTCCTGATGCTCCTCCACCAACATTTTAAAAAATATTTGCCAGCCACCATATGGAGGCTCCATGTTCCCCTTTCCTGCCAGCCTAATGATATAATTCTCCTCAGTTCTTGGGTTTAAAGCACGAATCAACTTTGGGATAATCTTTTATTCTTCTAGAAAAATTGGGGTGGAGTCAACCAAAAACCCAGTTTCTCACACAGTCATAGCTGATACCTTCTTACCTGTACATAAGGGTCAGGCCCAGATGTGCAATGCATTGCACAGCCAAGAAAGGGACAGGGCTTCCCAGAGGGAGGATTCCACAGATAATTTACTACACAGTGACAGCTTTTTCATTGATGAAACAACAATTCCCTGCTAGAGCATTATAGTGAATCAACAGCTCAGAAAATTCTAGAAGTCCCTTGTTCACATGAAAAAGCAGTGGTAGCCTCTCTAATTTGCCTCTGGTCCCTTAAGTAATAACTCATTTACTGAGGTAACTTTATTAATACCTACTTGACAGATAAAAAAGGTAATGACAGTCTTGTCACAACAAGTCTCATTGTGGCTTTTGCTTTTCCTCCCTGCTGTTGCTTTCAGCTCCTGTTTACTGGGAAACATGACTCATTTGCTACTTTTGTAATACACAGTAATGCAGAGTTTGGGGATTCCCTGATGGATGAGCTATTTACAATTTAGTTGTAGCCAGAGTTCACACAGGATTTTGTGTGTGTGTGTGTGTGTGTGTGTGTGTATGTGTGTGTGTGTGTGTGTGTGTGTGTGTGTGTGTGTGTGTGTGTGT
>CM031857.1:53255060-53345269 GCA_018697195.1 Certhia americana
TGTGTGTGTGTGTGTGTGTGTGTGTGTGTGTGTGTGTGTGTGTGTGTTTGTACACACTCTCTCCTGAATCTAAGGTGGTGTATATAGCTTTTGTACAAACAAAATAGTAAGGACACAAATAAGCTTCTTACAGGCACTTAAAAGTACCTCCACAAGCAAAATAAGCTGAGAAAGAATAGGCTGTTTTTATCCTCCCCTGATGCATATGCACTTAAGAAATCTATATCTGTCTAGAAAAAGTGTACAAAAATGCATCTCTCTGAGGTCAGACAAAACACAAATATTAGCCATCCTAAAATTACTGAAGGAAGATATTAGATGTTTAATATTAGGCACACCTTTTTGATCACAAATGGAGAATAGGTGACAACATGATGCAGATGGTCTGTATGATGTTTTGATAAACACTTAATAAAAATGCTTCAGGCTCCTATTGTGTTGAGTGATACACAGATGTTCTTGTGGACATTTCAATGGGGCCAGTTCAGTGGGACTCATTTTTAAGCATATTTGTATTAGTTGCTCACACGTGTTCTAGTTCCATGTACAGTCCTTTTGAGCATCAAATGCCGATCTCAAATGCAGAAGGTTTTGAAAACCATTCAAGGAGATTTTACTTGCACCTTTTGCAAGAGTGCATTCACTTCAAGAATAACTTATGACCTAAGACGTCTGTTCCAAAATAAATATCTTCAGAGGAAACAACTGATGTCCAACATTGAACACTATTAAAAGAAGTTCTCCTTTTTCTTGAGAATCACTTTGGAGCACTCATGTAGGGAATATGTACCATGTTCACTGAGAGTAGATCACATGCTCATCTCACATTAGAGAACATCCTACCCCAATGGTGTATTCCTCACTCAACCAAAAGCCTAGAGAGAAGGGGATTTATACAACTTATTGCTACAAACTGGAAAAATAAAACCAGCATCAAACAAACAAACAAGCAATACTGAGACAGAGACGTGAAGTGTTTCCATGAATACATGCATGCCAGTCTTTTCCACCCAGATAAATATTCCTGCTACCAAAACTATTACACTGATTTTACTTCAAAAGATATGGGCATATCTGCAAACATTTTCCCCCACATTTTTGTGGTTTTCTCCCTCTCAACCCATTTTCTGCTATGGAACTAATTTACAGACAATGTGTGTTGTCCCCCAAATGACTGTATTTGAAGGATACCCTGTGCAATGAGGTATTTCATACCATTACAGCCACCCAGTCTGCCCCTGGAGACACATCCTTCTGAAAACTGTGCTTACGTTTCCATTTTTATATAGTATTTGAAGTTCAGAATTTTCTCTTAAATGCTTGGCATAACCTTTTCATTACTCCATAATACACATCTCACACAAAATAACAGGCAAATAAGGGAAGAGGATCTGAACATATTTTTTTATGGCATTTATGTCACAGAACATCTGGTATTACCTTTGATTTTAAAATCCTCTAGCATGTTAGAGTTTGTAAAATTATTTCAATCAAAAAGCATTTGGCCCACAGATCTCAATGTGTAGCTCACTAGTTCCTGAGAATTAAATGATACCGTTTTTTGACAGAGGAAAAATTTTTCAGAGGCAGTGTAGGTGAGGTCTAGCACCAGGTACCCAGAACAAGGAGTTAAACCACAAAAAAAAAAAAAAAAAGGAAAAAGCTTAAACCATGACACTCTTCCACTATTTTAGGCATGTTGGCACATATAATTATTCACAGAAGCACTGTTGCAGACTAGGGTAGATGTAGCTGATAGACACAACCCCACACTATTTCTACTACCTCTGTAATGAAATTTAAGGCAAAGCATTAGGGTTCACAAAACCAGCATGCAATATTTGGGTGCAAGTAACCCCATACCCCTATAAACGTAGGTATCCTGAACAGTCCAAAAAGTGGTGATGCAAGTGTTGGGTGTGTTGCTTGCAACCAGCATTACTGCAACAAAGCTACTCCAAACAAAAGTCCACACGTGGTCCTTGTATGGCTCTTACTTCGTACGGGTTTTCACTGCTGCAGCCAGCTGGGCCTTCCCCCTCCTCCTCCTCCTCCTCTTCCTGCCCCCCAGGGCTGGTGTGTGGGGGCCCAGGTTTTGGAGGTGTGCAGAAGCCACGCACAAGCAGGGGCAGCTGCTGGCAACAGGGCCCTGGCCCACCAAGGAGCAGGTACCAGGGCAGAGATCCTGGCAGGAGCTCCTGCCCTGAATGCCCATGGCAAGCTGGGGTGCACCTGGCCCCCAGCACTACAAACAAAGCACAAGATCAAGGATCTTTGTCTGTGGCTGAGTGCTGTTTGAGCCCATGAGCTCCACATTTTCTATCTTTTCTCCATGACCACAACAGCTAAAACCTAATTTCCTTCTTAATTTGTTGACCGAAGCTGGACACCTGTCTTCTAAATCTTGGATTTGAATTCCCCTTGTGCCCATCTAGTCTCTCCCTTCTTCTCTCCTCTTCCTCCTCTCCCACAGCACTCCAATGCTCAAATTTAGGAAGATTTATGCTTGAGCTGCTGGAGCTGGCAGCATTATACTAGTAGCAGAAGGTGGTATTCGAGCAAGAGCCAAAGCAACACAGAATTGCAGAGATGGATACAAGAGCAAACAGAAAAGAAACACCTACCATACGGTAGGTTTTTGCATAAGAGCTGGCTGCAAATTTTTCACCAAAGCAAATTTCCAGTGAAAATTGTTATTCTTTGTTTTGGCCAAAGACAGATTCTGCATATGAGGTGCCCACTTTTGCATTTGTCCTTAAAATAAATGTGAACTACCAAACAAAAGATATTACAATAAGCACATATTCAGTTTTCAGACAAATTGTGTTTTACAAAAATCGGTCCATTCCCAGGGGAGAAAAGAACCTTTTTTCACCCAGTTCTATTTTATAACCCTACAGTATACAATACCTATTGTTTTCTGCATTGTTGAACCTCTTACCATGGTTCAGTATTGCAGCTGGCTGTCATGCTTGTGTTTGTACACTGGATATCTGTGGGGTAGATTACTTCATTATTTATGTGTATCAATTCCCCATTTGGAAAGGGAACATACCACACTTTGTCTGTTCAGCTGATAAGCATAGCAACTACTGTCTCTTACTGTGCTTGGGTACAGTGCCACTAAAAATGGGTCTTCAGTTTCAATGAGCACTAATGTTGTGCTAATGTCATGCAAACAATACGGAATAATAGTCTTATTAAATTAATATCTTCTGATCAGCTCCAAAGCAGGGAAAGAAACACATGCTCAGGTTATTTTTTTTCCCCAGAACCAGGCCTCATGAAGCAAATCTCCCTGGTTCTCTGACAGTGGATGATGTCTATAAATCTTTGCATGTCCATGCTGTTTGCTGAGCAAACAATGAGGACAGGGGTATCCTCTAGGATTATTTGTGCACTAGTGATAGAAATCACATTGATATGAGGCTAACTCAATACTCATTCTTTCCTATTCTTCCAAAAGCTCCCCATATTATTCTCAGTCTCTTTTTATTTTCTCTCCTTTCTCGAAAGGATTTTATTTTTGCACTGTCAGTAGAAATGTCCATTACATAGTGGTGCCATTTCATGGCAGCTGCTTTAAACGTGCTTGCCATCAGCAAATCTACCCTAAAGTTTGGCATGGAGTGGAGCTGCATTTGCAGGACTGTCATCTTTGTGTGCTCTTCTCAGAGCAAACCAACTTGAATTTACTGCCCACACAGAAGGGAGGGTCTGGCAGGAGAGGTCCAGTGAGGCCTCAGCAGTGTTTTCATGTCCCATCCCCACCACAGGTAATGCAAATGTTACTTGTGTACAGGAGAGCTGGACTTTCCTGCCCAGATGGGCCTTCATACAATGACAGGATCCTGAATTCTCAACACTGCCACTGTACAGCACCAACAGTGTCTCCAGCCACTTGTGTCCTGCTGGGCCAGTCCATCACACAGCACTGCTGGCAGGGAGGTGAAATCTAGCACAGTATCACAGCTAGAAAAGGGGAAAAGCTCCAGGAACAAAGATGAGGAAAAAACTGAAGATGATACATTCTGCTTGCTTTATTCTAGTTCCCACATTCAGGTCCTGTTATGACTCTTCTTCTGGCTTCCCCCTGAACCTGAGCCCTCACACAATAAGTAGTGCAAGCCAAGTTCCAGAGGTGTGCAGAAAGAAGTACAACTTTAAGACTCAGCTCTAAAGAAACTGGAGCAGATAGGTGCAGGCAAGTGCCCAGATAGCAAGGGATATTACAGGCTTACAGAACCCACTGCCTTCCCTGTGTATCTCAAGTCTACATATCTATAGCACTTGGCTTTGGTTACATCTCTGAACTTTGCCTGAAGCACGTAACACTCATGAATCTGCAAGATTGGACTGAAAGTCTCCAGAGAGGAGGATTACCCAGGAGAATTTTAGTATTTCCTGCTTCCAGTTGGGCTGGAACGAACACAAAAACAGCTATAACTGTATTTGGCTCTGACGTGCCTGGTCCCAGCCAAAAGGCAGGAAATTTAGAGGTATGTAAAGATGAAAAAAAAATGGGAGATTGGGGTGAGGGACAGAGCTGAGCTTGTGAGAAACTGAAGGGCAAAAAGGATTAAGTTCTGTCAGTTCTTATTTGTTTCGGAAGGATTTTGCTAATCTGCGAGGCTAGGTCCTCCCCTCTGAATAATACCTGGACTTTTGTACAAAAGAACAATCCCTAAAAGCTAGAGTTTGGGCCCTCGGCACTGTTTTATACCTCCCCAGGACAGAATAAAACTGCCAAGTCAGACTGGGATCTAGCCCAGAGTTTGTATTAATTAAATTATTTATTTAGCTGATAATTACAGGCTTCCTGGGCCTGAGTCTCTTTACACAAGTACTCTTTGGAGACCTCTACTGAATTCAGATGAAAGCATCATCGTCTCACTGTTCTTCAGCAGATCTGGCAATAGTTAGAAGGACTGCAGCAACCTGCATTATTACAGATCCATGCACAAACTTAGCACTCCAGACAGAAACCACCTATCAAGACAAACAGTGGGAACATGCTTTGTGCACACATCTGGAAATGAAGGGCTTAGATGTAGCACTTGCAGATTTTTGCTGCCTGTGACTTCCCTCACCAGCACAAAAAGCTGCACTTTTTCAAGGGGGAAGTTGGACTTGTACATCTATGTGGCATGAACCCAGTCTCTCTGACTGCTTGACTTCATTTCTCTGATGTACACAAAACCAAAAAAAGACCCTTGTAAAACTGAGAAACGACTTCAGTAGTAATCACAAGGAATTACCAGAAGTTAGTACCTGGTTACAGCACAGCAGCCATGCAGATTGGCTGAAAAGCCCTGTGGTTCTGGAGGTGCACAGCAAGGTGCATCACCAGCCTCTCTGGGTCTTGAAGCAGTTCATCCCAGCTGGCACTGCACCACAGTGTCTGCATCAATCACAACAGGCCCTGCCTGAGACTGGCTGCTCTATAGCCACATTGACACTGGCTTCTTCTTCACACTCTGATCCCACTCAAAATTTATGTTCTTAGACCAAATCTGCATAAATTCTGTATTTTTGCCTCTACTCTAGAGCTGAATAGTCCAGTGTAGACCAGCTGTAAAAAGTTCTCATGTGCTCTCATAAGCTGTCATATTAAATACCCTGAGCTGTTAGTGGTGGCTCACACCCGGGGATAAAGAAGCATCTTGATTCAAACTGTATGTGCCTGCAAAGAATGCAAGTGCAGCACCAAGGCAGTTGGGTAATTTGCTTCTCCAGCTGGGACAGAGGGTGGGCAAGTAGAACAGCTCTGGCCAATGTCACTGGCAACTCCAGGCACTAGCTGCATGCTCAGCCTGGATCTCTGGGTTCTCTGTGAAGTTCTTAATCCTGGGTCTTCCCTTCCCACAGCCCTCTGACAGATGGGACAGCTGATAGTTCTTGACTTTGTATATTTTGGTATGAAGAAATTTGGCCATCCGGCTCTGATGAGTCAGCTCACATGCATCTTGAAAACTGGGGCTGTTCATCGACTCCTAAAGAGAGGGAATAATCTAATTAGGTTCTAGTCATAAATTTGGAACTGTAACAGAAATTTTTAAAAACTGAATGTTTCCAACTGGGTTTCGTTTCCCTGGAAGAAAACAGCGTAAATGTTTGGATAATGGTCATCAAATTAGATATATATTTACCTGAACTCATTCCATTGTGGAAAAAAAGAACTTACAAAAATTGGTCTTGAGTGATAGCTTGCTTTAGTTTTAAAGCAGTCACCAAATGAAAATCCTTTTAAAATCATCTCAATCCCAGTTTTCATTCAACAAAAAAGAGGCAAGCACTGTGAATACCAAGGGCCAAATTAAAAATGAACCTGCTAATAAAAAGAAGAGAAAAATAAAAGCCTTTGGCTTAACTTATAAATAAAAGCATAAATACCCTTTGTTTAACCTTTCTGTAGCCTCTTACTCCCAGTATGTTTACATTGTCACCCAAATGCTTGGAGAAGAAAACTTTCCCTCAGGATTGTGACCTTCTCTCTGTTTTCTGTGGTCCTGCAGCCCAGATTCATGTTTCAGAACAGAATATAACTCCTACTGCACGTGCTACCAGACCACCCTGTTCGTAGCTTTGCTACATGTTTTGTCAAAGAAAAGGGGCAAGGGCTTTGCCTTCGGCTGTCTCTTTTTACTGGCATCTTAACTTTGACATCTTTCACCACCTGGGGCTTAGGAGGCTTCTTGTAATTGAGAAAGAGCAAGTCCAGCACTTTTTTCCATGATCCAGTGCCATGCAGGTCCCACTTGGTTATCAATGGCAGTGTTATGAAAGTTCAGCAAGGCTAAACACTCATTAACTACTTGTAGGATTTTTTGGCTCAACAAGTAAATCCTTCAACAGTTCTGCTTGCTTACTCTGCTATCCCATTAGACAGCATAACTGTGGGGCTAGACAAGAAGAGTTTTCACAATCCTGTGCCTTTGCAAGCAGAAAATCATGAGTGTTTAAGGTGCAATTCTTGCACAGCTGAGATGACACAGCCTCTTCATGCACAACAGTTATTCCCTTTCCAAAATCAGAATACAAGTGTAAAGGATCCTAAGGACTACAACAGAACAGATAATAAATAATAACATCACCCTCTCACATACTCTGGGGGCAGGAAAGCAGGACGGTGGTTGTTGCCACTTCTTCTTTTTCATGGGGAGTGCTTGCCTCCTTCTCCTTCAGAACATTGGGGTATCAGGGATATAGAACTAGATCTTTTGATGCCTGGGGTTAAGGAGAAATTCAGACAGCACCATACCATGATCCATTTGGCCCAAATTAATCTCACTTAAACTCCCGTTTAGTGCCTGTGCACCTTTAGACCGAAACACTTCTGGCATCCAGCAAGAGCTAGGAACACCTTGATTTAGACACAGCAATGGGATTTGGGTTAAATGAGGATTTCTTTGGCCACAAAGTTTAGAAATTAAATCCTTATCTGGGTAAGGCAAATTTGCATCGACTATAAATATGCGTCAGTACTCTTCCTTCCCTTTCAGCAAGAAGAGTCCTTCAGCCTGGGCAATAGATTTGCAATTTGCCAATGTCAAGGAGAAATCTTCCATAAACCTCAGCAGCACCTAGAGTGTTTCCTTGGCATAGTGAAGTCTGTGGTTATGCCCTCTTCATTCTACCAGGCTTTCCTCTACACAGAATTTCTACTGTCTGGACTGTCTTCATCCTTCCCATAGGAAATATCCCTATCTTTAGTTTCATGCCCACTTTAAACTCACCCTTTATATCTTTCTATCTTTCTTTCTTCAGTTTGGACCCACATGACTCATACCAGTTCTTTTATTGACTGCTTTTTCCTGCTTATGAAAATAATAGGAAAAAAAATGTAAGAAAGTGTCTGTTAGGGTTTCACCCAGCCAGCAGCCAAGCCCCATGCACCCATTCACTCACTGCCCCACCAGCAGGACTGGGGAGAGAATCAGGAGGGTAAAAGCTGGAGAACTTGTAGGTTGGGATAAAAATAGTTCAATAGGGAAAGCAAAAACCATGCATACAAGCAAAACAAGGAATTCATTGACTGCTTCCCATGGGCAGGCAGGTGTCCAGCCATCTCCAAGAGAGCAGAGCCCCATCATGTGTGAGAGTGACTTGGGAAGATAAATGCTATCACTCCAAATGTTCCCCCTTCCTTCTTCTTTCCCCTCTTCATATACTGAGCATCATTTCACACAGTCTGGAATATTCCTTTGGTCAGTTTGGACTATCTGTCCCAGCTGTGTCTCCTCACAATCTCTCATGAAGCTCCAACTTCCTCACCAGTGTCTCAGTATGAAAAGCAGAAAAGGCCTTGGCTATGTGTAATCCTTGCTCAGCAATAACAAAAACATCACTATACTATGAGTTCTGTGTTCAGCACAAATCCAAAACACAGCCTCATACCAGCCACTATGAAGACAATTAATTCTACCCCAGCCAAAACCAGCACAGTGTCAAAAACTATAAAAAAGAAAAATATATCATTAACTAAAACGTAGCATATTCATTTTAGCCCAGTTTCTTAGTAAAGATAAAGTTGATATTTGCTTCAGTATTTTCATAGTTTCTGCTTTATAACAGAAGACACTGATTAATTTCACTAAAATTTGACAGGTGTAGAGAAATCGCAAAATATTAAGTTCCAACAAATTTGAAATCTTATATAGTGCAGCTGAAGATATAATTTCAGCCATTGGGGAATCAGAGCTAAAGAGAGAAGAAAGACCCTAAACAGCCCTTCTGCTTTTGGAAAAGCTGCAATAAGAGCTGACCATCTCTCAGGCCATATGCTATTTTAATAATATTTCCCTAGGTTTCCATTTCCTACCTTTAAGCCATGTATCTCATTTGTTGGAGTTTTTCGGTTTCTTTTCCCTCATGTTCAGGGAAAGCACTGGTTTCACTTGTTGAATGCTTTTCTCTTTCATAAGCCAAATATCTGGTCATCCCAATAGTCTTGTGGGGAGTTTGTCATGCATCATGCTGCACAAAATTGCAAACTTGGCCTTAATTTTTAGACCGTACACATACTGATCTATTGTTTCTGTATATCTGCAGGAGTCTGATATCTGGTAATAAATAAAAAGAGATATCCAAATGTCACATATTTCTTGGAGCTGAAATAGTCCTGGAACTGATCCATTAGTAGAGTTAACTTTGCATTATCCTTTCACATTACAGAGCTGAGACTACTATCAATACATCATGCCCAGTCACGTGAGGGAAAGCAGATGCTTGTCATTTCTTTCCTCACCATCTTGCTGGTACATAAATACTGTTCAAGTATTTGTCTCTCCTTTCTCCCATGCTAGGACAAGACCTCTGTGAAAAACCAAGGCTTGTCAGGGTGCCATGTGTCTGCTATTTTCCCCATCAGACCAAAGCAGTAACAATCCTGCTGCGCTGGGGTCAGAGACTCGGTGTGCAGGAACAAAGGCAAGGTATGAACTAACGTGTTGTATGTGATTGCTGTAGCCAGGAGCTGAACTAAGAGACTGAGGTCCTTGACATAAATCCAAGTACCACGTGAACTGTTCCAATCTGGTTAATCTGGTATCTTGCAACAGTTGTGTATATCAGTACAATGTGTGCCTATGCTAGAAAATCAGATCATGCGAGAAAAGAGACCCTTGAGAATGAGGGCTGCTAGCACACTGCTAAATATTCAATGCAGGCAGACACTGTCATGTTCAGCATTGTGGCAGCTGGTCAGCCCATGGGCTTAACCACAACCAGCTGATATGATGTTAAACATTACAGTCCCTGTCTGTGTTCAGTGTTTAACAGCATGTCTAGCATTGTCTTAGTTACCAAGATTCCTCGGGGTTGTATTTTATCATGATGAAATTTTCCAGTGTGGAAGAGCTCCAAAGGGCTAGTGTTTTACAACCACTGCAACATAAGACAGAACATAAAGTGTCAAAGAGGAATAGATGGGTTTAGCCAGTATGCTTGCCTTGTGGCAATAAAAAGATCTTCCTCCCACACATGATATTGACACAGGTGCAATCCTGGGCAAAAAGATCCTTTGTTTAGGAAGGAGGCACTGATAGGCATTTCTTCCCTCTGGGGTCCTCCATTCTGGAGCAGCCTCCACCATCTTTGCATGAAAAACTTCAAACTCACTGACTTGGGGGCATTCTGGCAAGATCCACATGTTTTGTAGTTCTTATTGGAGATGATGGGTTGAGTGAATCAAGTTGAGAAAGCCTTTTGCTTTGGCAGAGAAACTGTTCCAAAAATAAGATGCTTGGATTTTTATCCATAGTTTTGGTGTGCATTTAAAATAATTACCCAAGTGTGGGGAGCCATCATGATGGGTGCTTTTTAAATAAATGTGGAAAAATAGGAAAAGATAACACTTTATGTCATCATGTAAGTCCTGGAGTCTGACTTGTCCCCTGAGCCTCTTCACAGATATTTAAGGAGCTATCTAAGAACTATTCAGACCAAAATCAGCTTTGGACAATGTTGGACCTAGGTTGACAAGCAAGTTCTGGATCTCACTCCTTTATCCATTAGAAAATATGGTCAGCCTTTGATCATAACCTTCCTTAACTTTGAGAAATCATGAGTATACTTCAAAAATGGATCTTTGCCTCCTCCAGTTTTTGTCCTCTGGACAGATGGATTCTAATGTGATTGGTCCTCAGGTTCTTGGCACAGTTGCACTGCATCAGGTTGTTGTTGATCCTTAGACCTTTGACAAAGGCTCATTGAGGAATTTGGAAGTTACCCTGGTAAATATTGCAAAAACTGTGTAATTCTGCAAAATTAAACCTCCAAACAGTACATCTAGGTATTACCTGTGCCCACATTTGTTTAAGAAACAAAGGAAAAGAATGGAGAATAATCCACTTTCCTGAAACATTGAAGTTAACCAGAAGAGGCAAAATCAGGGACAATAAGACTAAGGCACTTCTCACTGATGGCATGTCATCCCACAAAGCTGATTGAAATTTTAGCAAAAACAAGTTATCTTAGACACACATTTTATTAAAAAATCACTGAGAAAAAGTTAATTGGAAAAATATTTTCTGCCTTTACTTTTGCAATCATACTGGCTATGCACAACAGGACAAACGAAAACAAATTTGTATTGACACTGGCATTATCTGGCTTTTGAGGAAAATAGGGCAAATGACACTTGGTGGCTTGATCCAAAGCCTGTGAATGACCATGGAATTTTGCCCATTCACTGCGTCAGGTATAAGATCAGGCCATACTATTTTCATGCAGTCCCAAGCAAAATGTCAATAAATTACTACCTTAATCTCTTGCCTATCTCTGTTAATTGATCATGTAAGGTCCAGGAATCAATATTTACATATTTTTTCAATTGGTGTCGCTCATTACTATGTTTTTGGGTACTTCTTTAGGAATAAGAAAACTTTTCATGTACCACTGCATATCCCAGAGATCTCTTTCTTTGGGCAACTCTTTTTAAAAACCTTGAATGTTGGACAATCATCTGATACAGATACAGCAAATTGGTTGTTTCATTTTGGTCCTTTTCAGCAATTCAGCTGCCAGATAAGACTCACCACAGCACTTTTGTCACTTGTCCATCTACACCAATATGGCTTCAAATTCTGGAAACCCAAGACAAGAAGGCATACTCTTGTGAATAGCAATGATGTTTCTTTCTTTTCAGCAGGGAAAAAAAGTCAGACAGAAGCTAGATGAGACACCCAGCCACCCTTGGTATTCTCAAGAATAGGTCCTGCAAGGGGAGAAAAGGAGTCTGTAGGATAAGTTGTGGTTTTCTTTTGTTTTCTTTAATTAGCATCCCAGACAATTATGAGAAGACCATGTCTGATTTATTGAGCAGTTGATATATTATCAAGGCTTCTATCGCAGCACCATCACGTATACTGTTGTGTCCATAAAAGCTACCACCTTCAGGATAGTTTCAGTAAGTGAAAGGCGTGGAAGCTATGTAAGGTAAACAAGACGGTGGGTTTGTGGGTTTTATTCCTGGTGTACCCACACTTACAGCTGCCAAAAAGCAGGCAAAATTTTGCCTCCAAAAATAAAAAGTGATTATACTCTGTCTAACCAGCTTTACCCTTAACTGCACCACTGCCTATCACAAAGAGGAGGACAGATATGTATTTTGTGGTATTGTTTTTGGAAACTTTCCATTCAAGAGTTTGCAAGAATAATGTGGGGGTGTTGCTGGTGTGGAGCTGAAGTTTCATGAATGTGAACTCTTGGTCCTGTAGAGCACCCCACTGTTATTTTGCATCTTTCCATGGGCAGTGGTCACAGATTTTTTTTACTCACCAGAATATCGCCAGCTCTCTCTAAAGGACTGACGTCTGTAGGAGCCTTTGCACAGACTCCAGTGGCAGTTATGATCAAGTCCTTTGAGAAGTGATGATCTTTCCCTCAGAGATCACTTTCAACAGCAAAGCAAGGGGGTGTGCTATTGTCTCCACATTCAGCTATGTTTACCTGGCCTCAGACCAGTCCCTGTGATTCTTCTTCATCAGCTGCTTTGCCCAGATTTTTTCCACATCACTAACAAAGACAAACTTTGGTCCAACTTTCAGACCTCTGTGCAATTTTGAGTAGGGTCATATAATAAGCCTTGTGACAGGAAGAGCAGGAACATCAGCATAGCTGGTTTATTGAAGTATCATTTCTGGCTGAAGACTGAAATTCTAGCCTTTCTTCATTACACATGTACGTGAACAGATCTGAGCCCCATGCCAGGGTGTCTCTCACTTAGTTCTCAAATGGTGAGTGAATGGCCTCTAACACTGGACTTTATTTTCATCTAATTTTGTTACTGCTACTGGCTTACTGCCTGAACTTGCCTAAGTTGCTATCTCTCTTCATGTCCGTGTTTCTCTCCCCATCTTTCTACACCTTACCACTTGAGCCTTTCAGTGCCAGGTGCCAGGGCTTGGGTTTCACAGGGTCACTGATGTGCTTACAGATGGTTCAGTCTGACCATTATTTGGAAATCATGGAACCATCACAAAACAAAGAGGAACAGCCTAATATGGGTAATTTCAGGCTTTAATCCCACAGCAAGGGAAGAGGCCCTGGATGTGTGCTTTCTTTGTACTAGCATCTGAATTTTCAGTGTCCCTACAGAATCTACAGAATTATGGAGGAACAAAAGTGATCCTGAATGGTTCCCTCTCTGCCCCTCTTGGTTCTCACCCACCTCTCCTAGCAGACCAGGCAGCTGTGCATGACCACCTGATGACGTGCAAGATGCATAGGAGAAGGGGGATGGATCTCAGCTTTGTGTTTCTTTGCATTTCAGTTCCCTGCTAGCAATATGGCACTAACAACGCATAGGCTTCCTGGCTAGTTTGTTATTTGGAGCATCAATTATTTAGAGATTACATATGTTTCTAATACCTTTGGGCTGTTACCCAAAAAGACTGCGCAAATTTCTGAGTTTGAATCAAGTATAGAATTTATGTGACTAGTAGAGTATACTCAACAATGTTCGTGGAGATAGCAAAATAAACCCATGCCAGCAACACAAAGAATGGTCACAATTCTAACCCCAGGATAAACTGTGAGTTTCACGTATTCTTTGTGAGTAAATCTTTCCTATAATGTTTCTCCAAGTTGTGAAAAATGGTCACTCTTTTCCAGGAAAAACAACCTCCCTTGCTAACAAAATTGTGAGAAATATTCAGTACAGCCAAGTAAAAAATTATGGAAACAAAATAAAAAAATGACTCAAGCGACCCCCAAGCCACAGGTACAGCTGCTTTCTCCAACTGTTATCAGTTCTCTAGAGAGTGGCATGTTTTATAAACGAAACACTTCTTTCTTGTAAATATGTTAATTGTCTTTTGACAAGCCAGAACTATCTTCCCGCATCTGGACTGCCCCAAGCCATGGCAAGGACACCACATTTTTTCAAAGTCTCACCTACTGTCACGGTTTTTAGGCACAGCATTGCTTTTTCACAGTATTTTACAGGTCTCAATTAGCAGAATAGGGCAGCAAAATATTACCCAATTATCACAGACATGCAGATCTGACTTGCAAAGCCTTTTCCACACTCAAAATTGCACTGGTTTAGTTAAAGGTGTGTTTTAAAATCAAAATAGTTAATCCAGTGCAAACACTGGAATATTTTTAAAGTTGTGTTGTATTGACTTAGCTTAATGTGATCAGGAAATGATTTATACTAAATTGATACAGAGCAGATTTAAATCATTCTGAGTGACTACATCTTGTACCAGTTCAACTAAATAATTTTAGAGTCAATTTTACATGGTTCATATCCCACTGTTGTGCCAAGGAGCATGAGCTGAAAGGGTGAATGAAATAACCATATAAAGGAACCTTATTCATCACTGCAATACTTCAGTGTAAGTCTGCTGTTGTAGAATTGTAACTGGCCATAAAATTAACACTCAGAAGGCAGCATAGATTGATAGTGCCTCCTCTAAGCATTTTGTAAGGTTTCCAATCCTAAAACAGGATGAGCTATTTTCGACATTTTGGTTTTGTTTGGGTTTTTTTTAACACGCCTGGCAGTAGTTCTCAGAATAATTTCCTGAGTTGCATATTCATTTTTCTTTTTTTATTTAAAATTTCTGAAAACTTCTATCATTTCAGGCCTAAAGAAACAATAGTATTAAACCTTACTTGACTCCTTTTAAGAATTATTGCTTTCTAATCAAGGTTGACAGTGTTTCTTTTCTTAGAGAAATGAGGTAAGCTCATTTTTATAAATAGTGTATTTCCATCCAAGATCTGCTCTTTTCATTCTGCATAGGAAAGAAATAAAGGGGGGTGTAGGGATATTGCATTTTCAAATAAAATTTCCCCAAATTAAATCCTACAGAAGCTTAAGGTCTGAGAGAGGTTTCTTGTGGTGCTTTTACATTGTAAATACTGAGGGTTTAGACTACTTATGTAAGTTTTAGTCACCCAAAGCACTGGCTATTAAAAAAAAAAAAAAAAAAAAAAAAAAGAAGAGAGAGAGATAGAGATAGAACTCTGTAACAGCTGTAGCACTGTATATGAGTCACTTGGACTGTGGCAGAGATGTGAGTGCTGAGGTAGGAGTATCACTGCTCTGTGAGCTTACCAAGGCATCTTGTACCTCCAGGCAAAACGTGAATAATGTCTGCTGGGCTCACAATGAGCACCGTGCTGCTGAAAACCAGGCAAGGCACATCAGTGGTTTGTTGAAACAGGGTGAAACAGCCCATCCAGCACTGTGGACAAACAGGACCTGGTGCTGCAAGGCTGGGTGTGTGTCTTGGAGTGTCTGTCCTGGTGACCTGCACTGGGAGGGAAGAATAGGTCACTCTCCAGACAAGTGTGGGCGAGTGGAGATGGGCAAAAAGATGAACACAACATTGATGAATTGGGATTTTGGGAAGCTTCTCTGCAAATCAGCACAGATAACTCTGTCACCCACACCCTAGTAAAAATTGTCATTTATCTCTGGAGGCAGAAAGCATGTTGCCATGAATTACAGCAGTTTAAGAAGCTCACATTTGCAATTGGGAGCTGGCAATTATTTACCAAGAAATGCAATCATTACTGTCAGGTGATGATGACATTCCCCCACTTTACCCATTCAGAAACTCTTTGGAGACTCAGTGTGAAGTCTTTGTGGGGGGTGGAATGAGGAGCACTGGCTTCCCTCCATCACTGCTACCAAAAAGGGTGTGTATTTTGGCAGTGGTTTTGCTTGGAATATTCAATTCAGATTAAGGCAATTTCAACATCTACTATCCTGAGTGTGTGGTGGTACCACTAAACATACACATTTCCCAACTATGAAGTGCAGGCCATGTCATTCAACACAAGAGGGAAGTGATTCTTATCTGTCTCCCATGTGTGTAACTTTCAGATTTATTCCACCAAAATGAGTGGCATTACAAGGGTTTAAAAGCAGCAGCAGTGAGAACAGGCCCAAGAGAGGCAGTAGATTATCAGGCCATTTGAGGATGGGAACTGTGTTTGTTTGATCATTAATAATTGTGTTAAACAAAGATGTAGCACCATATTCTGGTTGCAACCACCCAGCCCAGTGCCTTCTCCACCTGCACAAACATGGGGCAGCTGGAAGCTGACAGGAGGAAGAAGTCCTTCTCTGGGGCAAACAAAGCCAAACCTCTCTCCAATCACTGCTTTCCCTACTCAAGAGGGCTATTTTGTCTGTGTGTAAAACAAGTCCATACTAAAATGTCTTCGGATGGAGGCCATCCTGGGACTCTGATGTAGCTGTTCCTTCTTTTTTATCTAATTCATAGCAAACACAAATGTCAATTTCCACATTATTAACTGCAAATTTCCTACCCCCATGAATGTAGTACATGCTTTAGAAACAACCCTTGGATTGCAGACAAAGACTGCACACCTTCTGCTATTTCTCTCCTGCCCCTTGCATGTTAACTGTGTATATTGCAAATTTAGTCTACTGCTGAGACTTTCCTTGATTTAACACTATGTCATCCATATAATTTTGTAGGGATAGATGTCTTCTCCATTCTTGCTGCCTGGTTATTTGTTTGCTTGCTCATTTGCATGTTGATAACCTTTCAAATTTCATCTCTTTATGAAGGCAATTTCAGTCGTGGGCAGAGGAGCATCCTGAAAAGAATATTCATGCCAAAAATTGAGACTAATTTTATTTTGCTGAATCATCAAATCTCTCAGAAAAAAATTACAAACCTCATCCTACAAGAAACTACAGATGGACAGACCACATAGGGAATAGCTCCTACACAGGTACAGCTTGCTACAGCCTGGTCAGCCCAGCAGTGCCATTTTCCTTTGATCTTAGCCAACTCAGTGAAAATCCTTGCTCTTGGGCAATCCTATTTTAGTGTCAGCCTTTGCTCCTGAGCAGACCAATTCAGCCAGACCCTTCTCTAAGAGCTGTGTAAATATTCAGTTAACAGCAATGATGACCTTGTCAGTGTTTGTGTCCCTTATTTGAGTTACTCCTAGTTGCCTGTACTACATTTTTGCTTTCCCACAACCTGGCAGTGTCTTCATGAGACTACGAAAAAGCAGAGCTAGGCAGAGAGCCCAGGAGATGAGCCCTTGTGTTCCCAGTGACTGCACAGGGCACCATTTGCTCTATGGATGCTGTTATACACGTGAATGGATTACTGCTCTATTCCTGTCATTTTAAAATGTATACATCTGCATGGATCCTTTCAGGCACAGTATTTCATATCCAAGTGGTTTTCTTTGTGCTTTCATGAAAACAAAATGTTATGGGGGAGCGGGGAAATATCTGCCACTGCCTCAAAAAATGCTGATTGTTTTCAGACTGTATTTCTTGAAGAAATAGCCTGGTATATGCACAGCATGTCAGAAAGCAAGTGAACGTGTGTCAGTCAGAAGAACTAGCATTTAAAACTCATGAAAGTAATTTATTAACAAAAAATACAGTGTGAAATACTTTAAAAAATAAGTTCTGATTTCTTTTGCATTTTTAAAGCATAAGAAAATCCATCTCTTTTCTCTTTATGTAATATCTCTAGTTAGCCATAAAGAGAAAGTTCACTGTCAAAAAAAAAAACTGAAAAAAAGCTCACAGTAGACAGGAAAATTGAGCAAGGAAAAAAAGCCTTTGTCCTGCTCATTACTTTGTCATATCAACAAAGATTTGTAATGTTACCTGAACAGCCACCCTTTTGATTCTTTCACAGGCACTTTTTCATACCAATGTCTAGTTTGGTGCTGTACCAGTGAAGCAGAGCATCCTCAGCTCCTGAGGCTCTGAGCCCCTCTTCTGTGTTTGGGCAATCTCGCACACCAATGCTGGGTTGTCATCTGGTGCAAAAGCCTGTGCATCCCAGAGCTGCTTGGGAAGTGGGAATGTGCTTCTGTACATGCAGTGATTGCTAAATCTAGTGGTGAGTTACTGTGCAGATTTTCTGACCAGCTGTAGCTTGCTATTTGTATGACTCTGTTATTCCTGGCTCATGCTTTATTTTAGGGATGTTAACCTGCCTGTGTGCTTCTGCTGGTAACTTACTGGTAACCTTCTGTGCTATGCCAAACTGAAGACTCCTCAGTAAAAGAGTCTTTGTGAGTCTTCATTTTAAACCTTTTGTTTGTTTGTTTTTTAATGTCTCCTTCTCTTTCCTGCCCTCTCCTATACCCTCTCTCTTTCTCTTTTTTTACCCTCTTGGCTTTTACTCTCTGTTTTTTGTTTCTCTGTCGGAGAGGGCATCCACACCAGGAGCTGGGTAAGGACATGTCACCTGTAAGCTCTGCACTGCCAAAACCCATCGGTAGTTTGCTGAGAGAATTAGGGACCGGCTCCCTATCCACAGAAATAGCCCAGACAGCAGCCTTTCCCTAAAGTGTGAACCAGGGCTCCAACAGAAAGCTTCAATTTTTCTAGGTCACTGTGAGTTGGAAAGAGAATAGGTAACTTGGCAAACCTCCTCAACCCACCATCACCAGCATTAGTAACAGGTTGGAACTAATTCTCAGGCTGAAACAGGGCCGGGCAGCAGATACAAATCTTGATGTCAGATGGAGTCACTTCAGCGTGACCCCTCCATCCCTCCCACCATCAAAGCTATAACCAACCTGACTCCTTCTCATTAAAGCTAAGAAGAGAGAAGAAGCAGAGAGAAGGGGACAGAAGGGGAGATTATCAAAAAGGAATGTAAGCAGGAAATTAAGCAAGAAAAATACAAGGTAAAGAAAGAAACACATAAAGAAAATGGATGTTACTCTTAGTTTATTTACTGTCTTTTTTTTTCTCTTTGTAGTTAAGTCACACTAACATGATCAACATTTTCCCTGGTTTTCCAGGCCTTCACTGGGATTTTTTCACTCCTGATCATTCAACATATTTTTAAATTTTCTAAATCAAAAACATTTTTCTCCAAGTTACAAATTAACTTTTAGAGCAGTTCTCCACCAAAGTGTAACCATGTGTGGTTGAACATGATAGAAAAAAATTATGTGGAAATACAGGTCTGGGTAAGGTACAGAGAACCATATCAAACTATCACTGCCTTCAGTTAAACATTTGATGCTAAAGGTGCCTGACAGGCATGAGGCATTTGGTGTTGGATAGTTGTTTACCAGGGCAAACATGTCAGGCAACAGTAGGTCAGCATCAGGAGCAGTTAGACCTGTCATGCTGTTAACCTTTTATGAACCTGGAGACTGTTATTTCTTCATTCTGTGACTTTTTGTCATTTGTCTGCTTCAGGAGCCCTCGAAATAGGGACATGAACGTTTCATGTTTATGCATTGCCTAGAATGTGACAGCCTGGATTAAGTCTATATTGCAAACTATCATTGCATCACTATATTGCAAATCTGTTTGCAGATTGCCCTTGGTAGTGTAATTAAAGGATAGAAGAAGGTGTATAAGGTTGAAGGGAAAGCACAGGCACCAAGTTGTGCATACTCCTGGCTGGCCAAGGAAAGCTTATGGAAAATAACACATGGCTGGGCTACACACAGGATTTGTCACCCACAGCCTTCTTGCTGTTTTTGCTTGGGCTGTGACTGAGCAGGACTGGTGGCAATGATCCCCCATCTCCCTGATGCCTGGGAAAGTGTCCCACTACCAGGTGAATTCCTTCTGCTAGGACCATAACTGTCTTCCTTGTTATCCCTCTTCTCTTTTTCATTGCCACTTCTTTATGGGAGAGTTTTTTGTGGGCAATTCTGCTCTCCAAGCCACCAAGCCCTACATTTCACAATCTAATAGCTTATGTGCAAAAGCACAATATGCTGTCAATCTCTAACAGGTGTCTCTGCTTCACATCTCTTTATTAACAGGAGAATTTAGGGCATGGGACTTTAACCCCAAAACTGATAACCAGCATGTACTGGTTGCAACTAGCAAGAAGCAGGCTTCTGCATGATGTTCAAAAGCTCATTTTGGGCCATTCACACACATCTGCATACATACAATTTTCTTCTGTCTGTTAGCATTCACAGTTTAAACTGTTATACATCCACAACATCCACAGTTCCTTGTTATCCACTGAGGGATTATCTGTCCAGGAATAAAACCTGAGCTGTGAAGATTTTCACTTTGTTGGAGTGTGTGTGACACCTCCTCTGCCAGCAGACTCACTGGATTTCTGCTCAGGCTGCTCTTCCCAACCCTCTGTACTCTACAGTGCCTAAAGGAAATAGGTATGAACAAAGCATTCCTAACACAACTTCAAGTGAAATTGGGATGAACTTGGCTAGTTTGAGTTCTCTTGGGCTGCTCTTCATCTAGAACACAAGAAAATGGGCAGCCAGAGGGAGAGTGAGTGGGATTTTCTGAAATTAATGAGAGAGACGAAATATTCTTTTTGTTTGTTTTTTTGGTTGGTTTTTTTTTTTTTTTTTTGGGGGGGGGGGGGTTTTTTTTTTTGGGGGGGGGGGTGTTTTGTTTTTGTTTTTGTTTTTTTGTTTGTTTGGGTTTTTTAAGCCAGAGGAATAGGTTCTGACCTGGTAGAAATTTCATGACTCAGGAAAAATTGGCAAGACCCCGACATGCTTTGCATTTCTAACCCATTTGAGCATTCCCATCAGTGTCATCATAACAGAGCCAGTCATCCAACTAGGGAAGGAAAACCATACCATGTGGCTTACAGTTAGTAACATTTTTCAAACAGTTTCAAGAGAAATGGCAATGTGCTTGGAGAGTTTTCAGGGTGAAATATATCAACAAAATTATTCAGTAAGAATAATTCTTACAGTGCTATTTACTGGAACACATTAGAATCAGGAAGTAGAAAAGGACATGTGGGACAGAGAGCCAGAGAGAAAGAAAAGAAGGAAAATCTCCTCCCACATACTCAAAAGATGCACCATTTCTGCATTGCTTCAAACTGAAAAGAACCCAGTAATTATGATTTCACATTTCCAAGTGAACTAAGCCCAGTACCACACAAATAGCCTCACTGTAGTAATATGCTGCTAGCCACTCATCCTAACCCTGAACCCACTCTCCAGAACTGATCCAGCAGACTACTAGCACTGTTTCTGGTTGTGGCTAGCCTTCATCTGTAGAGTTTTCATTAACTCTGTATCACCCAGGTCTTCATTGAAGTTATTACTCCTTTTATCTTTTGATGTGCTCATCCTGACATGTCCTGAATGGTCAAAACCCAGACTGTATGCTCACAAAATGGGAGAAGATTCAGGGGCACCAGCTGAGAGTCTGATTTGCATTGACTCATTAAAAGATAGCATCTTAGAGATTTTTATTCATGTAAACCTGAGCCTGCTATGGTTTTGCCAGGAACAAAGCTGCCAGGTCACCTTCTTGTGAGAAGGAGTCAGCTCCTGGGATAGATGGTCCAAGTGCCTGCAATGCAGGCTGACCTGAGTGCTGTTCCCAATAAGAAATGAAGCAAGAGTCAACTTGCTTGACTAGTACTTTTCAAGAGTTATAAGACCTTCCCCTAGGAAACACCTCATGTGTACATTGGTTTAAGTAAGCAGAGCTCAGAAATGCACAAGGCCAGAGAGAGGCTCAGGCTGACTCCCTGAAGCCAATCTGCAGAGGCTTCACTGCTCCACCCTTCCAGTGATGGTCACAGAGGGGCAGTCAGCTTGGAAGATGATAAAGAGATTTTAGTTCAGAGGCCCTGTCTATGCAAAAGTCTGTTGCAGTAAAACTGCTCTTGTAAGAAGTCTTGTTCCAAACCAAAGTCCATGTAGCAACGAGAAAAATGCACGAAGACTAGGTCCTGAACACATGCTTAAGTCAATGCATGCAAGCAGATCTTCTGACAGGACTTGCTCCCAGGAGTTACTTTACTCATGTGCACAGGCCACTGGGCACAAGGAGTTTGTCTTGCAGCAGAACAATGACTTCACAACTCCACAGCAGGAATAATTCTGGGTTGTATACATTTTCTTTTATTTTTGAAGCAATATATCATTTTCAGTGTCTCCCTGAAAAGGAGATTCCTGCCTGATAGAGCACAGCAACAAAAGGGAACACAGAGATTTCTATGACTTTTGTCATCTTTTAATACTATTTTATGAACTGTGGTTATAGCAGTTTCAAATCATAGCCATTGCTTGCTGCTTTGTTTCCACTTATCAGACACAAAGCCAAAACTAAAAAAAAAGCTAACATGTTTGACATGCTTCATCCTGTGCAAGAGAACAGCCTATAGCAGTTTAGAAGAAAACACTGAATTAAAAAATAAGGAAAGAAAGAAAAAGAAAGGAAAGCTCTTGTTTTTATAGAATTATTATTTGAAAGCCATGGTATATGACTCTGAAGCTGAGTGGTGTAGCTGTACATTGCACAGACTAGTGTATGCCTCTGACATGCTAAACACTGATATCTCCTTATAATGAAGTGTTAATGTAAAGGGAGTGATTTTGCAAAATTTTATGCCTTATTAAGGAAATGATTCAAGCCCAGGAAATGTGCGGGTTAAGTACTTGCTTTCATAAACATGGGTTATGGTGGAAAAAAAGATTTTAGATATTATGTGGAAAAATGCAGTAAAAAGCGCTGAATTAGCCCATTCCATTACATTGAATTGTTCAGCAATTATGGTCATCCCCCAACCTAGAAAATTAAAGTATATGATGAAAACCCAATCTAAAGATATCCACTGCTGTGCTATTGAAGACACAGCATCTCATGCTTTACAGTCACTTCGGGCTTCAATGACCAACCAAAGTTATCCAAGGAATAAGTTTAAATTAGCTATAGAGTCCCAGCCTGGGGCTGCCCTCTGCTCTTTCCTTTCACTTCTCACACCACTTGCACAACTAGAGATTGAAGAATATTTTCAGGGGCTCAGATGTGTTCTTCATAAGCAGAAAATCTTGTACAAAACGCCACACTGCAAAGAGCAGCGTGCTCTTTGCAAAGAGTTCTGTGCTCTTCCAGAAGGAAGGATCAGGCCACCAGGCAGTGTGTTCTGTGCTCCTCCTTCCAGAAGGCAGAATCAGGCCACCAGGCAGTGTGATGGGGATGGCCTGTCTTGCTGAGGAAGGAAACTGTGTTGGGTGAGGTGGCAGAAATAATTTCCAAATATTCGTTTGTACTTGCAAGCCACTTTGTATTTCATGGCTTTCTCTAAGTCATCCCGTTGCCTCACCACAGCTGTGTCAGTGCTGGGGGTATGCAAATGAGTGCTTACTGAAAGCAAGCTCTTCATACACATCTCTGCTTGATCAGGGTCTGCAAGTCCCTTCCAGGCCAAATCTCTACCTGACACTGATCTTCTCAGTGCCATTTATGACCTAGTATTTACTAGAGACATTCACACCTCATGGGTATTAACTCAGCAGATCTTTCAGCTCTGAAAGCCACTCACAGACCCTTCCTTCTTGCTCGCTCTCAGTTGCCTCTCCCCAAAGTTTAGAAGCAGTAACTTTAGCCAGATTCTTTTTTCCTAAATTTAAAAATAATAATGTGTCTCCTCAGTATAAAATGTCTGTCTCCTCCACTCCCAGCCTCCTGGGGTTGCCGTGGGCATGGTCTGTAAATTAAGTGGAGGCACTCAGCCCTCAGCTCAGCTCTAGTCAAACATTAGCTGCAATGTTTACCCTTGTGTAATCTTCAGTTTTGCACTAATTTAACTCTGCTCAGCACTTTTTGACATATTCAGCAAATCCATGGCACATAGTGTTTTGTGTCTGTATCTCCCCCATGAAACCAGGTTTTGATTTTTAACCAAACTCATCAAAGTAAACTCCTCACAATACTCACCCTCTACTTTGATCTTTACATAATTAAAAAAAAAAAAAAAAATGTTGCTTTATGTGGTAATTCAGCTATACTCTGAGGGTTTTTTTCCCCCTTAACTTCAAAGAGAGCAAATAGGAAATTGTTTTCATTTTTCATTCACATTTCACAAACAACATGTTCTAGTTGTTTTTGAGCAGCAGAAGATAGTAATTAATTAATAATTAATATCTCCCAATTAATAATTCTCAGGTAATAGCATGGCCTCCTGGAAACACAGATCTCAAGAATTTCAGTTCATAATGCAAGCAAAACCTTGGAAGGTCTGGCTAAAGGACAGTCAGAAACAGAGTGGGCACATGTCATCATTTTTAATCAGTCTTCTCTCTTTGAACCTTCTTCTGAGCAGAATAAAACACACAGAAACCTTGGAGTATGTAGTTAGAAAACCACTCACCTCCTGGCTTCAAAACTGCAAAATCCCACTGAGTTGGAAAAATCAGCAACTAATGCCACACAACCTGGAGATCACATTCCAGCCCCATCACAGGTAATCCTACCGAGAAGAGGGAAGGGATTTTGTTTCTTTGAAGTAAAGTCAAAACCAGACCTGGAACTTCTTGGCTGATCTAGTCAATAAAGATCCAGCCTTTCATACCCACCAAGGACACTTTTATGACTCCCACCACACAAAAGAGTGGGCAATCAGGCCCTTGCATCAGCATTTGAATTGCATGATCTTTCCTGGACTGGTGAGGTACTTCAGCACATGCAACATCCCACCTACACCTATATTAGTAACTCTGCAAGGATCAATAGCTTTGTGTTGAAAAGATTTCTTTGTTCTTTCCTCATGTGGGGGCTCAGGCAGAGCCTGGAGAAGAGCAGGAGGAGCTGGAGGCAGTGGGGACCATTTTCACCCATGTCACAGTGCCCTGGTGAGAAGCTCTGGCAGCAGCAAGAGCACTTAGGCTGCGGTTAGAGGCACAAAGTCCAAGAAAAAGAGCTGCTTGAGCTCCACCACTTCCCCTTACAGCTGATTTTTCATCAAATCTTCCTTGCTGTTCTGCTCCAACCCCAAGGACTTGACATGTCTGAGCATGGCCCTCAGGGAGGGGGGCTGCACTCAGTCTCTGGCATGCTAAATTTAGCATAAATAGCAAAAATCCCAGTGCAAACAAGGGACAACACAGAGTACAATTCCCTTCAGCTAACTGACACACATCGTTTCCTTTTTTGTCCCATGTAGGGAAGTGTATGATTATGTGTGTTTATGGGAGCTGGGAGTGCCCAGCTGGTTCTGCTGGACGGTACCCGCTGGCTCGGCACTCCCCAGGGACTCCCTTGATCTGCTCATGCCTGTCTGAGGCCCTGTTCAAGCCAGAGAGATTAAGAAAAAGTCAGTGAGAATTTAGGCACGCCTGGCTCCAACAAGCCATTTGCACCAATTCACAAAAGGAAAACCTTGGAAGTGTTTCCAAAAGAACAAGCCACTCGTGTGAGTTAAGCCTGCAAGGGAGCCTAACGTGCAGACTTTCCCCATAATCAGGGTTTACCTCAACTCTGTTTATTCTGTAAACTCTGGTTTCTCAACAGAAACAGCTCATCACGTTACACCCTGGCTTGACAAATGGGCAGAAGGCTTTTGTAAAGAGCTAGAAGTAGAACA
Organism: Certhia americana; assembly: GCA_018697195.1. Lineage (NCBI taxonomy): Eukaryota > Metazoa > Chordata > Aves > Passeriformes > Certhiidae > Certhia > Certhia americana. The sequence goes on from CM031857.1 coordinate 53,280,368, forward strand.
ACCCAGCTGTTTCTTTAATGAAAACTGTTGTTAGCAAACTACATCATAATTTTCCTCAAGCATTTTGGGGGAAAAAAAATTAATAATTACATATAATGGGAAGCTGCCAGATTGATGGCACTGAAAAACAAGGGAGTATCTCAGGCCATGGACAATTACCAGTGTGAACAGTAGCAGCATAGCTGTACCCACAACCTCTGGTGAGGGAGCAGAGGAAGGAACCCAGGCTTTCCCCTGGAAACAAGTGAATAATTTAGACCAAAACATTTCCCAGTGTGCTTTCACTTTTCTTTTTTTATACTTCTGATTTGAGGAGTGAATTTTTGCAGGGTGCTTGTGATTTCAGAGATTTCTTTCTCAGAATTGTTGAACAACTCTTGGCCCACATTTCATCCACAAGCTATTCACACAGAGGTTGCACAGAGTGAGGGAGGTTAGATCTGGATGCAGGTTGGAGCTGGAGGCTGCCAAAAACAAGGGAAAGAACTCACACTGGACAGCTTTCACCCCAGGGCTCAGCCCAAAGGTCAGAGTGATGGACATGTCCCTTAGCTGATGAGAGAAGGCAAGAGCTCAGTGTGTGTGCAGTGCGAGCTGAGTTTGTGGTTACTGTGCTCATTGATCAGTGTCAGTCCATCCATGCAGTGATATCACATTGGCTGTGTTGCATTGGCACAATTACCAATGGACGTACAGAATGTACATGCAGATGTAGCCACCAGGCTCATTATTTTTCTGCTCCTATCACTTCTGTAATCAAATATCAAGACTGAACACCTGTATTCATTTCTTCAGCATTTGCTTGGCTATTGAGCTGAGTTGCCATTGAAGAGGGGCATGAACAGTGTCAGCACGAATTAAGCTCTCAAAATAAATCAGTCAAATATTTATGAGAAAATAAATGCACACTATTTTGTCTTGTTTGATGTTACTACAGGATTGACCCACAGAAACTCTGTGGAGGAGAGACAGTGATTTTCCTGCAGTTGGATGGCTAATAAATCAAGGACAACACAACCTGGACCACATTCAAGTCACTGTAGGCTCTTCCCTGTATTAATGCCAGAGCCTGAGCCACCCAGTTCTTCTCTGTCTCACCCCCCAAAAATATGTTCAGATTCTAAACACAAGGTTTAATTGTTTATTAAGGAAGTGGTTATGATGGTGTAATAATGCCGTTGTGGAGGAAAGAGCAGGAGGGTTTTACAAAATGCAGTAGAATTTATCATCATCTCCTCCACATCAACTCCCTCGCCCTTTTGGGTTTTTTGGGGTTTTTTGTTTGTTTGTTTGGGTTTTTTGTTTGTTTGTTTGTTTGTTTGTTTGTTTGTTTGTTTGTTTGTTTTGGGAGGGGGGGTGTTTTTTGTTTTTTCTTTAATTCTTATTGAAATAGAAGTCACTTCTCTGGCTGTGGACAGGATGGTATGCAAAACCCACACAGGATGACTGCATTGTATTGATATCATGAAGAAAGATCAGCTTTCCTTTTATTCATAGCCCTCTGAGACCTCTGATTAAACATGTGGCCTTGTTTAACCTCTGCTTTATTCTCCCAGTGAAGCTGGTGTAATTACAAACCAAACGTATTTTACACCCTGTTGTAGTGAATTGATGTATCTTCTGTTAAACAGAATAAAGTCATGCATGGAAACTGAAGGGATTTTTTTCCCTTTGAGGGTATAAGACTGTGAGCTGGTACCTAACTATCTATTCCATGTAATGATACCCATGAAAGCAACATAAAAGTCTGTAGTCACATACTCTGGCACTTCACATCCTAGCAGCAGGTTTATGTGACCAAAGTAATCTCTCCATCATGTCCTGTGGAGCTGTACCTGGGGCAGACTCACACTAATAAACTACTGATGTCAGATTTATAAAATTCTCATTAATGGAGCAAGGCACAAAAAACCCTGGCTTGTTCCTGAATCCGCAGTGCTCACATCATGTATATCTTTATTCAGTGATGCAGGATGACTCACAAAAATGTTAGCTCAAGATATATTTTAAACTCCTGAGCTAGCACTGTCCTGAGAAGAAAATTCTAATTTTGCTTCCTGTGGGCATACTTTTGAGAGCAGATTATAAATCTGAGTAGTGAAATTGCTCTCTCTTTTTTTCCACACAGGCAGTTTTGGAAGATCAGGATTTTTCACTGTGAAAACAGAAAATTGCCCACACAAACAATTTACATGCACACCCAAAACCACACACCCCAAATCCCATGCTCCTGTTCTCCACCCTTGCAGTGTGTTGCTCTCTTTTCTTTCTTTGGTTGGCCAAAGCTTGGCTTTGTGAGATTGTCCCTAGCTTTGCAAAAATGCATCTAGATCTTTCTACTGAAGCTGAAAAGAATCATTCTCTAAAACCAACACAGCCTGTTCCACTTCTGCCTGAACACAGTCAGGATCACACATTCAGTCTGGATGTTTCAACTGGAAAGTTTCACTGAGGCCATTTTGAATGTCTGGCTTTGAACATCAGGCATGAAACAAGTCTGGAAAAATCTGGTCCCGTTGTGGGACAGAAGGCAGCATCAAACAAATTAGAACTTCCAAAGGGAGTAGCACAGCTGCCTTCCCACACTGCCCTATCCAGGCTGTCTAGCAGGCTCTGCCTCTGCCAGTGCAACTACCCTTCTCCTGGGAATCCCTTCCCTCCCTTTAGACCCAGCCCAAAATGATCACCTCAATCCCACCTTCAATCCCAAGTTCTCATCTCCTGTTTATTCGACACATCCTGGTTTTGTCTTTTGGAGCATATCAAGTACTTCTTTCAAAAAATTAAATCCACGTATGATTTTGGGTGCTGCTGGCTTCAAGGAAAGCACAGGCAAGAGCTCTGGAGAGCACAGGCAAGATAACAACTGCTGTAGTTTCCTACAGTACTGCTTTGTTACTTTGTTTGCTCCTGATTTGTTTGTACTGATTCTGGAATCAGTATCACAGAAGAGTTGAGGTTGGAAGGTATTTTGGGAGATCATCTAGTCTGTACTGCTCTTGCCCATCTCTGAGGTCCTTCACTGGACTCTCTAGACTATGTTCCACTCTTTATTTCACTGAGGAACCCAGAACTGGACGTAGTTCACTTCATGAGAAAGCTGTATTTTCAGTGAAAAGCAACAACAAAAGAAATATGTCAAACAATTAATTCAATTCAGGTCTATTGGCTGGATGAATATGGCTGAAACGCACAAAACAGAAACGTCTCCTTGGAGGAAGTTAAAGTACATCCTCTTCTTTTAACCAAAACACATCAAAGGTAATGGCAAAATGGGTTTGCTTTCTGTCAAGAGGAGGTTACTAGGTCATGTGCTCCATTTCCAGACATCTGTATATTCCTCAGCATTTGTCTGTAGTTTTCAAGATTTGCCAGAAGCAGTGGAATTGACCAGATTCCAGGGGAGGTCAGTCCCCAGCAAGCAAATGCATTTGTGCATTTGAGCTTGTTATCTGCCTTTTTGGCATCCCTTATTCATGAAGGCTTACTCTTTGGCCACTCCACATCAATGAAAATGGGACCATAAAGCTACCTAGGAGCCCATGTCTGAGGTTAGCTCTGTACTACTCAACTGCTAGAATGGACCCTGTGAGATTTTTTAGGTAAGTCAGGCCCCAGATAAGTTTCACAGACCTTGAAGAAGCCACAATGGACACACAGTATGAAAAGTTTGGGCATGGCATTTGTCCCATGCCACCTACCACTTTCTCACTCAATTTCCAGGCATGTTTCAAGGGTTAACATGAGCAAGGGGCTGTTCCGGTGGGAATTTAGACAGGTGCCTCTTTTGGGTAGATGAAACAGTCTAATGTGTAAGCAGGCCATTCAACGGCAGCAAATGGTCTAAAGGACATTTAATTTACCACAATAGAGACCCATCAAGATCAGCAACTGTGTTTTCAGTGGTCCCAATCCCTAGGGATGTTGGTCCACATTGCAAAACCCCTGTGAGAGCAAATACATGTATCTGACCCTCCATCAGACCTGTGGCACCAGCAAAAAGGAATGCATCTGGTCTAGAGGTGGACAGAAAAGGCGCAGCCAGAGCCAGCAAGCGTGCATCTCCATTAGCACAGGCATGAATGCAATATTTAACTTCCAACCCACTCCATTCCTCTTTAACATAACACATTTGAAATGGAGGGTAGAAATTACAGGGGTTTTAGTCATGCAATGTCAGCCTAGACCCTCCCTGTCACCAGCCCTGGGCACATTCCCAGGCAGGAGGAAAAACACCAACATCTTTTAAAGAAAGATGTTTCAGCCTACCTTGTGCCTCAGATCACCTTCTGAGATCTTTCTCCACTGAGTCCTGAGTCTTGGATGGCTATCAATATGGTGGTGGCTACCACCATATCTCAAGTATGGAAGTAGAGGACAGAGATAAACCTTAGAGATAAATCTAAGGCAACATTTCTGAGTGATATCAACTAGGAAAGGGCCTCATCTCCTGCAAATCCAGAACATGTACTCCCCGCAGTTTGTAGACCAGTTATACAAACAGTGCATGCTATCCTTTCCACCTTACATCCCACAAAGAGTCTGACCAGAATGACCAACCCCCTCTGAATCCTGGATTTAGCTAGGGTTAGTTCCTTTTGTGTTGGAAACTCATCACAGCTCCATGGTGGGAGATGTCTGGGCAATGCATAATCTGGCTGCTTCTTAAAGTGGGGGGTTCAAAACCTGCCCATACTGGCCCTATTCTGCTTCCATTTAGTAGCACAAAGGTTTTCAAATCCATCATCTTTTTTCAGTAATTAGTATATAATGATATTCAAGCAGTATATCATAATTAGCTTCTCCCTTGTGACCCTTCTCTGCCACACACAGATTCAGAATATCTTTATGTTCTTCAAAAAGGCATTAATCTTTATGGTCAGGCATTTTGGCTTCTTTTTCTCCCCTATCACCACCCCAACAGAAACTATCTTCTCATGTGTCAGGTAGGCAAACCTACGGAGCATTGCTAGGGTGTAAATCTGAAATCCTGTAGCATTTCAAAACATACCTGCCTCTGTAGTCAGTGCAAATGTTTCCCCTGTTTGAACTGCTCTCTGTAGTACACAATGTTATGAACCCATGCAGTACTTTCTGCACAGCTTACCCCTGAGTAACTTAGACAAATCTCTGCTAACAGGTGCCTTTTTTTTTTTTCTTTTCAAATATGTGTGTTTGAAAGATGGAAAGAATATCTGTGTTTTGAAGAGGCTTTATGGTTAATTGCACTAGATGTTTTGTGCAGCCATCACACCTATAACTACTGAAGTCTGGTGTTATCCTGGGAAGAGAGGGTTAATTTGCTTGAATCCAGACACTAGGCATAAAGAAGGGGAACTGATTTCAGGGGACTATTCCTATTTACACCATACATGAAAAGAGAAGCTTTCCCAAAACACCGTCCTTCTGCTGCTGAGCTTGGGGAGGTTTCAAGAGGTCAGATTAAACAGGACCCTGGCTCTGCCTCTCATCGCTGGATGTTCATTATGGGTGTAATGTTCTTCTTCTCTTCAAATTTATTTCAAGGTCAGAGAAACTTACCTTCTGTGTATATTGGGTTAAGGCATGTTTTGTTAGGAAAATTTATAAGATGGCTTGTTTTAACAGTTGTTGCTGTAGATTGATTGGGTAATATTTACTCGTGCTATAATTATCTTATTTCATAGCAGTGAATGTAAGGAGGCAGCTAGGCATGCTGAAACCAGAATAACAGAAATCAGGAGATTTGCAGCAGGAGGCAAAATGTTGTACTGTATGTACTGTTGTGTCTTGTTATTTATATCAAGCTAAACTTGTTTTTCCAGCTATTTGTGCAAATGACCAGCTACCCAATAAATTACATCATTTCCAGCACTGAATGGCACCATGACATGTTAACTAGGAATTTAAGCACCAGAAAATAATCCTGACTGACTTGAAAGTGAAGCTATAAAAGCCCAATGAAAGCTAATTTTCTGGGGCAGGATGGGGAGGGGGATAGGTAGGAAACAGGCAGGAGGGAGCAGGGTTGCAAGACAGACAAAAAAGAAAGCCTCATGCTCAACCAAATTCACATACACAAGTTTTAAAAGTCTAAGTCTATAAATATATTCCCTGTATATATTCATTTGTAGGTTAATCAGTCTCTCCTTCCTTGGCTGAGCCAACTCTGAGCCCTTCTCATGTTTTCAGGTGTAGATAAATATCTGACTGGAGGTGAACTGCAAAGAGCTGGTGCAAACCTAAATACATGTAACTATATGTGGCAAAAGCCTCCAAAGGGAACTGTAAAAGCAGACATGCATTCCCCACTTTTATTTTAAGGCTTTTATATACTGGAGCAAGCCAGTGTGGAAAGAAGAATTCAAGAAGTATCTTGGTTTGGATTATTTCTCACAAAGGCAGTTACAAACTACTTAAACCCTTCATGCAAGCAAACAACCTCACAAAGACACCACGGTCTGTCTGAACCAGCAAGACAAGGAATGACTGACTCCTGCCACCAGCAAGCACTTGGGCGAGGCTGAGCATGTCACACGGCACATCGGCTCCCCAGGACACCCAGCCCAGGTGGGGTTGGATCCTGCTGGGCCTTCCTGCAGCCCACTTGCCATGTGTTTCTTCATCTAAGGCTCACCCTGACATGCACTGGGGAAGTGAGAAGGATCCCTGAGCTCTGTGGGACAAGAAGGAGCCTCTTCTGCTATGGTGGCATCCCTGTAGGTGGTCCTAAGGCAACTGCCTGGGAATGAGGTGATGAAAAGGATCTGTGCATGAAGGAAAACCCTCTCCTCTCATCCCATAACAGAACCAGGACCATTTCCCAAAGCCTGTCACCAGGGTTTGCTCCCCAAACCAATACTCACTTCTAACCAAAGCTGGTGTAAGCATTGGTTATTTTTAGCCTAGGAAGTGAGAATCCTGCAGTTGTGCTGCCTGCTTGCCTGCCTCTCTTTTAGCCTCCCCTGCCTCTCAGTATACACACACTAATAAATTTCAATTCCAGTTTCAACTAACATGAGGAAATAGAAGAGAGACTTGAATTTGTGATCCCAGTAAGGGAAGGGAGCTCCAAACTCAGCTGTTATCCTTGGCAGTGACTGCCCAGGCAGCCAGCACAGCCTTTCTAGCTGGCAAGTGAGCATGCAGACAGGCTACAAATGTGAGATCAGCTTTCTGCTGGAGGGGAGTTGGGGTAAGCCAGGGCTATCATGACAGGGTCAAGGCATTTGTAGTCAAAGGATGTGAGTTTGTATGAGACAAACCACTATGGGCTGAAAAACCCAGAGAGCATAAAATGGCACAACAGGAATTATTCACGGCAGTTCAGTCTCCTTTTCATTTTTTGGCACAATCACTTTCAAGAACAGAGGTGGCAGTGCAATACCTCTGGGGATCCCTGGACACCTGTCATGTCTGGAAACAGGGTGTGCACCTCCTTCACAGATTGTACAAATGAGCACCTTGCCTTTAGTCTTCCCCAATTTCTCATCCAGGCATTCAAGCAAAGAGCAACTGGATCTTCAAATCATGCTGAAACATGGGACAGACGTCTGGGAGAGCCTGAAGGCTCTGAGCATCCAAGCTCAGAGCAGTTGGTGTCCCAAGAACCACAGTATCTGTGCATCTCTCATTGTCTTTCCTCTGAAATCCACATATTCACATGCCATAACATCATGGCATGAGTAGATTTACAAGCTTCCTCTGTCCTTCTGTCTCTCAGACAGCAGGGTGCTCAGAGAAACCAGTGCCACACACACTTTCATGTCAGCCCTGCCACTTACCACACATGCTGCCATCTCTGTAGGCAAGGCTGGTGGCCGCACTGCACCGGGTCCTGCTTTCGGCTCCTTTTCTCCAAGGTCAGTAGGTTTCCTCCAGTGTAAGTGAGAGCACAAAAGCTGGCCCTTTGTCAGTGGATTTTGGGGCTCTTTAATGGGATTAAGCCAGTTCCACCCAGTGCTGGTTGCTACAAAGGCTTTTTCTCCTGTCTCAATGACGTGCTACATCTTAACGTGTGTGGTCATATCTGCAGTCGATTTGTGCAGCTCTTTGTTCTTTGCACATGTTTTTATTGCCTGGGGGGCATGCAGCAACCAGCCAGCAAGCTTTTGTGGTGCCCAGTTCATTCGACTGTTTACTCAGTTAATGCACTGCAGCCAAAATAAGAATCTGCAATATCAATTCATTGAAAGTAACGCTGAATGACAATCGCAGAGCACTTTCAGATTGGCACGACACAAAGGATGCAACATTGCCAGCAGTGTAGCTGAGGCACCTCGCATTTAGCTTTAGCAACCAATTTGTTTGCCAGCTAGGTGTTTAGCCCCCCCTCCTTGACAAAAACACATGAGAAGCAGCACATTCAAAGGGCAATTTTTCCCCTCTCCCTTAGACATCTACTGAGGTTGAGATAAAGCATCATGCAGAGGTTCCTCTGTCACTCTCCCATCAGAAATGGAAGGAGCCTCACACAAATGATTTTTCAGTGGCCAGTGCCAGAGTTAGTGCTTCATTCCAGGTATCACATTGCACAGGACTGTTCAAGACTCAGAAACCTCAGAGTTCTTCTCAGAAGAGAAGATAAGCTCCCAAACCACTGCTGGAGGATGTGTATAATTTGATGAATTATGACCTGAGGTGCGTGAGGCTATTATGATAGAAGTAGTGCAGAAGTGAAATGCTGTCTTGCCTGCCAGCCATGGGTATATGCTGTTCCTTGGCCACAGACCATTTATCATAAGACCATGAATTGACAAGCACCCCGACAAAGGTACAGGCCACCCAGCAGAGCATGAAGTGTCTCCCAACACTGGCACACAACATTGTTCTAGTCCAAGCAGCTTTCACCAACATTTCCTGGTATTTTGTAAATTGTATACAACAACCCAGTTTGAGTTAATGCGTCTAAATTTGGGGAAGCATTCAGGGAGGCATCATCAAGAAAACAAAGAGTCTGGAGCATTTGGAACACTTTACACCAGAGAAATAATTGAAGTTTTAAAAATATTTGTAGAAATAAATTTTTAATAGAAATTGATTTTTAAAAAAATCTTGTTAATATCATCATCCATAAAATTCAGGAGTATTATTTGTCTTACCACTGTTTTGAAGAGAACTAAAAATTCCCCTGCCTGAAGACAACAATTCATGTGTGTGCCAGCAGTCATAAAAGCTCATTCCTCAATTTTAGTTTTGAACTCCTTTGTGTTCTGACCACTCTTTTTTCTGCTTTCCTCTTCTTTGTAATTTCTCTCCAGTTATTCAAATTTTAAAAATGGGAAGATATTAACTTAAAAGTAATGGGATTAATTTACTTCTTTACTACCTTTTTTTAAAATCATGTTTTTCTTTTCTCCAGGAAGGAAAGAAGAAAACTATTGTTAAAGGATCATGAAATAGATCATTAAATACTATCTGTAATTCTAAATATCAAGAATATGACATTCTTTTGGGGGTTTTATAGTAGATAACAATGCTTTGCCTGTGCCTGCCCCACTCCGGGAGAGCTGCACAATGTGCTCTCTGCCCAAGTTTCAGTGCTGTGCTATCCAAAGACAAACCTTCTCAGCAGTTCAGAACAGAGGGGTCTGGTTGTGTGACAGCAGCTCAGCACCTCTGTGCCACCTGAAAGCTCATGGGTGACTGACCAGGGAGTGTTGGGGGCAGCCTGCTGTGGGGCAGAGCTGTCTCTGCCTTCTGCCTGTTGGGCGAGCCCAGGTTTGGCTGGCTCGGCCACGCCCTGCTGCTGTGGAGCCGCAAGGTTTGGCCTTTCCACCCAAACCTCTGACACGTGTGCTCTCCAGTAAGGGCAGCCACTACAGAAAGCACCCTCAGACCAAACAGGTTAAGACATAATAATCAATTGCAAACCCTCTGGCACTGTTTTTCTGCACACTCAATCCTCGATACCAGATTAGCACACCAAAGCCTCTGAGCAAATGTAATGACTCCTTCCCTGCGCTCCCGCCTCTTAGTAAACCTATGGCTTGAAAACCTATAAATGTGCTATTTCAGCTGTTTTAAAGAGCTTATCATGGTTTTCTGAAAGTCTGGACTCAAGAATCTGGATCCCCTTCATAATAACATTTAATGCTACCATTATGTAATTTAATCCATTTTGTCTGTGTGGTGGGAATATTATTAAACTGTAATTCATTTCACTGTCTTGATACACTTGGACTTTCAGGTCCAAGTCTGAAATGACAGGAGGTTTGGGGAAAGGGAAAGGGAAAGGGAAAGGGAAAAGGAAAAGGAAAAGGAAAGGGAAAGGGAAAGGGAAAGGGAAAGGGAAAGGGAAAGGGAAAAGGGGAAAGAAAAGGGAGGGGAAAGGGGGTCTAACCATCTGGCACCTTCCATTACCAGACTGATTTTTTTCCATAAAGAGGAATTATCAGTTCTTTTATCACCCCTGTTCTTATATTTCTTATTTTTTACCATGTGTGCACAAAGCTCATAGGACTCCTATTCATTTGTCAGAGCTTCATCCTTTCCTGATATGGGAGTTTCTTCATTATCCCAATTTGCTGAGTCTGAACTTTTCTGCCAGAGAATTTTTGGAAATGCAATCATGTCAGGGATGGTACATTTTTACATCTGTTGCCCCCTCCATATTAAGTGTTTGGCTTGTGGCCAGCCATCTTACAAGTAGCCATATTATTATTGAAACCACATGCTCATTAGTGAGGCTGGCACTAGCACAAGAACCACTGTCCGAGGCTAACATTATATTCCATTATAACCCAGACAACAGGACAGGGCAGCATACAGTTTGTTCAGAAGAACAAACAACCTCAGTTGAAAAAATCTGATCTTAAACTGCCAGAAATGCAATCTATTTTCTGTCTCTTTGTATGTGGGCTCTGGTAGTTCAGAGAGAGATGTATTTTGAAAGAAAACACTGTACCACTAACTTATCTTCTTGATTTTTAATTTCAAGGTTTCAAGGACAGCAAGAGTTCCTGGGCCCTTCTCTATTGGGCTTAATCACTTTATCCCTTGGGAGGCAAGCAAGAGTATTTCACTTAATATACAGGGATGACTCATGATCATTGCTTTCAATTAGAAATGTCCTCTGGGATTTCTGGGAACGGTGTTTTCTTGACTGTGGGAGGGGAAGAGAGTAAGAGAGAGAAACAGACAGAATCAGACCAGTTCAGACCAACTTTTCCAAGAAACACATTTCAGAGTAAGATACCACTTTCTCTCATACGTCCAAGTAATTTGCTTTGTCCAATATAATTACTGGCACTGCTGAATAGATGCTATTTACTCAGAATAAACTAAGGATTTACAAGAGCTACATCTTGTAATGGACCCCCTGCTTGTTTTTCTGTGATAACCACATAGAACAGCACTCACTAACATCAGAAACCTCACAGGCTGGAAAATGGACTGGGATGTTTTCAGTGTTTCTTTTCCTGCTGGAAATAGCTGCAGATGAAGGTCAGTTCCTGTTTCTCCTGCTGTAGGAGGTATTACACCAATGGCTGTGTGCTTAAAGTCTCAGGTGCAATATAATATTTCTCAAAGACTTCTGGACTGACTTAAGTTCAGTGATTTCTCACAGCGGTAACCTTATTCCATTAAACTACTTTCATGCTGGTGACCGGGACTTATAGAAATATACAGGGTTGAGTCCAAGAGTTTTTAAGGTCCATATAAAAAAGCAAGACCATCCCACCTCCCTATCTGAACAGGGGACAAAAACATTTTCAGGGGAGGAAAACACTTTCCTTGGTTATAAAGGTATGCATTCTTGTGTGAAAATACTGTGTCCTGTTCCCAGAAGCAGGAATAAAGTTGCACTTATCACAACTTTGAAGAGAAATAAAGGCTTATAGAACAAAAGGCCTTTATAAATTCCTGCAGTTTAGAGTTCTGTAGAGGCAAGACAAATTTCCAAATACACACTATAAGAAGATAACAAATAAGCTCCTTTCCTTTGAGAAAGGGAAGGGTTAACCCTGACAAATGACATTCTAAATTTAGAGTCATTTTTGCATGTGGTTGCATGTCTAGTTGGAACGAGTCTGCCAAAACTCATTTTACTTATGACCCTTTACAGCTAGCAGAGAAAGAGGTCCATTGTTTTCTTTGTATTAGTGAGATTAAAAACACAGTCCCCCCAACTGAAAAGGCAAGCACTGGAAGTACTCTCTGAGGCAAAAAGAAGCATTTTTAATCCTCAATAAACCACATACAAACACACATCTATGGGTGTGCATAGATGTGCATCCAACACGTGCAAGCATGTGTACTTCCTAGAGGGACAGATATCATTCTGTAAGCAACTACATGCCATGTGAGTGAAAACAAAATGAGACAAAGAGGGATATGTCTCTTGCTGGCCATCCTTGCTTCAAATTCTGCAGCATAGTCTTCCCCTCATAGCCCTTGGGAGGTACCTTGTGCAGGGAGTTTGTTACCACATCTCAACCAGATGTGACTGGGGAGATGCAGATGCGCCACCACCCTTCTGGCACAAGCAGCAGGCAGCAGAGCAAATGTGCTGGGGACATCTGCTCTACCTCTCTGGAGCAGCAGCACATTGTACACACTGAGGAAAATTCTATGGGTGTAGCCAGAGGCTTCCACCCACCTCATCTTCAGTTAGCACCTGCTGAGGATGGGGTAGGTTGGATGTAGATGTCTGCGTGTGACCTAGATAGCACAGGGCTTATTTGGCATTGGAGCAGGGGGCAGAAACAGACGTTTTTGGACATATTTTATCTTAATATAACCCAGAACTAGGTCTCTATGGGCTCTTGGGAGAGATAAATGACTAACACAGGTGTGAATGCCTCTACTCTTGACATCAGCAACTAGCCAGGATGAACCTTGTCCTGGATATTTCGTTGCTCTTCATACTTCTTTGAAACAAGTAATCTTTGCCGCCTGTCTGCTTCTAATGAGGAGCTGGCCTTCACCCTCCCAAATCTTGCTCTAGCTGGCAAAACTCCTGCAGCAGCTCCCCCAGAGTACAACCAGTTAGAAAAGAAGTTGGTCTTACATGAAAAATAGCAGAACAGCTGCAGAGTTTTTTCTGTGGGGAGCACAGTGGCTAAGCAGCAGGACTGTAATAATTGTCTCTACCTACACAGCTCTTCAGTTCTCTGTCAGTGACAGAAAACTCACTTCTCTTTCCTCACAGACTCAGAATATTTGTCTTCTGGTTGCAAGAAGTACACAGTTAGACAAAGTATTTGATTTTCCTTTGAGCTGTTGAGAACATTCAGTGACATTGGATGTTTTTCCCAGAGGTTCAATCCTCTTGTACATGTAATGCTATCCTAGAAACAAGGTAAAGCTGGGACAAAGATGAACATCTTCCATCACACCAGCTGAAATGGATGGGAAAAAAACAGATGAGGTGCAGGAGTTGTTCATTACTTCAGAAAGGGAGGCAGCAAACATCAGAACTAAATCTGGAATGTGAACATTTGCTCTGAATTTGGCTATTTTAATCAGGGAGGTGGTTTGAGAGAGAAGATAGTTTCTACCAGTTGCGCAAAAAGTTATGCTACTGAGAAGACAGATCCCTTTGAGAGACAGACACTCAAAGACAGAGAAGTAATTATCACCAATATTACACCAAAGGGTTAGTTGGAAGGAATTGGAAAATTACAATGTGCACAAACCAACTTCTCAAGTACTTTAGGCAGAATTTAGTCACCCATGTCCAAATATGTGATCCACAAAGGATTTGCTTAATCCTTTAGATGTCTGAGAGTCTGTAAGTGCTTAAGTTTGCACAGGAAAGCTTAGTTTGGCGTCAACATTTCTGCTACAAAGCATGCCCAATGGAACCATGATACTGGTTGAGCCAAATACTTTTTCTCTGTCTCTGCCAAAGACCGTGAGATTCACTACTTGTGCCTCAGTTCAAGGAGGCTGGATCCAGTAAATATATTCAAAGCACACCTACAGTTTCCTGATAATCATGAAAGCTTGAGATGCTTTCATTAGCAGGGATGGTGATGAGAATCTTATATGTAACAGCTTAGCAGTTATCCTGTGATTTCCTCAAAGTACAAGGAAGAGGTAAGTTCCCTTGTCTTTGGGTGGTCAGAGCAGCTCCCACATCTCCTGATGAAGTTAAGCCTCCTGTGTCAACAGAAAGAGTTGATGCCAAAAGAAGAGTTCATGAGGCTAGAGAAAGGACAGGACAGGTTCTGCCATCTTCTGCTCTGGACACTTTCCCCAAAACTGAAGATTCCTGAACTCTAGCTCTTGAAAGATGTAGGTTCAGCTCAGCCAAACCAGCAGGACTGCTCAGTGTACACAGCTGCAGAGTTGCAGGACCCTAAGAGCTTTTTTGGATCAAATTTCGGCACCTGGCGACAGTTTAAATCATACATTAGGCATCCACATCCTTCTTTGGGTTTTGGCCTAGGGGCCCTATAGTTATTTATCCATGTCAGGGGCATCTATGGACCAAGAGGCCTTGGGAGCTGTGGATATTCCCACTGACATGGACCTACCGCACAGTTAGGTCCTGTCCCTGATGCCTTATTACTCTGTATTTCCCTTATGCCAAACTCAACAGCCCAACAAAGCAGAGCCAGTTGCCAATGGTTTCAAAAGGCGCTGATGGCCACAATCCTCAAAATGCTGGCACAGAGAATAGTTCATCTCCATTCTCCTGAGACATTTTCCTTTCATTTCAGATGGTTGTAGTGCATGATCATGGACATCAAATAATTTCCAAATACATAGAAACTAGGTACAGTAAATAAAAGAAAGCTTTTACCTGTCTCCCACCAAGTATAGAGTAGCTTAGGGGTTTTTTTCCTATTTATGTATTCATAGTTAAGATCCCACAGGTGTTTCCCATACAGATAAATCTCATCCTCTTTCATGTCCTCTATCTTCCTGATCTCAGTGATATCCCAGAATAATGACTTCCATGAAGTAAATACCTGTTGTGCTACTGTTTATAAATTTCAATTTGCTGTCTCAGTTTCACTGTGTTCCACTGGGATTTCTTTTTTTTGTGTGTGTGTAAGGAAAAATGGTATAGAAGAGTACCTGATTTATCTTCTCAGGTCTATTAACTAGCTTGGATAGGTCTACCATATAATTTTTCATTTCCTCTCCAAATGATCCCAACTTTTTCAGTCTCTGTTCATATGGAAGTCATTCCATACCTCCAATCTTTTTTTATTGTCCACCTCCCTATCTAGTTTTACTGTTTTCTCTCTAGAGCAAGGAGACCAGCAGGGATTCCAGGCACTGGAGGAGTACCATTTATGCCATGACACAGTGGGATCCGGCAGTCTCAAACTGTGAATTCCATTTTGTATTTGAGCCTCCATTTTGCACAACATGTTGAACGTGTTTAACCCCGAGCCAAGATGTGGAAACATGCTCCTGACAAGGCTGTCAAGGAAAGGTATTAGAAACTACCCGAGAAAGCCATTTCATGGAAGTCTGGACCCAACCACTGCAATTGGCTTTGAACTGTTGGCCCAAACCCAAAGGAAAAATAGATTTTAAACAGAAGGTGCTGGCATGCCTGGTGGATCTGCAGCTTCACAGTCTCTGCACGTGGCAAGAGGAAAGACATTTTGCTTAGCTGGAGATACTGCTCTCAGCAGACTTAGCTGCCTATTGACACATGATGAACTACTGGTAGGAAAAAACCTCCTCTTCTGACTGATGGACAGATTCTTTAAAAAGCGGGGTTGTATGGAGTGAAAGATGGAATATCCAAACATTTGTCATGAGGAAAGTTTTATAGTGACTTTTAAAAAAACGAATGGGAAAATAACATATAGCAAAGAGGAATCACCAGACTAGCTAGAAATCATAAGGAGATTAGAGTTTCTGTGATTTAAGTACAAATTTGATTTGGTATGAGTCTACTGGACACTATTTTGTATGGTGGAATCCCTTATATTTTACATTTTGGTCTTTCTCTATTGTTTTGATTTGTAGTTGTTGTGCAATTATTTAATCAATGCTGCACACAATCTGTCTTAATTAACCAAGGCTCTTCCAATCAGTCACAGAATTATATCTTGCTTTTTCAACATGGCCCATGTGGCAGGACATGGGCTGGCCCTGCTCCTATGATGTTTCCATCCAGTCACAGAGTAGAGTACCTCCCTTTCAGAGGAGACACTGTATAGAGAGTACTGTCCCACCAAATGTGTCAGCATCCTACATCCAGAGGTTTGGCTGGTACTTGCATCCTCCACTTCTTGCCATCTCATCTCCCCAGAGCATTGAAGGCACCTGTGCCAGCAACCTCAATAGTCAACCAAGTGCAAGACAAAGAACTACAAAATTTTTCAGCTAGAAACCTATGGAAATATAGGGGAAGAGGTCATCTCAAGGCTTCATAAAAGCTGAATCAACACAGAAGTGAACGAGCAAGTTCTCTGGACATTAGGAAAGGCAAAGGCTTTGGGGCTTGGATAGAAGAGCATCAGAGAAAGCAGAAAGTGGGGTTTTTTTCAAATAGCAGGGGCAAATGGGAAGAGCAGAGGCAGTGGCAATGGATGTCTTATTCCCTGTAGTGGAAATCTGTTCTTGGCTCTTGAGATCAGGGTGTTATATGCTCTGCACAAAAAACAAATAAATATTTATTTTCCCTTCACCACAAGTTATTTTCTTTCTCTGTGATGGGGCTGAATAATTGTTTCTAAGACACCTGTATTAATGAATGACTTTGACTAGCCAGGGGCTATTTCACTTTTCACTATTCACTTTTTCACTATAACTAAGCTAGCAAATTGATCAGCAAGTCTTCCCTATTACACACTAGGAACTGGAGACTCTATTCAAATCACTGAATTTACCAAATTAAACCAGGTGAAGAACAACAATAAGAAGCAAGGGTAATGAATCACAATGTGCACTTACTTGGACAATTCTCATTGGATTGTAATTATTGAATATGCCATTGTATAGTTCATAGTAAAAGTAAAGCCTCCATTTTGCTAGTCAAAAATACTGCAGTTTGTCACTAGGCACTTGGTGACACACAGAGGTGAAGCTAACTTTTCTGTTACCCTACCGTGTGCCTTGGCAGTGAAAAGGAGAAAGGATCCTTCATCCTCTGGTATGGTTTACTTTACGTATGAGGACTGGGAAAAGAAAGTCCAGGTTGAAAGTTCCTGTGTCTGAAGGGAATTCCAGGACAGAAAATGAGGTGATGCTCTTCTTGTCATGCCATTAAAAGTATCGTCTTCAACAGACAAAAATCACAGGACTACAATTGTGAAAATGCTGGGAAGATGAGGGGGTGGTGAAATGAATTGGTGATTAACAGTCGTTTCAGGTGGTTCACTCCAGAATTCAAACCCATGAAATGCCATTGAGCTTTTGGATAGCTATAGGGGCAGTTTAGAGTTGCTCTTTTCCAGAAGTACTTGTTTCTCCAGGCATATTGGATAAATCCATCTTGTCTCAAATGTGTGTGGAAGACGCAGCAATTGTAACTGTACCACTGCCTCCTTTGAGTCCAAGCTTAGTGAAAAGAATATTTATCACATATATAAGTAAGAGGGTTCAGGGTCCTTTTCTAAATTAATTCAAGTCTCCTTGGAAGGAATTCAGACATTTGATCTGTGACCTGACCAGGAGGCAATGAGATTGATACTTCTAATCCCTACAATCCAGCTAATATATCCTGGCTACAGAGTGATGTGGGGATAGCACAGCAAGCAAAATTGGTGGGTTTTCTTCTTGCATATGTCACATGCTTTGGATAAGAGGTGGAATAGGGAACAACACTCTCTTTATCAAGTTATTCACTTGCATTTTTCTCAAGAGAGGATTTGAAGGCTAGTCCCAAACCAATAATTCAAATTCCGGTCTATCACATCATCACAAGATAGGCAGCAGTCATTTCTCCTCCATTTACAGTCTGATTTGCTAAGCTTGGATACTGTAGGACTTCTCAGATCCACAGACTAGTTTGACAGAAGAAATAAGCCCAGTGCCCTCAGTATAACAGCCTTCACTGGAAGAGACTCCAATCTGCTGTATCAGACCATGAATTTGTACCAGGGTTTCTTACATCTCTAATAACTAGAGAGCTAGTGTGTGTCTCTTCTTTCCCCCCGATTCTCCAAGATGTTACCTGGTCTTTATTCTGGCCAGCAGAGGGTTAATTTCCTGGCAGTAGCCAGGAGGGGGCATGGACCCAGAGGTTATCCTACACCACCTCTTTGTTGGGGGTGGAGGAAAGGGACTCTCTTCCCGGCAGCCAGAATCCGTTGCAGTCGAGTAAGAGTGGCAGAGGGAGGAGCTGGGTAACTCGGGATCCGAGGAATCACATGTGAATCATTTGCCTGTCCTGTACAGTTTGATATTAGCACTATGTTGCTGTTACTGTTCGCTCTCTTACCTCATTGCTGTTTCTGGTGAATTGTTCTTAGTTTGCGAATTTCACCTTTCCTGCCTCCAGTTCTCCTCTCCAGCCTGCTGCAGGGGAAGAGAGAGAGGAGTGAACAAGTGAGCAAGCAGCATGTGGAGAATCTCTGAGGGAGCACTACATTTGGGAGTGCCGTTCCTGAACAGCTACTTATCTGTATCCCAAGACAGGAAAGATGGAGAGGACCCATGTCCCCAAAATAGTGTGGAGAAGGACAATGGATCCTGCCCTGGCTATTCTCCAGTTGTTATATGGTGACTGAATTTGTCACAGACCTAAAGTCAATAGTACTTGGCTTTTTGTTACAGTCAAGCTACCTTATAAGTTTAGCAATGTAAAGAGCTTCAAAGTGTAATTTATAAGGTACCTGAAGGCGTTTACTTACACTGCCTTTGGTATAATGGGAATCAGGCTTGTAGGCTCTGTAGGTTGTTAGGACTGGTGTAAGGAAACACCCACACTTGTTTTTCACTACTAGCCAAGGAATCACAAGCAATCATTTTCCTTTGGTGGAAGTGAAATAGCTCATACTCATTAGAACAGACAATCCTCACTAGGGGGTAAAAGGCTGTAACCAGCTTGTCTGTAGTGGAGAATTTTAACGTGTGCAGTTTCCAGTTGCTGGTGAAAACTCATACAGAGTTGCCAGACAACATTTATCAGCCCACACAATGAAAAATATTAATTCTATGGAGAAAAAATTTTGGTGCATATTTTTCAATTAAAGCTGATGAGGTGGGTGAGGGGTAAATATCTGTCTTCCCTAGGGTCTCTGTCACCTACAAGGGAGTATAGACTTGTTTGATACAGGAACACTTTGCTCCAGCAGTTACCTAATAATCTAGTAAAGACAATAACAGGATTAAATGTAGCATTTGAGATTTGAGATGAATTGGTTATTTTATATTTTGAAAGCTAAGCAACATAGCTTTACCATGTACAGAACAGACCAGAACTTGGCTGCAGTCAGTGCCTTGAGGAATAGACTCCTTCTGGCAATCCTATTCAATAGTGCAAGAAACACC
Source organism: Certhia americana (assembly GCA_018697195.1). Classification (NCBI taxonomy): domain Eukaryota; kingdom Metazoa; phylum Chordata; class Aves; order Passeriformes; family Certhiidae; genus Certhia; species Certhia americana. Next base: position 53,299,757 of record CM031857.1, read on the forward strand.
CAACCATCCTAACTGAGATAGCTTTTTCCGAAAAGGTATTGTAGGGGAGGGACAAAGCCTTTCCAAGCCCATCTTCCCATCTTTACCCTGAAGAATCCTTCCACTTTGCTCTATTCACTGAATGACACACTTGAAAAAAACTCCAAACCTCCTATTGACTCATTTAGAAACTGTCAGAAAAGCTTGGCATTTTCCTGTTTAATCAAACAATTGCCTTAAGAAATAAACTTTATTGTCATTTTAAGTTCTGGCAGATGCAGTAAACATATTTGAGTCCAAACCACAGTATAGTATGTTATGCCTTACACTGGATCAAATTCACTAGTGTTTTCATAATGTGTTTTACACATGAAGCAATGATAACACAACCTTTTTTTCATATACTATAAAGACTCTGCAGATGAATCCATCCACAGAAGCCAGAAAACATCTACATCTATGCTTAGAATAGGTTTATCATTCTCTCACATTAATTGTAGAACTACAACGAAATTAATTAGGAGCAGAATGATGCCAAAGCTGCAACACAAGCTTGTCAGTTCTGCATGAGGTCCTGAAAACATTCATTCAGTATGGACAGATATTTGGCTTGACCTGCCTTTGCAGATCCTCTTGCTTTCAGTTTTTGTGAATACTTGAACATGATACTTCTACAGCAAGTTCTGGTCACCCAAAATCACCTAAAATTAATAAGGCAGAATATTTGCGCAAAGTCAAGTTGAGACATGTAATGGAGAGAAATTGCATTGGAAAAAGAGATTCTGGATGTTAAACATAGTCGTTTAGGGATCATTCTTTGCATGCAGCCAAAAGGGCTTGAGTTTCAAGTATCAATATGCTCATGACCAACTGATTGCAAACAAGTTACAGACCAAGAGTTATTCATAGAAATTATGTGATGAATCATTCCAAATAAATTTCAATAATGAGCAAATGAATGAAAATTGTGGTCAGATCATGGAAACTTTGTGAACAGAAGAGAGGAGGTGAAATTTATTGAGTTTCTTATTAGGAACTGTTTGCCCAGATTCGCCTGCTACCATACAGTAACAGAAAAGCTGCAGGAAGCATCTGTGGAGCAGATGAAAAAGTAGGCAGAGGAGTTCATGTCCTGTTCTCCTGCCACAAAGCCCATTCAGTTAGGACAGCTATGGTAGAAATACAGCTGCTTTTGCACTGCCTGTGTGCAGATCAATGTACAGCATGAAAGAAACTGTATTTTTCACTTTTACTTTTTTTTTTTTTCATTTTGCCTGTGGAAGAACACAAATCATTTTTAAAATACCCAATTCTCTGAGCGCCACCTTTTAAAATGTCTTTCAAGCTTGTTACTACAGAATAGCTCAGCTGATTCAGCAGAGTCCTGGCAGGTTTAAAGTGGCATAAACAAGATCAAAATATGGTCATTAGTGGAATTCAAGCAATTTCTACCCAAGTAATTGCTACCCAGGAAAAGAATTGGATCCTGTGCTGAGCGCATATGCACCCCAGTTATTTTTGATTGAGTGACTAATAGGGAATATATACACTGTCTCTGGAGCTCAGATCCAGTTCTTCAAAAGACTCAGCATTTCTCATGTTTACTTTCACTACATGGTACCTCTTTCCTTCATCTAAGATTCTTGGCTCTGTACAAGTATCTATGCATAAGGAAGGGAGATTATATCACTGTTAATAATAAAACTGCAATGCAAAAATACAGCAAGCACTTTGGTTTATGAGAGCAAATAAAACATTTCACTTCAACACACTGAGGACAGATTTATTTTCACTTGCTTCTTTATGAAATGGCTCCCTATACCACCACATACATTTGCACATATGTGCAGGCATAAAGAGAAGAAATCATGCAGGTTCTTTGTTGCCCCCAGAACTGACAGAGTTAATGTATGGTCTAAGAAGGGTTTTCCAATGGAATTTTAACCTTTTCTTCCAGCAGAGATTCATGGATTTGATTCCTGTCATCGCTGAAGCCAACAACAAAACTATTGTTTATTTCTGTGGGAAAAGGATCAGGTCCCTTATTTGCAATTTTGGCATTTTTCAGAATAGTGTATTTTTTTATTAAAAGGAAATAAATCCCTATCTGCATTTAATCACACAACTAGCATGAAAATGAACTCAATGAATAAAAATGTCAGGAGTGGGAAATGATAGGGTTCTCTCTTAGCCAAGTTTTCTGTCTAAAATTAGCTTGCCTTTCTGGATTTACTGCTGTTATTAAGTGAATGTCCTTTTGACAATAAAGCAGTGCTTCTTGGATTTAGACAGTGTTGTGAAGAATATGATAAAGTGCTCTGTGATGTATGACTTTGATTGACTCAGGGGACCTTACTGTTTCGATGCTGTGGTCTGTTCTTTGTTTGCTAGATGAAGATTTTCTGTTCATTTAATACTCAGTTCAGGACTAGAAGTTGGAGAAGGATGTGTGTAAAGATGTAGAATACCTTGTTTCTGCCATACTAACATGATGAATTATAGTGTATTAAGAAAGTGTTGACACATGTGGGAATAGACTCTTGACATGCTTGCCAGTAATTAAGGAACATTGTATGTAAAGTCACTAAAAAAGTTGGAGGCTCATTCTTTGTTATAGGGATGTTTTGCCAAGTGCTGTTATTCATAGTCTTGATGGAAAATACTTGTATCTTCAAAATTGTTGTGGTTCACATCATAATGAAGGCAACAGAAAGAGATTCATTAGTATGAATTTTTTTCAGTGTTTCCAATAGCTGGATAGGTAATCATTTTCCTGCCAGAGAGGAAAAAGTGTTCTAAGACCAGTGCCTCACTGATAAATTACCTGAGCTTTACCAAAGCGGTCACAGGGCTGGAGGAGCTGCTCCTCCAGTGTAAGGAACTCTGCATCCTCTGCACAAATACCCCGAGCCTGCCCCTGAAACCTGCTCTTCACATGCACCTCCTCACAGTTGTGGCCAGGGCCATAACTTCCACACCTTTGGCTCCTGAGAGCATGCCAAGGGCAGTGTCCATGCCTGGAGGAGGGGGCAGGTGAGAGCCTTACAGGGAGCTGCAGCTGCCCTCTCTGGTGCCCCTGTGGATCACAGGGGCTCAGTCACTGTCTTGGAGTGTGGTCCTCATGCCCTCTGCAGGATGCCACCTTCTAGCCATGGTCCATTTCCATGAACCCCATGCAACTCCAGGGGGCTAATTTCCTCCAAGCTTTGTACTGGTAAGATAAGCATATTAGTCCACCAGACACCTTGTGCAGGGCATAGATCTAGCTGCTCACAGGATGTGTTGCATCATGCTGCTACCCCTTGCTCATTCTGGAAAAGTTTGTCCACTTCTCTATGCTCCAGCTGGATGAACCTGTCCCTTTTTCTACAACTTAAACATTACTGCTGCTGACATGAGGCTCTCATGTGCCCCGTGATATATTTAAACCTCTCTCTGGATTTTTTCCTTTCATTGGTGAAAGGTGAGTGCCCCTCCATCATTTTGAGGGGCAGGGTTTGGCAGGGAATTAGCACAGTACCAGTTTCCTTAGCTTTCCCTAGGGACCCTGTTGAGTTCATTGTAATGCAGCAGGGGCCTATCTTCCCTTTCTTGCTTTATGATATTTTGTTTCCTTTCCTTCTGAATAATTTTCTTGAAGACTGAAAAGCAATCATGAGACATTTCAGCCAACTCCCTGCTAAATCCTAAGATATGCCCAATTTAGATAGTTTTTTAATGTGTAATGCATACATTTAGCAGAAAGATTTTACTGAGGGAGTTGGCAATTAGTGTTTGATCAATGCTGAAAAATTTGGTCTGCAGAGAGAATTTACTACTTGATTCAAAATTACAATACACCTCTGAAGGACAGACATTAGAGAGACTGAACAGAGCTCGTAGGCTGACAGTTACTCAAGCATTTGGTATGAATAAATGCATATCTCTCAATGTGAAATTTCTCAGCAAGACTGTGTGCAAGTGTGGCTGCTGAATACACATCACCATACTTAACAAGTCAGACGGCACCAATATCAGTTCCAAAAAGCTCACGGAAATACTCCCCAGTGAGTGTTGCAGGGCTGTGCTGCCTGTGCCCATGCTGGCACAGTTCGACTCCCTGGAAAATGTGACATTCTATGATTCAAAACCATCCTTGGATGTTGAGGGTAACACCATTCGTTTATAAGGCAAGTGACAGGTTCACAGACAGCGCAACCAAGAATGAAAGTTCTCAGAAGACAAAAGTAAACTGGAAATTATTTCAAGGACACTTGTAAGTCGTTCTTTCTTTTCTACTTTCTGGTACACTCTTCAATATCAGAATTTTCTCAGATTTCCCTACAGTACTGTGCTTAAACATGAATTCCAGTGCCTTTTGATTTATCCAAAATATTTAGTTCAATGAATTGTATTGTTTACACAGCCAAGTTGTTTTATATCTTTCCACTGGCCATCGTGGCCTCCACAGAGTATACAAACTCTACATATGTTTCTACTAGAATATGTTTCTACTAGAGTAACTGGACTCGCAAATAAGTCCAATTAGTTTTTACTCTCAAGAATTTAATCACATCCATCATAGCACATTCAGTAAATCAGAAGTTTTCTTTCCTACCTCATTAGAGATTTACTTTAACATTCAGCTCCTGGGACTCTATGAACCTTTCAGCTCTATAAGGAAATGATAAATAGAAAAGGATGGAGAACAAAATAAAATCCCAAATGGTGTAACAGAGGTAGGTGGGGAACAATATCACTGCTTCTCACAGTACCAGATCCAAGGGGCATCCATTAAACCATGAAGCAAATGAAGATGTAGTTTTACGTGCAAAGTCCCGTAACTGATTGCAAAAAAGGTTGGAGGAAGGCAAAGGTATAGAAGTGGTCAAAAAGGGATTACCCAGATTAGTGGAGAATAGGCCATTCGTGGCTATAAAAATGATGGCTTAGCTGCAACCTGAGACAGATTGTGGGAAGAGTGGTGGGGGCAAGAATCCCTCCAGCCTGCCCTGCTCTCTGCTCTTCCAACTCAGCCAACTCTGCCGTTCAAAAACCTGTTAGATTATGGTGACTTCTGGTCTCACCCAACCAGTCTGGAAGCCCCAACTCTCCTGTATTTTCATTATGAAGGTGTTTTTTCAGTAGTTCGTTGTGCAAAGATGCTGAACTTTTTTTTTTCTTTTTTTTTCAAAAAAAAGAATGAAACTTAACCTCGACTGTTATGCTGTGGAAAGCTGGAGATGTGCTCTCATCTACAGCACCGGAGTCCTTTTTGATCCTGTTTAACAAGACATAGAAGACATTTAAAAGGTTCCAAATGCTGCAACGAAAATGATTCAAAGAATTAATAGTGTGGGAGGGAATTTCTACAGGAGATATAAGTAAAAAAAGAATAAACAGGACCATTTATTTTACAATGGACAAAGGAAAACATATGGTAGAAATATATAAAAAGTGCAGTGTGTATAGAAGTCCAAGAATATGTTTCTATCCATACTCTTCTAGACTAAAAAAGAAATGCACTCAATATGAAGTAAAATGCAACAAGTGAAAGAAGACAGATTTGTTTGCAATGCCTAAATGCCTTCTAAATATTACTGCTACCACACATCTTAGAAATAAATATATCCATGGCACATAGATTTAACTGTTTTCTCAGGGAAGAAGTTTTTCTGTTCTGTTTGCTCTTGAAGAGTTCCAGCACTGTTTCCACTTGATTAAAAAAAATAGTGTCATTGACATTTTTCATTTTTCAAATTGAATTTCAAAATGCATCTTCAAGCCAATTTTTTTTAACAGTCAGAATGAAAGTTAAGGAAGAATCTTATTTCCTGTCAGCTGGCATTGGTTTTCATATGTTTTTTGTCCAGTATTGAGCTGTTTCACTTTTTATGGGAATACAGATTTTTCTCAAAATTGGCTAAACACAAAAAACAACCATACTGTTGCAATATAACTTTCAAAAATAATTTTTAATTTTATTTTCACAAAAATAAAAATAATTTTTAAAAAAGGGTGATGCGTAAAGGAGATTTTCATGACAGCCAGTTAATCTTCTGGAAATATCCATCAAAGTAAACAAAGTTCGCTTTAGTTCAGAAGTTTCAAAAAAGAGATTTAGAGGCAGTAGGAGCATGCACATTGAGAAGTGGTGATGTGGAAGGGAAGAACTGCAAACGAATATGGCTCTGTTTATCAGCCATCAATTAAAGACTGGTTAATGTGATCCTAGAGAATAAGCAGGTATAAAGAGACTTAGCACAGAATACTGGGTTAAGAGTAACCTCTGTAGAAGTGTTGTAGCTGCTGTCACTGGTTCTGGGATATTAGTGTAGTTGAGTGATTAATAAAATACCGCTTAGTGGTTCCTACATTTCTAGCAGATATTTATGTCTAGTTTGGGATTTGATCTAGTATACCCTATTCAAGTGAAAGAACACTGTTCAATCAACAGAGAAATGCTGGTGCATCATCTTCTGGTGCTCGCACTTGGGCTTTATTGGGTCAAAACTTCATTTGAAGGTGGCAAAAGTTCTGCCTGAGTAAACTCTGAGTGAGGACTTCCAGGTCTGTCCCAATGGGACTGCTCTCAGGAGTAAGGGTTGAATTGCTATACCACAAAATACCAGCTGTAGTTACGTTAACCAGGATAAAATTTCAAGGGATATCCAATCTCTATGCCTCAATGTAAAGCTAATCACCAGCTGGACTACAGAACAAATTTCCCCTCTGGTATAATATCACACAATTATGAGGGTTTAAAATCTGGCATTGGCCGTGCTATTGTTGGAACTCGAATAACCATTCCAGTTCCAACAAGAGGCCATTCATCTACACTAATTTGTAGGTTAGAGAAGGTTTTAAAATAGGAAGTCTTTTCTTATGCAAATACAGACCTGGTAAGAAACCAGGGGCCTGCAGGCATTGATCTGGAGCATCAGCAGATCACAGAGGATGAGCACCAACATGCCCATACACCAGAGCAACCTTTAAAACCAGGCTTTCACGGCACCATAATGTAATGAAGGCCTTAAGGCTGGGTGTCTGCACAGGGATGAGTTTAACTTAGATTTTGTATCCAGTTTTTAAAATATTGCTGACAACCCTCCTATCCAGAGAACTGGGTAGAAAGAATAAAACCAGAGAAATTAATCCTAATAAATGGTTCTCCCAAACAACTGTTTTCCCTTTCATTGCTTTCCCTGGATTCATACATGACTGTATTTGAAGTATTCACTGAACTCTGTGCAAACAATGAGCACTTTTGCTTTTGATCCATGACTGTGGGTTGTTTCAGGGCTGTGCATTGGATATGTAAGACACATGGCCTTGGTTTGTTTTCTATGAGCTGAGTTTAGCCCAAGGCTACTCTGGAGAAAAAGAGTTTCCTCTCTGCCTTATTTCTTAAAGCTATATCTCTTCTTGAAATCAGAGAATTTCTCTCCTCACTGACCAGGGAGCTGGCTCCTTCCACTCCTTTCAGTTTTGAATTTTCCAGTGGAGGAGTCATTCCTCTGTACAAATCTTGCATATAATGTCTGCTGCATATAAGCTTCCTGCGCTCATTCATGTCATGCAAAATTCCTTGAGCCCTTTGGGTACTGTCCTGGGGTGATCACTTTCCTACATCACTGATAGCCTTTGGGAACACCCTGCAGGACTGACATAAAGGGGCAGGATGGAATCATAGAGACACAGAATCTTTTATGTTGGAAAGGACCTCAGATTGGAAAAACCCATCAGACCCAACCAGACCCTGCACTGCCAAGTCCACCACTAAACCATGTCCCTAAGTACCACACCTACATGATGAAGAGCACAAATTCCCGCTCTTCCAGCCTTTTACATCACATGCCTTCTATATGTACAACCAAACTCAATGGGAGTTTCCTCAGTAAATACTAATGCATGGGTTTTCCATCTTTTCTTGACAGGTGAATTCAGGTCTCAGAGATACCAGGACAGGTGGAAGATGTTTAACACCTTGTAGTCCCTTAGACAATGACCCCAAAACAGGCTTCCAGCAGACATTTCTCACACAGACACCACACTGATGGCCACTGAAAACTTCCTCTGCTGACCAATATCAGCATGGTGTACCTTGAACTGTTTTCTCTGTAGCTGGTTCAAAGCAGCCTTTGAACTGAAATCCCCCTATGGTTTTGCAGCTGTGCTGGTCAGCCTATGGTCTCAAGTGCTATAAGTTGGCAATGCAAGCCTGGGTGTGATCACAGTTACTCTCTCTTGTTGAAGAGACATTAAAGAAGCAGAGCCCACCTGGCCCCAAGCACAGACATGGTGATCTGCAGCTCCTGCTTTAATCAATATTTCCTCATGGACCCACCTCTTTTGTTGGAAAGTTAAAATTAAAACCTCAGCTTTATCTGAGTGTAAACCATTAACAGAGATATAATTTAATCATTTTAGAGTTGTCAACAGCCTAGATTTGTTGTGGGAGATTTGGATATTTCATGCAGGTAAGTAGGAAGATGGTGTCAAAAATGCTTGCAAGAAGAGCAGACTGAACTTCAAACACAATTTTTCATCCTCCCCATGGCTGCTACTTGCAAGGGAGTATCACTCTGTGGGACTGCAATACACTAGTCACACTTACAGGTCCATATATTTCTGCTCTTAAGCACCGGGAACTCTTTCTGTTCTTTCTTTTTCTACCTACTTAAGAATAACAACCAGCCTTCCAGAGTAAAATGAAAATGCAATGGGAAACATTATAATAGGTGGAAAAAAAATAGTGTAATTCCTTTAGTAGCCAAGTATCAAAGCCCCAAGTATGTTCCTAGCTTATATCACTAAGGTTATAAACATATCAGATGTACAAACGCAATTCCCATAGGTGTAAGACAATAATCAAAGTAAGCAAAAAAGGTAAGACCTTTGCCAGTGATGCAGAATAGGGCTGTTTCACATTTAGGTGGAAAATGGTGTATTAAAGGGTACACTGGATAACATTCAGTTCTAATTAAATATTTTATGCTCCCAAACTCACTCAGGAGGGTGATTTTAGGCAGCAGCTATGAAGATTCACCATCTTACACAACTCTTCCAGTGTCACATACTCCTGCTAATGTCCAAGTTCAGCATAGCACAACATGCCAGAAAATGGTTCTTCTAGAAAGGCAGTGTAGCACATAATAAACACAGGAAGAAATGGGAAATCCCTGGAGGAAGTCAATGGAGAGTTCACTTACAGTGAGGATATTTTACCTCACTGAGGTAAATGAGGCCCATTTTATTTGCTTTCATTATTTAATATATTTTTCTGTAATCCAGTATAGAAAAATCTATCCATTTCTTGCAATGTGTGCAGATGACACAAAAGTCATAGAATGATAAATAATGAGAAAAGCAGATCTGTTCTACATGCAATCTAATTTGGATACTAACTTGACCTCCTTACAAAAAAAAACCCCCAAACATATTTTAAGGTACAGTTAAACATAACTCTGAATATCCCAGATAGTTTGTACAATGAAGAACTGGACTACATTTTAGAAAGAGAGAATTAGAAAAGGATTTAGAGGCCATGACAGATAACCAGCTGAGCTGCAAAAGAGTTCCTCACTCAATGCAAAAAAAAGAGACAAAAAGAGAGAATGGGATCTTGGTATTTGCAAGCAGGCAACTACAAAACACAAGGATGGAAAGGCAGATGCTCACTGTTCTTTGGCATATTAAAGGAGTGCAGGTTCAGCATCAATGTCCACATTTTAAAAAATACTACTGGAAAACAGGAAAGAGTTCAAGAAAGAAATGCAAATATACTTGAAATTGGCAAAAGCTGTGAGATCCTAAAAAAAGTAAATCTCAATTCATTTAATTTATCCAATACAAGGATAAATGGTGATTTATCTGTGGTTTATAATAGGGCTGGCTGGGTATTCTGTCTCAACAATAGAAAATTAAATTTCCACAAAAAATTCTATAAAGAAAAAATAATGTTAATTTTCCTTCAGGACAAGCAAAATTAAATAACTCACTCTAAGCCACTCTGCTTCTCATTTTTTTCTGCTGAACGAAACTTTAAACTTCACCTTCTTGTGAACACATTTATCAGTGCTATAGGTACCTGTTCTCTCTTGCAGGCCAGCCACAGAGTAATTTGTAACTTAATTCAAAGTTGTATATAACATTACAGGAGCTGTAGTCCAGCCAAGAAGCCTCTGCCTAAGTTGAATAAGGATAGTGTTTGTTCAGGCAGTAATTCCCATGAGCAATGCAGCATTATGGGAAAATATTTATTTTTAATATTGAACTGACACAAAAGAAAGCCTTGGTCAATCAATTTAGTACATTCAAACAACAAGGGTTCTATATTAAAGAAAATGATAATTTTGTTTATATTGGTTTATTTGTTTGCACATTTCCATTCTGGGTTTCTTTTATGTTAATAAGGCTTTTCTCTGTGTGTCATTTGGAGTGAAAACAAATGTTGACAAGTCTCATCTGCCCACTGTGTGAAAATTCCAAATTTTGTTCGGTTTTAGCTTGCAAGTAGCTGTATTATATTTCCTATACCAGGGGATCTCTGAATTAGTAGACAGAGACATGACATCCAGTAGGTGGAATCTGACACTATATTAATCTGAACTAGATAAATGCCAAGATTTTAACAAGGGAGGGAATTAAACACCGCAACAATTTTTCTAGGAACAGGATAGACTCTCTTCCATGTGTGTTATTTAAAGATGGGCTATCTTCCTATGTGTTCTAGCTGGTAATTCAATCACACAGGCTGTGTTGTAATAGATAATAAACAACAATCCCTCCAGCCATAACATCGAAAAGTGCAGGAAGCAGGATTGCAGGGAGAGAAACTGCTAGAAACTCTCAGTCTTCAGGACCAAAGTAGAGAGATGGTTATGTTACACCACTGGAATACCTTTCCTTGTCCATCCATAATAACAGTTTCAATGTAATTAAATATTTCATAGAAATACCTTATAATTAGTCTGTGGTTTGAAGCCTGACTTAACAGTGGAACTGGTACTGTGTGCCTTGCACTCAAGGAGCCTTTCCCTTGCTTTCTCACTTTTCTGCTACTCTGTTCCAAAACAAATAAATAACCTCGCAAATGGCATATCCTGGTTCCCAGACCAAAGGAAGACAATTAAAATCTTATGCAAGTGTTTTTAAAATATAGTTTTAATTAACATGCAAGTATTAAATGAGAACGCTGTATGGCCACTTAGTAAAAATGTAATGAAAATAATGCAGTCAACATCTCTCACCTCCAACAGTGTCACTCTGTCAGTTGACTCCTGTTTTCTGGAGGATGTTGACAAAATGGGCAGAGATGAAAGCCTGCAATAAAAAGAGTGGGATATTCTAAGCTCAAGTTAATCCATCCAGAGAACAGGAAAGCCTCTTTCAGTAACAAAATAGTCCTTCTTAAGGTCAGTAATAGCAGACTTCACCAACTGACAACAGTCTGCTGAACACAAAGGAAGTGTAACTTTTCCTTTTTCTTTGCCATGGCTCAATAGCTTTGTTTCAGCTTGTCGGTCAGTTTGTTTACAAGAAAAGCCTCTTGAGCAGAGAGTACCTTTCTTTGTGCAACACATTCCGATGTGCCCTCTGAAAGGACTCTGCGCCGCTGTGCTACCTGATAGCCTTTCACATGACAGAGTGTTGGGGTTACGTGTCCAGCAGTGCAGCAGGGGCTAGTTAAGGTTTCCAGATATACAGCACTCAAGCAGGGACCAGCCTCACTGTAGGTTTTCCCTCTGCTATTGCCAAATGACAAAACATTAAAATCTCAGCAGCATGCAGCACCATTAAACTGACTGATGGCAAGAAGTCGTCAGAAAACACGGTTCTGTAAATCTTTCCCTGCACACATAAAATCTGGTCTCAGATTTCCCTGCCCCCTTTTTGCACACACATACACATGCATTTCATAATTTCCCAGGAAACCTAAACAAATTGTATTGCATTTGAAGCACCACCTCACAAAACAAAGGCCTCAATATCTTATTATTCAAACACTTGAGCAACGTTCATTATGAATTCTCACAACTAATTTTTCCCTTTTTGAAGCACTGTAGGAAAATAACACTCTCCCACTTTAAAGACATGGAAACAAAGGGAAAAAAGAGGCTGATGTCACCAGGATTTTGGAGACAGCTTGTGTGAGATGCAGCTAGAGGCGAGGGCTCACGTATCTGGGAAAAAACTCTCCCGAACATCCATGGGACATCTTCACCCACAGCTGAGGAAACAATGAAAACTCAAAATTTCCCGGGTTTGGTCTCACTCTGTGCTCAGCCCTGACTGCTCTAAAATTAGACCTATTTTACAGACTTGGCTTCAGCTGCTGCAGGAAGCAGAGGCAACACATGCCAGTCCTGCAAATTTATTATTAATAATAATGGGGAGGCACTCTCAGGCTGGGGGCAGACCCACGTGCCAGCAAAGGCACAGTAGACAGTCCCCATGAGGACGAATTCACCATCTGCAATGACTGAATGGAGCAAGGGTCGAGCAGTGCAAATGTTGTTATGATTAACCCTCACAGGGGATTTTTTTCATACAAGCTGTCCGTTTGTTTGGCAAATCTGAAGTGGCCGGCAGAAATGTATCACCATCAGCGATGCTCCTGTTGGAAAGACTTACTCAGGCCTACTGTGGTGTGTTTAGGGGGAGAGGTCCCTCCTGGAGAAATCATAAACTACTCCAGGTCCCACAGGAAGGTAGAAAATAAGGCCCATTTTCTTGTGTGACCTGACAGCCAGTTTAACTTCAGTCAGAGTTTTGGTTACTGCAAGCAGTTCTCAATTGAGCTTGCAGCCCTAACAAGTCGAAAGAAAGGCATTTGTACATGAGTCATTGTGTCAGCTTTTGCTCATGCTCCTGCCCCAGGGTGGATGCTGGCAAAGACCAGTCCAAAGGCTGGCTGGGCTCTGCTCACAGCACTGCCTACACTGCCAGGGCATCCCCTATACTGCCCAAGGCATACACATCCCCCACAGGGAGGCAAGGAAGGAGGGAGCAGGCACCTATCAGTGCTCTGGGACTCCCTTTCCTGCTCTCAGCTCTCATGAGATTTGGCTTTGTCATCTATCATTATCATTTCGTCCTGGTCCCTGTGATGCCTGGTAGGCCCTGTGTAGCTCTGGGAGGAAAGGAGGATCCAAAAAATCCCCACACTCCCTGCCACTATGGCAAAATAGCAGCACATTTTGCATCACACTAAGTGTGGGAGCTCTGTGAAAGCCAGCATTTCTCCAAGGAACAGCCCCACTTAAACATGTTCTCCCTAGAGAAAGCTGGCTCCACATTTCTTTCAATGACTTCAGTAACAAAAACATATTGCTCTGCCCCATGAAACTGACTGTCATCAAACTAAGAAATTAACTTTTTCTGCAGTGCTATTAAGAGCATGTAATGTTTGTAGTCCTGACTGTGAAAAATATGAGCTTTCCTGAGGTTCAGTAAAGAAGTACTAGTTTAGCCTCTGGTCCCCAGGAGCAGCATACAGAATCCCCTAGTTCCCAGCCCCTTGCTTTAGAAATGTTGGCTCAACTGCTAACCCAAAGCCCAGGCACTGAACATTAACTAAAAAAAAAAAAAAAAAAATATATAAAAAAAAAAAAATATATATATATATATATATATATATATATATATATATAATGTGTGTGTATATATATCCCTCCAAGCATTCAGTAAACAATGTCTCTCCCCAAAATTAGCTTTCTAGTTTTCTTGTAATGTACTTCCACACATCAGCTTATGTGACCTTGAACTGGTATCATTTCTCACTTGGGAATTCCTCCCTGGTATTTGTTGCTACAGCTCTTGAAGTATGAAGAATGAAGTGCTGGACTCTTACACTCCTTTGTTTCTTCCTTTCATTTATTTGGGCCTTGATGAGGAAAACATATGACTGGATATGTCATTACAGGCAGAAAATCTGATAATCACTAGCTGATAGGACAGCAACTCCAAAAACCCTGTCTGTAGCCAGTTCATTCTCTTCCTGTAACATCATGAAACTGCAGGAGTCAGGGATAAAGACAGTGATATTTTTTTCATATTTTTTCAAAAATGCTGAAATCTGTATCCACCATGCTCTAGGCTTTTGAAAGAGGTACTTTGCAGCATTTTACATAATTTTTTGCATATTTACAATGACTACTTAATACCTCTTTACAAAGATCTCCACAGTAGGCTGTTTCAGTGGATTTGAGACATATATTCTGATGGTCCTTACGGCTCTTGAACAGATGCTGGTTTTCACATAGCAGTTGTACATCTTGCCAAGGTGCAAACAGGGGTCCCAGAAGTCCCACTACCACTTCTCCTGTAGGAAAGACAAAGTCAGCTATCAGCCTTTGTGCGAGGGGGCTGTGCTTCTTGGCAGAGGAGATGCTCTGTGGCACTGAGTCACAGGAGTGAATGGGCATGGAGGAGGTAAATGAGCTGGTCTTCCCATTCGCTTCCTTACCATCACCCCTTTCAAGGCCTTCTGTTGCTGTACTAGCCCCTTGTTTGCTTTTCACTTGTGCAAGGAACTATAGGGCAGCTAGAGATGGGACAATGAGCCTAAAACAGCCACTCTCCTCTGATGGTGGGGGACAAAACCGGACAAAAACCCACCAAGAGATGCAGTACCTGAGCACTGGGGAGGCAGAAAACCTGCCAGAGCAGCCTCAGCCGCCCCCTGCCTGGGTTTCCATCCTCTGCAGCAATGCTGCAGGGAGGGCAGGCCGGGGCTGCACGGCAGCTCTCTGATGAAAGCACCTGCGACTTCTATGAAAGCCGACACTCACTGCTTGCGGTGTCCCTACCACTCCGGATCCCAAGGCCCTGGTTTACTGCAGGAGCTGTGAAAGACAGCCTCGGGCTTCACAGCAGGAAAAAATACAAGGGATCAAGTATACAGAGGCACCTCATAAAGTACCCCTTCAAACCACATGCGGATTTACAAGAGGGAAGTGAGTGGCCCTCGGGGGGCTTTTACTTGCCTATTAGCACTGGCCAGTGCAGGGTGCACGCCCAAACCCTGTGATAGAACTGTCTACACAGCCCCATGACTTCTTTCAAGTGCAGACAGGCAGCTGCAAACACACCTCTGGGCTGCAGCAGGGCTCCACGGGGCACGGCTGCTGTGCTCGGTCAGGCAATAGCATCCTCCAATTCCTTTTCCACCGACTTCCTTAACACTTCTGTCCTGCTCTGGGATCACTGAATCACCCCGAGGGGAGACTTGGGACAGCACACTGGGGATGTCATCTGCTCTCAAGTTCCCCAGCTAAATGTGGGACTGGGGAACAGGCGCGTCCCTGTCAAACAAAACACTTAGAGCCTGGCAAGAGGTAAAGGCTGAGGGCATATAAAGAAGAAGAATAAAAAAATAAGGCAAGAAAAAAGGAATAGTAGAATGGAATAAAAGAGGTATGGAAAAGTGCATGGCTGAAGGGTGGATCTCCTTTGCAGAGACAAGGCAAGAAAAGTGCTCCCTCTGAATCACAGTGGGTTGTACAGGAAGAAGAAACATAAAGGAAGGAGAAACATGAAGGAAGGAAAAAACAAGGGATGGAGAGAGGTAGAGGAGAAGAAGGGGTCTGACTAAGGGAAGAAAAAGATGACATCAGAGCAAACAAATTCAGGACAAAGGAGGAAAACTATGTACTGGAGGAGCTGAGTAGGAGAGCAGAGCTGGAGGAAATAAGCATCCAAATGAAGAGAGATTAACACAGAATGCTCCCAAAGGAAATGAACTGGGCACTCTGAACCAGTGTCAGACATAAATAAATCAAACAGGAACATTTGGACACTTGGAAAAATGAGAGGAAAAATACAGGGTGATATACTACAGCAGGAAAGAAAAGTGGGGTGGCAAGAGAAAAGAACGTAAAGCTCCTAAAACAGCGAAAAAGAGGGAGTGAGCCAGATAATCCAAGCAGTCCCAACACATTTACATGCACACTTTGAGGTGTTTGCTCTAATGAGCAGTTAGGACAGCAAAGAAAGCACTGAGTAATGCAATCATATCATTTATATGGGCAAGTGGGGATTTTGCAAGCTGGAAGATATATGCACACAATAATTGTGGGTGAAAGTTGGGAGGCAAATAATTACAGCAGTAAATCATAATCCTTTTAATATATTATCAGTTTGATACCCAAGCAATAAATGCATATGCATATGGGGTTTGTGCTTTAGAAGTGGCAGGAAACTTGACTGTGAAAACAAAGGGAATGGAGAAGCTCAGTTCTCCCTCTCTTTTGAGTGAGAGAGTGTAATGAAATCCACTCCCTCTCTCTCCCCCATCTCTGTCATGACCATCATTACTAGACTTGGCTGGGAGTTTCACGGTGCAGTTATTTTCTAATGGGAATGCACTTACTACAAAACTGAAATTTTCCACAAGAAGATTTCGATTTTGCTGTACAGAAAAATCCTATGAGAAAAATTTGAACCAAGTGTTTCATTTTGGGTCACTTCAACCCCAGCCAAAATTTTAAAAAAAATCAATATAAAAGGTTTTATTACACTACTGTTAGTGGAACCTGGACATTTTCAGTTGGGAATAAAACATCTTTAAAATTTAACAAACCAGTTTACTCAAAATTTTGTTACAGTAATTGTATCTGTAGCTTTGTAGTGGGAAATACTGTGCGTGAGCATGCATGTGCATATTCATCCCCCCATATGCCAACATACAAGTGAATAAAATTTAGGGGGGGGGGAAGAGAATAAACAAACACACAGAGTTTATCCTAATTTTGAGCTGACTGCAAATGAAAGCCATTGAGTAACCTCTCCACTAGGTCATCTGCATATTTCTATTTTTCTGAAGGGATTTGGTGATACTCTGGCAGGGAAGGAGAAGGGAAAGTTGTTTAGCAGTAATTTAGGGCACATGTGTAATAAGAAACACCAGTCTATGTTCTGAAATGGTGATGGGTAGGATATCTACCATAACTTTTACAAGGCAGTTCCAGTGATTGTCTTTTTGTTTTAAAATACTTTGCTTTCTTCTTGTCTCTGGCTGCCCAGTTTCATCTTCCAGCAGTTGGATTAGATCATATCCTTTGTCTGTCAGAGCAAAAGAGTGAACTGTGACAGAATTTCTGTTCCCTCTGTACATATTTATAGATTGTGATCAAGTCACCTCTTAATCTTTTCTTTGTTAGATAAACAGAACAAGCTCCTCAGGCCTATCACAGTAAGACATATTTTCCAGACCTTTCATTATTCACATGGCTTTCCTCTCTGAACTCTCTCCAATTCATCCAGCACCCTTCTCCAGTTGGGGAAATCAGCACTAAGAACAACATCCCGCACTGTTGCCAAAGGCAGAGGTAGACTTCTGCTTCCTATTTAGCAGTCTCAAGACCAGCTCTTTGGAGGACAGCCTTTCCCAGCAACTCCTACTTGATGAACACACAAACACCTCAGTCCCACCTTTTTTGTAGATTTAATGGCCAGATCTACCAAACAGTTGCATGTGGTGCAGGAGAGAGGTTTAGGTGAGTTATGGTGTCCTCCTCCCAACCCCACTTATTGTATATGGGTCCAGATCACCCACTTGGATTTGATTTTCACACCAGGGTAAAACAGTCAGGAAGCTGCTTCCCACACACGTCCCCGCCACTGCCGCAGGCACTAGGATCTGAATGAGCAACTGAAGATTAGTCTGGGGAACTGAACTAAGTCTGATTTGACATCAAACACTGCACCACATGTACAGAGCCCAGTGTAAGCTGCTTTAAACTGCTACTCCACTCCTATTCAGCCAAATCATTTGCTAGTGTAGATATGGTTAATAATGTCCAGAATATGACTGAAATCCTACTAAAAAATAACCAGAAACAAACTACATGGTTGATTTCAGCTGCTTAAGTATTTACGTCTGTATTTCACCCTTTTTTTCCTCCCATGTTACTTTTAAGGAACGACTATATGTAAACTCCAAGAAAAATGTCTTGAATGGCGGAAGACCAGCCATCACATGTTTCAGGACTCCATTCAAAGCATCAAACAAATTATAAATTTCCAATGGCAATTGCATTTTCAGACCAATCAGTGTTCCAGCATTTAACCCACTTTCAGTGTGACATGTTGATTTCAAATCTGTATAGTTAATATTTATAATTAAGGAAATATTGTTTTCTTAATCAAATTTGCATATGTGTCAAACTTAATGTCATACAGAATTCAAAATACATTACATCAAATACTATTAGCTGCATTTACCATAATAATCTTGTTTTAAAATTATATCAAGTTAGTTGCAACAACATTTATAAAAAGAGGGAGGTTTAATTATAATTTCTTTCACAGAGTTAGTAGCAGTATTACAACAACTTTAATTTCTCTAAGACCAAAGAAAGTCAATTGGAAATGCATATGATTGGTGTTCTCATCCTATATGTGTCATACAAATGAGACTGTATCTTTCCAGTTCTCTCAAACTTTCCTAGTGTTCAATGTCTTCTAGAAAACCATTATTTATAGTCAAAGGAGTTTTCTTACTTTTCTAACTTGTGGACAGAAGTTGTTCAAGCCTCTCGTTTAACATACCTACTTTAGTAGCTGCTGTTAAAATATTTTCTTGAATTATTGTTGTAATGGAAAATACATCATCACTATTGCAGAATTATATATTTTCAACTGATTTTTCCAACCAAAACAGAAAGGTATTCTTGTCTTCTCTGTGTTAGTATAAATAACTCTTTTTTATCCACTGAGAGAAACAGCACTGATAGGTTTTCTTCCCTTAAGTACATAAAAATCTTCTTGTCCTTAACTTGTATGATCTTTAACTCTGTTGGGCAAACACCTCTATTGACACTTCTCTTGTTTCCCTTGCAAATTTATCACCATTTCTACATTCTGATTTAAATTAATTTTTGTTGTGTCATTCTTTCTTTCAAGTGTTACATGAGGGTTTTTGTATAGTAGAACAGCTTTCACTGTAGCTAGGTTGTTTTGGTTTATAACAACTATGAATTTTTAGTGAAATGTTTTTAAAAAGTTTGCAATTATCATTCACATTTTTCTGTTTAAATTCTCCCAGTAGATCTGACTTATAATTGTTTTCAGCTTTACAAAACTGGCCTTTTTAAAGAACCAAGGATCTATACTACTGGTTCATATTTTACTCTTTTTGCACACGAAAATAATCAAGGCATGATCTTCTGCACATAAGCAGACATTTGCTTCAGTTCTGTAATCAATTTCTCTCTATATGTCATAATTAGGTCAGGTTTTTGTGAAGAAATAAAATCTGTGTTCAGTCATAAAGGAAGATACACTCAAGGCTCTGATCCACATTTGGCAGAGAAGCCTGGACCGTTGTGGTCTTGGGTGAGCATCCTAATCCCTGAATAATGACCCTTTGAACCCACTCTCCTAGCAAACTTATGCTTTGTTTTCCAATCTTATTCAGACTTAGAAAACAGAGTTCTAAAATCTGCTAGATTGTAGTTAATTTTTGTGGTCAAAGTTGCATATTCATTTTCTTTTCATTCACACTTAGAATGAGAAAAAATATTCAGACTACCTCAAAGAGATGTTTTATTTAAGTCACAAAGAAAAAGAAACAAATATACTTGTCTAATTTTTGCCATCCACTTAATATTTTTCTTGTGCATATTATCTTACCCAATTTTGGTACTGTTGCATGAAATATACATCCAGTTACCCAACACTGATGGGTCAGGAATGATTGAACTTGTTGGCATCAAATCCATGGACAGCTTCATTCTTTACTTTCTTGGGAGTCTTATTTTCTACTAAGCAAAAGTGTATTATTCCATCTTTTAAATTTCTGCTTTATTATGACTTTAATATCCTCCTGGCTATTCAAACCAAACCCTCCATCAGTAAATTGTTTACCTTTCCAGTGAGTAAATTATATCCAAACTTTACCTGCTTTTCTTCATGGAGAAGGTAGACAAACATCCTCAAAGCCATCTCCAAATACGGTCAGCTTGCAGCACCCAGCTGTGTGTTACCTCCCAGCCACTCTCTTCAGGTTGGCTCCCTCCGATTTTGGGATCCAAATGTATTCCCCAGAGGGCCACCTCGAGAATTCAGTGCTGTCATCACAGAGTCTTTTTCTCTGAATCCGGGGTAATGAAACTTAACAAGACCAGTGGTTTAAGACCTCCTCAGTTTCTCCAAGTCCCTTGAGGTCTGTAATTGCTTCTGCTACCCAGTGCCATCCTCTTCTGATCCTCCAGCACACCATTCATACAAAGGCCCTCTTTCCTAGATGCTCCTCTCCCTTCAATGGGGCGATATTCACTTCTGACAGTGATTCTCAGAGATTCTGTTACACATGCCTGCCTCAATGGCCACAGTCATTACTTTCAAATGGATAACTTGCGCTCATCATCTGTGTTTTTGTCATTTCTGGCTTAGTCCTGCAGCACATCCTTCACATGGGACTACATTGCAATTTAATTGGAAGCAGGTTGTGGTGCAGAAGGCAATCACACACCTGGGATTCGAATCTCTGCTCTGGGACCCAGGCTGGCTACTTTTGAGTGGTCTGACTGATTTGAATATGATGGTTTGGGCACAGGAAGCCCAGAGCCTCCAGGGAAGATCCTTTCTAAGACAAATACTTGGTCATGTACCTCTCAGAGATACAGGCATTAGAAACATTGGGACTGGATTATGTTACCTTCATTATAATAGAGAAGGTATAGCCAGAAAGATACTCACAAAAAGTCTTCATAAATCCCTTCCTGTAGTCTGACACTACCAGTATTTATTGGACTTTTAAACATGCTACAAGACCCATGTGTTGGATCAGCTCTTTGAGCTGACTTAAGAGGGCTGGTTGATGAATGGGGCTCCAGTATTTATTTACTTCAGTTTGGTAGAAGTAGTGAGTCAATTATATTGCATTTTGGTTTTGCAGTTCTAAATTGGCAGAGTGTTCACAGCCTATGAGGGAACAAATTTTGCTTATTTTAAATATCTGGGAAAAAAAAAAATGGATAAATAAAATGATGCAGTTGGTGTAAGATTTATGATGTCCTGAATTTTCCATGATTTTAAGTAGTTGGTTTTGTACATGACGTGTTAGTCAAGTATGCAGCCCAATACCAGTCTTGTCTGGCTTTTGAAACAAAAGGTCTTTTGTTGTGGTGAATCACAGAGAAAGCTTTGCAGGTCCTATTTTCATGATGACACTTACAAGCAAGAATTTCCATAAAGTCCCATCACCCTTCCTGGAGAGGAGAAGTTAGGATTCACACAGCAGATATGCTGCTATCTGTCAGAGTCAAAAAGCCCAACAATGAAAAAATAAAAATAATTGCTAAATAATTTCAATTTTTGCCATCATTTTCCACATAAGGTATCCAGTATGTCATTCAGCAAAGAACAGACAGACGCATAAAGTCTCTCAACACCATTCATCCAGTTATGTGCCCCATTAATTTTCCAATCAAATTAACTAACAACAAACTGACTGACTTCTAAGACAAACTCAGTACTGAAAATTCTCTTTGTCCTGGTAATGTTGAGAGTAGATTTATGAAAAATACTCTTACTTAATAAAATAAACGGAATAGGTACTAGAACACATCATTCATGGGTGTTGTACAGTCCTCTGTGTGTTAACATCTTAAAAGCAGATACTCACTTTAGCCAGCTCCTTGCTTAAGTGTTCCAATAAAATATATCCTGAAGTCACTGGGAGCCTTTCTGCTTGCTTCAGTGGACATCGGAGTAGCTTCTAAAAAGTTATCAAGGCTCAACAAATGAGCTTTTAGAGGCTTTTCTGACTGTTAGGACAAGCTTTCCTTTAAAATAAATTTTGATGTCAGGAAGGCTTCCTAATGCAATACCAAGAGGACCATGAAATGTTTTACTAATCACAAATCCTTTCACACCAAACTTTCTAATACACTGAATAGCTACAGTTAGGTCTGGGAAACTCTAATTTAAAGCACTTTAAGGTAAATATGGAAATTAGGAGATTAGAAAAGCTGCATGTTGGGTGAGTTATTAACAGAGGTAATCCAGGCCTCCTTACCCATGTGCCACTATATGCTCCACGTTTTTCCTTAAGCTTATCCTAATGTGTTTTCCTTAAGGCTCTTTTCCACTTCCTTAGTTCATGAAATAAAGCAACATTAGCTCGTCTCAGTGTTAACAGATGTTGTGAGGAATTATTTCAATGTCACTTGTATCCTGTATCTCTCCATATCTTTCAGCTTGATTGCAGCAAATTTTATGAGGTTTTGCCCAGGAAAAAAACCCCAAACTATAGGGATTTACACCACACCCTCACTACCATTAAATAAACCTAGCATGAGGCTAAATCAATACAGTCCAAGTATTTTTATACATTTTAGAAGTCTTTTCACATCCTCAGTCTCCCTTGAACTGGCAAAGATCCAGTTTGGGACACAGTCCATACACTTTATACTGTTCATATACAGCTCTGATTTGGAAAATCAGAGTGGTGGAACCTCAGAACAGAGATAAATGATTGTACTCACCACTCCCCACTTTACAGACATAATAACAAATCTGAAGTTTCAGGAGCAGAGCAAGGAGCCCTGGTGGGTGCTTGATGATGATGATGATGATGATGATGATGATGATGATGATGATTATTATTATTACTATTATTATTAGTGGTGTTGTTGGTGTTGGTGTTGTTACTCACTGCCTTTCAGTGGTATTCCTGCCCAAATACAGCTTCCTAGACAAAAAATTGACTCATAATGGGGACATTTTAGAAGTGTGCTTCCAGTAAATTCAATTGAGGACCCAAAATTTTGGCTATCTACGTGAAGCTGACATGACAACAGCAACACTAAGAAGCTTTCTTGGTAGGCATGAAACCAAAGTTCGGTGAAGTAGCCAGTAAGTAAGTCATGTGTGCTTTTGTGGGCTACTGCTTAAATCTCATTTGTTTCAGATCAGGGAACATTTTATTTAAAGTTTTTAATGACACTAAAAAAAACCAAACAAGCATCTGAATGAGACTAGGTACAGATCATACTTTCCTCTGATTTGGACTCCCCACAATTCCTCCAACATGCACAGCAGGACTGGAGCACATTCATGTTAGGGCAGAATTTGGCCCACTGATGTCAGCCATTTGAATACACATACAATATGCTGTTAAAGCAAGTATTTATGAAGACTGGACGGTGAATGTGAGGAGAAGGGGCTGAATCATATTCTCATCATGAATGAGTGATGACACCCTTTTATCCAAACAAAAGTACTAATGTCTACTGGAAGGATAGCCTGAGGCAGGATTGCTTTAGGAGAACAAAGGCACTTGGTTTCTTGGAGCACATGCAGTAAGAGTGCTGACAGATCAAGCAAAAAATACAGTTTAGCTAAAGAAGGACATTTATATCTGCCCTGTGGATGGGACCAGGGGTCTGGCATTTATAGATTACACATTGGTTAATGAAACAGAAACTGGCGACGAAAGTTTGATAACAACAGTAAGAGCGGGGGAAAGAGATCATGAAATGTGCAGTTCTCACATGTGGTCACTGAGGCAGAAACATGGTTCACACTCAAAGGCCCACAAGATATGCAGGGAAGCAGTTAGGTCTTATGGATAAAAGCAGAAAAGTATTTCAATTTGCATTATGATGTCTTCAGCAGCACTTCAGCTGCAGAAAGATACATTGGGAAAGAGCAGGCATCAGAGCAGTCTTTAGCTCAGAGGAAAATTGCTTTAAAAATCAAATTGTGATTTATATGTGAGCAGCAAGTAGTCAGGATATTTCCTGAGAAACTCTTTCCCTCAGGTGGAAGGCAGTGCCTACTCCCTCTAGGCTGCACTACTCTTCCTCCTGGTATGTTCTGTCACTCTGCTTTGGCTCCAGCAGCCCCTGTGAAAGGCCCAGTAGGAGCAGAGCAGGAAGCTCTCCTGGGCTAGGACTTCTTCCATAAATTCCACATCATTCTGAGGAAATTTTAGTGCCCACCTCCTCACCCATATGGGAACACCAGCATTTCCAGACCATGCATCCTGGTCCCAAGGCACACTCCCACCTTGCTAAGGAGAGTTGTCTGAAGACACAGGGAAAAGTTGCATACTTTTAGTCCAATATATGGCATTTTTTTTGACAGAAGATTGCATGGTATCCTGCAGTGCTGGTAATCCTGGCAGGCTGTTGGGTTTGCAAGCCACCCTCCGCCATTTCGTGCCCGGCTGTGCAACTGCGCACTTGTTCCTTACAAGAACATGCTTGGGGGATGAGGGCCCCTGAGCCCACGCCCCAGGGATTTAACATTTCTATGATTTATATGTGCATTTTACACCACGTATGGGATACATATATGTAATGTAGCCATGGTCCTGCCCTCCCCGGATGACAACATTGCAGCACAAACATCACGGCATCACTAATGCCAAAACACAAACACCATAAAACAATCATCACGCTATTGGGGCTATAAACATCACAACATCAACCAGGGCCCTAACAGCCTTAATTCATTCCTTTAGGCAATGCTCCAGGAAAAAATGACAAAAAGAAAAAAAAAAAAAAAAAAAAAAAAAAATGGCGGAAGAGAGAAATAAGGGTGAAAGGGTGGTGGGTGGCACATGCAGGTGGGGAGTGTGGGCACCCAAGCAGCCCCCTTCCTCTGGGGTCCCTAAGGGGTAGCTGCACTTTATTAGAACTGGCTCTTCTCATCCCTGATTCATGCATCTCAGGATAAAATCCTGTAACCACATTAGTCAATCCAGACATATCCGTCCATTACTTAATGCATTACTCAGATTTCAGTAACAGAAGGTATGTGATCTTGAGTCAAGTTCTGTTATGCTTGGATGAAAATAAAAACACTAAAAAAAGTTTGTGGTAACTGCACCTGTGAGACAAGATTCACTGATTTTGGGAATGATGGCTATGAGCTTTCTAGCAAGTAATTTAAAAAATACAAGTCTCCATTTACATTAACAGCTTTGTTCTGATGGTCATGTCAAAGGCCTAATTGACTAGCAATGAGCTACCTCTGTCAACAGAAAGCAAAGGGACATTTCCCTCATCATTATTTCGCAACTAGGTTTGGTCTTGTCCAGTTTTTCCTACAGTAGCAGGATAGCATAGAGGATCTGTGGCTGTTCATTACGAAACCAAAACAGACAAGGGAAAAGCCAAAGTTAAGGCAAGAAAATCATGCTTACTATTTCATGGTCCAGTTTGGAGAGAGAGAGGAGAGAAAAAAAAAAGTCTATAGCTGAGTGTTTCCATTTCAACTCAGATTTATCTATCAGAGCTTGTGTGGGCAGGAACATAATTTGCTTTTTTGCCAAGAAACTTCTCCCAAAGGTTGCACATGATTTGAAAACAAAGACAATATATTTCAAAAAGGCAACAAACCTCCACTGTTCCTTTCCCACTCTTGGTTTGACACCCATTTTAGGCTTTAGCAAATCCCTTGAGTCATCATCCATGGTTCTCAGCAGCATGATTGCTGGCTGCTCCCTGTGACCACTTTGGCTGGAGGTAACCCTGCCAGAGGATACAGAGGTGTTTGCAGCTTTGCTGTTGCAGCTCAGGAAGCCTCCTTGGCCTCTCATGCTGCATCACCAAGGACAGAAGCAGATACATGAAGGCAGATGTTGTTTCTCCAGTGTTGCTATCCTGGTTCTTGCCCTGGCTTCCTTATCTCTCCTTTCCAGTCCAACAGGGCAGCAGCCCTGAGGCACTCTGTGAGGGTAAAGGGAATGAGATGCTTTTGGGGACTAGGTAAGAACTTTAAGGGACTCAGCCAGGGCAGGAGGAACTTCCCTAATCCTCAGCACCTTAGCCCACCTGTGCAGTGCTGCCCTTCCAGGGGGATGCTAGAAGAGAATCTGATAAAAGCTAAATCAGACCTGGAAGTCCCCTGAGTCCCACCAGTATTCAAACGTCTTGAGAAACCTTCATCTTACCACCCTCTGCACCCAGCTTGGTACCTCCTCTGCTAACCTTTCCTGATCTAATCTGCTCTGGCTCACTTGTAGGGACCAAATGACTTGCTTACTCCAGGATCAGATAGCCCTTGCTGTTGGTACATGCTCTTCTTGTTCAGTATAGATCAAATCAAAGAGCACATGGATTAAATGAAAGAAGATGATCAACACTCATAGCAAGAAGTGACCATAAGGTCATCATTATGCTTATACCAAATAAACACCCACACTGTGACCCCCAAATATAGCAAAATCCAGGAAATCTGCTGGAGCTCAGCTCCATCTTTTATGCTCTCCCTCCTCCTATCACCCTCTCCTCAGCATATTTGCAGGCATTGGGCAGAGGAATTCAGCACAACCACACCCTGTGATCCTGGCTTCTAACCTCTTCCTGGTACTGCCCACAAGTAGGGAACTTCAGTAAACCCTGCATGAAGCTCGCTGAAATTTCCTGTCAGGGTGACACATGCCACTCAGAGCCAGTAACTGGGACCCCTTGAGGCTGACTGTAAATGTCAATGTAGAAATACCCAGAGAGTGTTTGGGAGGAAAACCAGGAGGTGAGTTTGTGGAACTTCATATCTGCAGCCTTGTCGATGTGTGTGTTGAAATCTCCCAGGATGACAAGTCAGGGTATTTCATCACCATTGTCAACAAGGTATCAGTGAACTCCTTTATGAACCCTTTAGTCTGTAGAGGTCTGTAAATGAGCATAAAACTCCATGTTAGCTTTGGCTCAGGTTTCTATTGTCAGATGAATGAATTCAAACCTTACTCTCAGCCTCCATTAGAGCTGCCAAATCCCACCCAGAGGAACTATCTGGGGCAGCAAACTGCATTATCAAACCTCTGTGCCCCTGCACTTAGCTGAACCTTTTGCCAAGTGCTGTGCATGATCTCCTTGCTTTGCAGAAAAAATCACGCACATCCAGGAAGGTTCACAAACAGCACAGATCCTTTCTAATCCTGTTCATCAAGTAACAGGAGACCTCCCACCCTGGGGAGTTCTATATTTGTTCATCAGGGGCTATCAAACTCTCCCGTGACTGTAATCAAAGTGCATGGGTTGTAGCTTCAACTGGAAGTGTTGGATATTTTTTTTCAGAAATACACAGCCAGATATACCCAGTGTGCATCTGGCTGTGTGTTTCTGACTGGTTAGTTCCTTCCTTACCTTGCTCTGAATTCTTGTCACAGCTGAAGACTCAGTGCTCAGGTGGATAGCACAGAAAATTGTCTCCGTTTTTGGGGGGTTTTTTTTGTTTTTTTGGTTTTTGTTTTTTTTTGTTTTGTTTTGTTTTGTTTTGTTTTGTTTTGTTTTGTTTTTTTTTCTTTTGAGGTGTGTCTTTTGCACATCTCCTGAGATAACAGAAGTCCTCTAAAGCTTTTTAACTCTTACAACTCCATTGCCATCTAGGAGAAGTCACTGCTCCCTGTAGTTCTAGCAGACATCCTCTCAGAAAGACTCAAACTATTTGAGGGCACTTTTCTGAGACCCATTCTGCTCTTATTTGCATCTTCTCTAGGTCTGTTCAAAGATTGTTTGTATTCTACCCAGGCGAGTGTGTGGACACTTAGATAATGAAAACAACAGTAAGAATGTGAGTGCCAGCAGTATCCACAGCTCCTGATAAACAGAAAACCAGGCCCACCCCTGGCTAAACAAGCAGTGACCTTGCTGCTAAGCAAAGAAAACACCCCTTTTCCTGCTCATCACACATGGGCCATAGGTAAAAATAGCCACTAGTCAGCAGCAGCGTGTTGCTCACATGTGTGGGCAATATGAGAACAAATTTATTTCCAAGCCCCCTTTCTCCTATTAGTTCCTCATCTTTGATTTTATGTGGGTTATCCAAGGATGAAGGTTATCTGAGGACTTATTTTCAGCAACAGATATTTTTAAAGGGCTGGAGGTTATCTGAGGTTTAGCTTGAAAATAACAGTACTTTGGAGAGTTTGCAGCCCCGCCTAGTATCATTTAGTTGAAGATATGCCCACATGCACAACTAGTCAATTCACTCTGGTAATTTAACAGCGTTGTTGAATTCTTCACTGATGCAATGGTTTCATTTGCCAGCTTTTATAAATAACACTTTCTAAAAATCTCTGTTTACCCAGGACATCCTGGCTAACAGTGTTTTGGCACAGGGTACTGGTTCCTTCGTCATTTTGTAGCAAGACCTCAGCATAGCAACACACACAGACATGAAGTTGTCAGCCCCTACACAACTCCAGTTCAAAACACAGAGTAAAATCTTCCTTAATAGCACTTGTTATCAAACCTTCCTAAAGCCATTCTTCCACTTCAACTTTACCCTCCAAAAAGATTCAAATTAACAGTCTTGGGCTTTCTCTTCAAGGCACCCAGTGGTCACAGACTGTGTCATCTAAAGTTCACATTAAGCTGTAGGAAGAAGAGTGGTTAACACATGCACTCTTGGCATATTAAAACTAACCACAACAGTGCAAAAGCCTGTCTGGGCACAGAGGTTTACTATAGGCAACTCCTAAAATCTGCAAGAGACTCACCAAAAAACTATGGGACTGGATAAACTTTATTGCAAGTACTCTATAAGACAGTACAAACTTGTTTACCTTCTTTTTCTCACTAAAAATCCAAAGAATTATTGATGAAAGAAAAAAGAGACTAGAAAGACTGTGGTGCCATCTGACAGACTGTCCTATTCTCCATGTCCCTGAGGAGAGGAGGAGAGAGCTGCAAGGATTAGAGTTAGTCACCTTGCTCAATGCCAGCTGGATGGGGCTGGGAAGTCCTGATGACCAAGCTTGCCCCAGACAGGTTTCACACCCCTGTGTGGTAGTACATCTCAGGCCATGGAATGAGCTGGAAGAAACTTCTCCTGCATTGCTTCAGGCATCTTCTAAAACTATAAAAACAACCACGAGCTGGGACCTTGTGTCCCATCACCTGCACGTAAGCAAACATCAGCAACTTGCCCTTTCCATTGAAACCTGTGTCTGGCCTTTGTTTTAATTGAGCCGCTGAAGAGAGGACACCGATGTGCTTAGAAATAGCATATTGAGAGGTCAAGAATTCAATCTGTTCTAGAGAGGCCTACTGCTGGTTTTCTTGGCAGGGCTCGCAGGGGCTGCCGTCAGCCAGTCCCCAGGAAGCATTCTCGCTCGCGGAGCAAGGGCGGTGTGAGTGGCCAACATTCAGGCTTGGCTGCGGAACCAGAGGAAGGTTTTCAAAATGTCAGCTTGGATCAACCTAAATCATTTTTCCGAGGCACAAAGGGATGGAGGGGGAACTGAAAAGTGTCCTTTACTTCTGTTTCACATCTCACAGTTTCATTTTCAGTTACTGGAATGAAATATAGAGGGAACAAAAGGCCAGGCAAGTCCTGTACCTTCCCTATACCATAGCCCAGCTTTTAAGGAGTCCAGGATATGAGTAATCCAAATTCACTTATTTTTCCCCATTTGCACTTCCCCCATTCACTTCACAAGAGTGTCTCAGAAACCTTCCTCCTGGCTTTCTGGCCATGACCCACCAGTCAAAACCAGCTGGTCCCCAGGATAGACCAGAGATTCTCTTTCCAGGGTATACCAGGCAGAATGTACTCACTGGGGCTGGCAATGGGGGCTCAGAGCCACCGAGACACTACTGCAAGTGGTACTTGGCTGCCTCATACATTCCGTCCATGCTCTATTTACCTTGTGATTACATGAGGGTGTTAAGACATCACCATAAATTTCAGGTGTGCCCCCTTGCACAGCTTCAAGCACACAGATTCATGATTCACTCAAGATGACTGCAATCACATGAATGGAGTGCCTTGTGTCATCTTGCTTTTTTTAAGATTTCAGCTGGAGGGAGACAGTCCATCCCAAAGCCCCAGGCTTTGGCCCACTGCTCCATACATCTGAAATCTGATGACTGTGTTTGGTTTAAGGCAGGCTGCAACCTGCAAAGACTTTGAGAATTTAAGCCTTGCTGTAGTCCAGTTCCACAGGATCCTAAGCAGCAACATCTAATCAGAAATAGCCTTTTGGGGGTGCTGTGTGCGATGCTGGGACTGTGCAAATCTTTGTGTTATTCTCAAAAGGAGAAATATAAATTAACTTGAAAGAAAAATACCTTTCTAAGAGCAAAGCATCCTGCTGAAGGCACCAGTATAGGGAAGGGCATCATTAAGTGCAAAAGAAGTCTTCAACATGTGCTGTGAGGAAGTTGTTCAGTATCAAGAGAGGGCAGAGAAGCAGACAGATTTCCCTTCAGAAAAGATGCCATGATGCTGTGTTCAGTGTTGAACATCCCCATGTCCTGGGCAGCAACCAGAAATCCTTAATATTAATGTCAGTAAAGGCACAGAAATTGCTTTCCTAAGTTACAAAAACAGCTTGGGCTCCAGGGGATTCCCTGTCCCTCTGAGCACTTTGTGCCCATCTGTGTTGCAGATAGCAATCATTATCTCATCCAAGAGAAAATGAGCAGCATTTGCAGAGAAAAGGCAGAAGAACAGCAGCCTTTGCCAAACCAAAGAGGGGCCACCAATAAGAAGATGGTTATTTTTCAATAAGGGCCTATTTTTACTAAAAATGTGAGAAAATGTGTGCCATTGTGAACAGCCACACAAGCAGTTACAAATATTGGCATCCATGTGACATATGACCTTTGTTCCTATAACAATTTTGTTCAAAAGAAAAATATGTGTCACTGACTCAGTATGTTTTCTTAGCATTTAATGCTTGTATTAACATAACAGTATCTTACAGCATCACTACAGTAAGCTTGTGTCAGCACTTCCATTGCAACTAACCCTCTTCAGGACTGTTAAGGGTCAGAGTTTCAATCTTAATTTTGAAAGCATTTGTTATGTTAAATCAGAGGATGTACAGGCTTCTTGGCCTCATATTTGATCAGTCATGACTTAAATCCTATTCTGGGCAGTAGTGGGTTTTGTGGATGGGATTATGGCTATCTTTTCATAACTAGGGAAGGAATCTTGCCAAAAACATGATTGTAACATTAGTTTTGCAGTATGCACTGCTATTCCTGAAGACCCAACTCTTGGCTTTTGTGAACTTCTGAGAAAATCCTGCTTAGCTTTTGTTTATACATTTACTTCTCTATAGAAGAAGTGAAAAAACCTCAGTTTCTGAGAGAAGACAGAATGTTAACTGAAGATTCTAGTACCCCAAGTCAAATGTGAGAACAGAAAGAGCATTCATTTTAACTAATATTTTCAAACTGTAACTTTTCATGGTTATACATTGAATATATATATATATTCAACTGATATATATATTATATAGAAGATATACGTCTACAAATATAATTTATATATATATCTTCAGGCTTATATATAAATAAATATATTTAACAAATATTTTCAGCCTTCAAAGATTATAGGCCTGTGACAAGATTTGTGACATTCAACAAAGTTTAACTGACAGTGTTAACAGTGTACTTAAGCAGAAAAGTCAGAAAACCCTGCAGTCCAATCTACATAACCA
Source organism: Certhia americana (assembly GCA_018697195.1). Taxonomy (NCBI): domain Eukaryota; kingdom Metazoa; phylum Chordata; class Aves; order Passeriformes; family Certhiidae; genus Certhia; species Certhia americana. The sequence goes on from CM031857.1 coordinate 53,331,129, forward strand.
CTGTAATTGAATCAGGGTTTCTGGCTTGAAGTATGATTACAAGTTACAGAAAGAACAGAAATTACATCCATGGCAGCCCAGGGTTTCAGCTGGGTTTGAGTACAATGCATATATTTGACAAAGAGGTAATCCAGTATTAGGAGTGTTTGTGGACAGACGGGCCAGACAGCTGGAAGTCACTGGAAGGTAAGAGGGTGGTCATGGTTATATAGAGGATTATATTTATATCTATTCTGATGTGTATCAGCAAAGACATTTCACCATAAATTAAACAGTTCTGTCTCAGCCTATAACAAGAGAGCTTTTAGAAAACGAGGTTTTGAATAATTTGGGGAATAGTTTTCTATATGAATTTCTAAAGCTAAAAGAATGGAGACAGTAGTAGAAGTCATGTATAGTCACTATCGATAGTGTCTAACAAGCCTAAATATTTTTCTAATACTCTGTATTGTGCTAGTGAGTGGTAGATGTAGCATGTATGCAGAGCTGCTTCACTGTGAGAAAACTTATATCTGATATCAGATCATGACTTCATGCATCTTTAGTAGTATTTCAAATTACAGCCTCAAATATTTTTTAAAACATAGGAGAGACATTTTGGGAGGTACCCACAGGTATTATTCTTTCCTTCTTTGTGGATGTTCTTTTGGTGTAGGAGAATAAATTAATTGTTTTGCCTTTAGAAAGAAAGGAGGGGAGATAGTATTTCTAAATGAATGAAAAAAACCCCAACATTTGTGCAATTAGCAGATCCAGAGGAGTAGTCATAAAATCCACATTCTCTTCATTACACATACTAGCATAAAGACATTTGATAGACTGCAAGAGGCTTGTTGTGCTGCAAATTAAAATAATATCACAAACCAAGGAAGACATGGGCACAACCAGCCATGAGCAAAAGCACCTGTCCCCTAACAAGGGCATGCAAAGAGGGCAGCAAGCAAACTCTCCTTTCCCCTTCTCCAGCTGGGGCACTAACACAAAGGAGGGGCAAACTCTAATCCTCAGATATGGAGAAAAAGGTACTTGCTATCTCCATAACAGAAAATAATTCAGAGGCGTGGAGCTAGATCCCGAGGTGTCAAACATGCTGCTCACAGCCAAGTGCCAGATCCAGGAGGTGGCTGGAAGTCCTCACAAACACCCATTTGCCCCCTGTTTCCTCCTCCCTTTTTCCAGCCTCAGCACATTGGTCTTTCTGGACTGGTTTTCAGAGGTGCCTGTGGATTGAAGGGGCAGCCTAAGCACCTGACTCCAGCGGTCTGTATCACCCATCTGGGGTTATGCAGCTCCTGAGCTATCTGTCAAAAAAACTAGTCTAGCTCTCGTCCTGCTCCCTTGCAGGGAAAGGGAACTTGGCTTCAAATAAAGTGCTGGGGAAACACAGACTTATTCTCAGCACCCAGTCATGTCTGTAGCACCTTTACAACTGACTTTTTCTCTTTTAACACCATTTCTTGAAAAATCCCTGGTTTTTTCCCTCCTTGGTTGTTTGATGGCTTTGAATCTCCCTCTAAAATGAAAATAATGCACATTGCAGTCTTCTTGGTTATAGTGGCTTTGACTTGCCAAATATTTTCATGCACATTAACAAAGCAAAAACTGAAAACTGGCACAGCTTTCTCTTAGTTCAGTTTGTCCTTTTAATACTTGTTCTGTGGATGCTAGCCTTACTGTCAGGTCTATTCTTTATGAGATGGAAAGAAGCTCTTCAATTCTTATAATGGGTTTCATTGAAAAGCAAAGCCACTTCTCTGCATTTATTTAAGTGCAGAGCTAGAATAGAGACCAGCATGATGAATTTTAAACAGAGTTCACATCTGGTCCAGAAACCACAATCAATTTATTGCTGTATCTGAAACATTTTCAGCATCTGTCATATAATATATTTTCACACGTTTCTAACAAGACATTTTCTTGGACATAACATAGACAGGTATATCTGTCAGTTCAATTTCATGCAAAAGAAATAGAAGAATTTTTGGCATGGTTTATTATACTGTCTTTGGAGCAGTGTAACTATCATGTGAAAAGGGTATTATTTAAGGATGCCAGAAGCTCAGCAATTTCTTCCAAAATGTGGAACTACTGACTACACAGCAGATTTTTTTTTTTCTAAATCTATGGTTTCTTTTTTTCCATTTTGATAGAATCCATTATCCAATGAACTTGAGGGAGAGGTGCATACCTAATAATATAAAACCTATCTTAGCTCATTCTGGGAACTCTCATGTTTTATGTTAAAGTGGAATCTTCCACTCACAATGGCCATTTAATCACAACTTTATTCAAAGTTTTATTAAAAATTAAATGGCAATACAAATCATATTAAAATTCTTAAGAGCTTCACATTTTCACCCAAACCTGTCATGGGCTTTCCCACACAGAACCACAGATGTATCAAATAGCCTGACAGCACTGCAACCCTATAAATAGGTACGCCAACTTGCCCCCATATTGGCCCCAGAACAGCCATTTACCACCTCATTTTTGGCTACATAAACTACCTCTAAGCACTTTCTCATTTGAAAACCCTGGGGTTCCTGTAACAGCACTGCATCAGCAGACAAAGTCCTGCACTCCTCATCATTTCCCCTGTGCTCACATAAGATCATCCACAGCCATTACTTCTCTGAATAGATAAATAGAAGGAAATCAGGGGTCCCATGTCCTAGTGATAGTTTACTTGGTTTGTTTACCCTGTTTTATCCCAGTTAAGCTGAGAGAAGATGAAGTTTGTCAGGGCATACTGGGGTGCACACACAAGGAAGCAAGCCTGTGCTTTTGCTGTATGCACACTCCAGAAGTGGGGAATCATATGGGCCTGATGCCTAAAAGTCCCCTACCGTGGGAGGGAGACCCTGAGATGATTAAACATCTGTTCCTATTAAATGAATGTCTGCCATAATTAAGGGCAACATTTAGCCCCCTGACCCAAGAAAGAGGACTATACTTGACTATCAAGACCAGGTAAAACAACATGGTCCCTTCCAGGCAGAGGGGTTTTAGTCTTTTGAAATTGGCTTAAGCATTGGTTATAAAACAGAGCAAAGTAACCTGTGTGTGCAGAAAACACTCAGGCAAAATTGATGGAGGAGGGGGAGGTTTGTAAGCAGTGACTGTCCAAGGCTGTTGAAGCCATGGAGGGGATATGAATGGAGACCCTGGTGCCACAGGGCTTGGTGTCCCTATGCAACAAGATGCCATGAGCTGGAGGGTCACAGCTGAGAGACAGACATAGGTTCTGGTGGTCCCATACCAGTATTTGCTTATTTTCTTAGCTTTGTAGAAGTCTTTCCATCACTAAACAAAGAGGAAAATCTTGTGAGGACAGAAAGCAGCACCTCCCCTGCATCTCCATGAGTCTTGTGCCTCAGGGATGCTCAGCAGCTTGTTTTCCCATGCCAAAATCTATGTGGGAAGTGACAGTGTGGCAGGGGGTAAGGCAGGACAAGGCAGGCACCTTTTTACTGGGCTGTGGTGCTCTCAGGCTTATTGCCACCTCTGAGTTTCTCCCCAAGGAGCTCTAGAGCTCTAAGGCTTGACTCAAACATGGAGCTTGAAAAAATGTCAATTTGATTTCTTTTGCATTTTAATTTGTAATAAATATTTGATTGACTTTTTTGATAAAACTGTGACAGTTTTAAAGTTTGTTTTTATGAAACAGAGCTGAGGTATCTATATAATTTACAGACCTTGTGCTCAAGAAAAAACTTAGGAGCCTGATTCATACTATCACTCTTGTTTTATTTTTCTCCACTATGACTCCAGGTTTTCACAAGCAGATTCTCTCAAGATATTTCATGTGGGCTTGATTCCACCACAAATAAAATGTATTTCCAGTGAATATGCCACATGAAGCTTGCCAGCTCCTTTGAATAAGTTTAACCATTTGACTGCTAAACGGCATAGCAGGTATATGGTAAAACTCCACATCTCCTGTATGTCTAATGATAGTATGCTTCAAATTAAAGTGCTGGTATCTTAGGTACCATTCTTAAAAGAAGCCCGTGAAAGTTACAATGGCACAGACCAGCAAAGGGTTAAAGAAGTATACCTCCTACTGTGTCATGCCCTGAATTAATAAGAAATAGAATTTATTCTAGAGAGAAATTAGGTGTTATCTAAAGTTTACTTAGAATAGAGCATTTCAATATTTACTTCTAATTATTTTAGCCTGAAAAAGAGGACACAGTACTTTACCTGTGACTCTGAAGAACTCTACTGTCCCCATTTAATTGCAATGTTTTAAAATAACTGCACACTGGCTTTAAGTACCAAGTTAATAAAGTGCAGGACTGATGGGAAAACCACCTTTGGAAAGACCAGATTTTTATCTTTTTCAAAACACTGTGAGATGTGTTGCCAAGATTTATAATTTCCCTAGAAGCTGGAAATCCAACTTTCTCCAAAGGCACTGAGAAGTCAATGACTGCTATGCAACAAGAAAGCCAAATCTATGGAAGAAAACAGACTCTTCAGGAAGTGGAACACATCTATTTACACATCTGCAGTCATTTGGGACAACTGAGGTTCAAAAAAGAAAATTCTCACATTTTTCTCCCACTTAAGTCATAAATAGTTGAGACAAGGTCCTCACCTGCCTTAAATTTTGCTAGTGTGCTGTAAAGAGGTCACAGGCAGGCAGGGACTGATTTGGGAAGCAGATGGATGGTACGGAGTGGCAGGAGACAGCTGAGGGGGTTAGCACATCCCCCAGCATGTCCCATGGGCAGGTGTCAGGTGAGCGGGGCACCGAGCGTGAAATCCTGGCACTCCAGTGGCAACCGTTCCTAATGGCCAGGCTGGGATTTGACAGACAAGTCTGAGCCTGCGTCATAAAGCAGATGAGCTGTGCCAGGCTGTACCAGATTAGAAGCTGCACAGTCATGTTTAGGGTTGCAAGTATTTCAAATCAAAATGCAATGATCAATTTTCCCCTCTCTCCAACTGTGCAGTTCTGCAACATGTTTTTACTGTCTCAGCCATCAGTATTGATGCTGAACATATGTATAGTATGACAATCTGCAGGCATCTTGTGCTGTAATTCTGCAGTGATAACTCAGCTGTCTCCAATACCACACAATAGTCATAGTTTAGTGTTAGCAAACCTGGTACCCTGTATTTCTTCAGCTTTTATTCCTTGCTGTTCGTACACATTACGCTTGTTTCCTGTCACTGCACATCTTGAAGTCATAGGAAATGCATGTGAGTACCCAATGTGTCTGTGATGAGCCAAGTTTGTGAGTTAAAGCAAGAGCCCTTAGACATCTTTCCAAAAAATAATATGGCCCATACATCTCCAATTTCAAAATGTGACATCATTTACCATATTCAGAATTATGAGTGAGTAGGAGCAAAAGAGGCAAGAACTCATTGTATGGCCTTTGCCAGAAAGCTCCATAAAATTGCTTCTATTGCAGCTTCTAACCAAAAGGCAGATTAACCACTGCATCCAAATTACCCCTCATCAACCTTGCGTAGGCAAGCTCACTTTCTCTACCGCCACGCAGGATTTGGTTTGTTGTCAGGCTAGGTCTGGTCTCAGTGAGTATTGCCTGTCCCTCTAACTCCCAACAGAGGATCCCTTAAAGCTGCCTCAGGCTGTAAACCTCAAAAGGCTCAAAGGAAAGGATAGACTTTGTATTGCTGCCTACAGCTCTGTCTGATTTACCACAACTGTTCAACAAATGTTGCTCCTTCATAGGAGAGAGAGGTTTGGCTAAGTCACCATCCATGTCCGGCTGAAACACAACAGAGAACATTTGGGGGTTTTTGCATGCTTGCCGCATCAGGGCTTAAACTCATGACAAGAACTAAGCAAATAATTAGATTTTTTTTCAGCTCACTAGACAAAACTTGTTTGAGGTTGAACAAAACCAAATAATTTTCAGTCTCTCCACCCAAAGCAAAGCACTTGAAACTTTCAATCTAACAAAAGGGTTTTTTCAAGCAAAAGTAAGGACAAAGCCTTTTGTTTTCCTGAGGAGTGGAGAGAAAAAGGGGAAGTACTTTACTACTTTTCAATTAAGTCTAGATTAGCTTCTAAAAATAGAAATCTCAAAACAAGTGTAAGAATGATTCTTTTTCAAATATGGAGTCAAAAGGGTTTTGATTGTTTTTCTCCTTTTGCTCTCAGAAAATGTTACTGACTTAAAAGTGCATTTTTGGCAAGGAAAAAAAAAAAAACAAAAACACAACAGAATTTCATCCAGATCAACTTTTGAGCTGTTGCTTTCAGGGAAAGAAACAAAAGATTTTTGCTCTGCTGTCACTCAATCTGCAGCCCATAGATGACTGGGATAAACACCACAGTTGGGAGTAGTCTGCAAAATCCTTGCGAAACAATGAGCCTGCAGAGCAACATGGTTGTGGTTTTCCATACAACCAGTGGGTGCACCAGTGTTTTCCAAGAGAAAAAGGTCAGAGCTGGCTCCCTCCTGCTGACGATTTCCATAAGGTTCATCCTTAGGCTTTCCAATTCCTCTGATGAGCCTGTTTTTTAAAATTATCAAAGTTTTGGTGAAATATAATCATTTTGTATATCTAAATATTGAATATTAAATACTGGATATTTTATCTCTCTTCCTCTTTCCCTTCCAGCTGGTAAACACCAATGGGACACAAGATGGCAGTAGGTTTTCTGGTTTTCCTTTTTTAACTGAGGGGTGAGGTGGTTGTTAGTCTGAAGAAGCCTTCCCTCCTGCATCAACTCAGAATTAATTGTGTGAACATACCTGGCAATTATCCAGTAATGAGCAGAAAACAGAAATACAGAGAAGGCCTGTTTCTCCTCACTTACTCTGATCTGTGTATGGGCATAATGGTGCATGTCACCCAATGCATCTGGCAAATCTCATCACAGGGTCAGGCAACATCCATATCCACCTCTGCTCTGCTCAGACACAGACACACACAGTTAGAGGAGATGACTCCCACCCATAGACACTTCAGTGGCTAATGCAAAAGACACAGAAGCATTCAGTGTGTGCTCCCTATTCCCAAATAGTTCATATCTTTTATTCAATAATCATGTAATGTCAAAGAAGTAAGGCATCCCAGAGTTCTGAACTTCCAGCTGAGACATATAGTCCATAGGCTGGCAGGGGAAGCACCTTTCTTCTGTGGTATAACAACTCTTTGTATTCTGTGGCCAGGTTTGGGTGGTGGGGGGGCTACAGGGACGGGTCCTTTGGGAAGCTGCCCAAAGCTTTTCCCATGTCCAGCAGAGCCAATGCCAGCTGGCTCCAGGACTGACCCTCTGCTGGCCAAGGCTGAGCCCAGCAAGAATGATAGTAACACCTCTCTGGTAACACATTTAAGAGGGGAAGAAAGAAAAGGAATGGGGGTAGGGGGTGGTTTATCCTCTCTTTCAGAGAAAAGAGTGAGAACATGTGAGAAGAGATACTCTGTAGGCAACAAAATCAGTGAAGGAGAGGCAGGAAGCACTCCAGACACTGGAGCTGGGATTCCTGCCCGTGGTGCAGACCATGGTGAAGCAGCTGTGCCAATGCAACCCATGGAGAACCACAGGGATGCAGAGATCCACCTACAGCCTGTGGAGGAAACCCACCCTGGAGCAGGTAGATGCCTGAGAGGAGGTCTATGACTCCATGGAGCCAGGTCCTGGCAGGGACTTGCAGACCCATGAAGAGGGAGACCACGCTGTAGCAGATTTCCTGGTAGGACTTGTGACCTTGCAGGCGATCCATACTGGAGCAGGTTGTGCCTGTAGGACTATACCCTGTGGGAGAGTGACCTGTGTTGCAGCAATTTCCAAAGAACTCGTTCCCATGGGATGAACGTATGTTGGAGAAGTTTGTGGAGGACTCTTCTGTGGGAGCAATCCCATCATGGTGGGGTGAGAATGTAAAGCCTGGGAAGGAGTAGAAGGAAGGTGTTTTACAGATTTATTTTAGTTTTCATTACTCTCCTCTGATTTTGTTAGTCATGAATTCAATTAATATGTCCAAGGCAAATCTGTTTTACCTATGATAGTATTCAGTTTGTGATCTCCCCCAGTCCTCATTTCAACACTCGAACCTTTCATTAAAGTTTCTCTCCCTTGTCCAGCTGTGAAGGGGAGTGATAGAGCAGCTTTGGTGGGTGTCTAACATCCAGCAAGGCTCAAACAATTATTGTCTTCCTTCCTTCAGCCTGATCAGGGGAGATGGAGGACACTTGTTGGTGTACCAACAGAGAGGGAGCTACAGCACTGAGGGATGGATGTTGCATGCACAGACCCGTTCACAGCGAGTGGAAATGAACCATACATCCTACCAGACCATGGTCCTCTTAACATCCAGAGGGACATCTCCTGGGCTGAGTAGTGACACGACAACACCCAACCCAGTCAACGGGGAAACAGTTCTGGGCAAATACAGCAGTGTCACTCTGGGATGCACTGCTCAAAATCCAGTGAAGTCATAATAACAGCATTTCTAATAATAAAAAACAGGGTGCAAGTTTTGAGGACCTGTCTGGGATTTGGACACCTAAATTCTACTAAGTTTTGGTTTTAGCCAACTAAACCCTCAGCTACTTATTTGAACCTCCAGGCCTAGAATTCCAACACACATTGGCCAATAGGTCAGCTGATCCTAGAGGAATGAGAATGAACACCAAAACTTCAAGGCTTTGACAACTGTCATCTCAGCGTGGATCCATACTTCAGGAAGTACATTAATCATCACAGATTAGAGCTGTATTTTAGCCACTATTGAAGTACTTTAGCCCCTATGAACTGCACAGCAGAGGCAGCTATAAACGGTAATGAAATAGATTGACTTATTTTAAGGGGGTTGTCTGGTCTGATTGGTTTCTGTAAAAGTTGAGTAACAGAGAATGAAAAAACCCCACAACTTTCCAAAGGACCTCTGATAGCAGTCATGTGGATCCCTCTACCTCAGCATCTCTGCTGACTTCTCCAGTGTGCTCTCAGACATTTCATTCCTCGGTTCCGGCCTATTTCACTATGTTTTCTTCATACAACATGAAGAAAAGAGATATAAAAGAGATACATAAAACTGAGCTTGGAAGCATCTGAAAGCTCTTAACCAGATGACTACTTGAGCTGATTTTCTCCTGGGACAATCATACGTTCCAAAGGACAATTTCTACCACTGGGAAAAAGCTACCAGTGAAGTGCTGCAGGAGTTGAAACTTAAGTCAGTAGTCCCAGTAAGAGGCAAAAAATTGATGAAAAATTTATCTTTTTTCCCCAAAACTGTCCTTTCCACATCAAAATTCAGACATGACAGCAACATAAAGAAAACTTCCAGATCTATAGCAATGTGTTACAACAGAGCAAGCTGCTTTTCAGGGCCGGAAGTCTGGCTCCTTAAACAAGCACTAGTACTAAAAACCTGTTTTAAAGGTTATAGAAAGCACACTCTAGTCAATTTGCTCCAAAATGTGAAATCAAATAGACTGTGCAAGTTCAGTATCACTAAGGCTGGTGAATAGTCAGTGGAATGAAATCTGTGCCCAGAAAAATACCCTGTCTATGGAGTAATGCTGTAGACACCCCTGAACAGATGGGACCCAGAAAGGTCCATGACATCTAGAGATGAAAATAGCTTTTACCAAAAAAAATCCAAGATCGCAGGCCTGATTCTGATCTCACCTTGCTGTAAATCATAAGTCACTCCATTCAGGCTGGAAGTTAAGTGAAATCAATTTAAGACACTTAATTTTTAAGGAAGGATAATTATCTTATTCCCTCCTTTCCAATTTGAAGCAGCCCATCAAGAATCCAGCTGGCTGCAGGCTGTAAAAGAGCAATTCTCTGGACGAAACCAACCCTTCTCCCTCCTTTAAATCCCCTGCCCTCTAGTAAAACACTTTAATAATGTGTAAGAGCTATTTTTGTTGGGGTATGCCCAGTTGTCCCAGACATAATATAGACTGTCTCCCAGTCCAAAATCAACTCAGGTGGCCACTGTGAAGCTGTGAAGTAAGAGACATGAAGCATGGGAGCACCAGGAGTACCTTCCAGAACAAAAGGTACCTCTTTCCCCTTTCTGTGTCAAATCACCTGCAGCCAGTGGAGATTCAGCTAGGAAATAGATACCTGGCCTGTTGTTGGCCTCTGAAGACATCTGTCTTTGAAGGGCTCTGTATTTAGGTAACAATCCATTTTTGAAACAACTCAATTTCTTTGAGGAAAATTTTAAAAATTATTCCAAGATATATTTCTTCCTACATCTGTCAGGGTAATGTTACACATCCTGATGTGCATGAGAGATGAGCAGGGTTGCAGATGTGTCTTGGTTTTGAGCCAGACACTACCAATGTTAAAACGTGCAGCTTCTGTGTCCAATCCAGCATCCAATCGAATACTGTAAAAAAGCGTGCAAACCTCTCATTTGCCTGATTGTTATAGCATTAAACCTTCTCCAAGCAGGGTTAATTCTATCTTTTTAATTTAAATGAAAATGTTCTCCTTTACCCAGGCGGGCTTGTAAAGTCATGGGAACATATTCTGCTGCCTTCCTGACATAAATCAATGGATATATTGGAGGGTCAGGCCAAAATATATATATATATATATATATATATATATATATATATATATATATTTTCTTTGCCCTTCAGCTCTATTTCACCCATAAGCATTTGCCCACATCCTGGAACAGAAGAAATATTTTCTTTCCATTGAATTTCCGACTTTCATATTTCTGCAGAAGTTGGCCATCATCACACAGTTGATATTAACAACTTGACCCAGAATCTGTTAGGAGGAGGAACTCTTTTAGCAGAATGACAATTATAATTCATCAAAAAGTGCCTACAAACAGAATAAAGTGAAATACAAAGGAACGTTTTTCTTGAGGATTGTGTCTAATACAAACCCCTTTCCAGTCTGACTCTCCTTCAAGCATACCACTCTTTAATAGTTAGTTGCCAGCTTATTCATACTAATCCTGTTCAGAACATGAACAAAATCATTGCTTTGAATATAACAAAAGAATAAAGATCTATGGAAAACCAGAAATTTCTTGGCCAAGACTGTGTAAACTCTGACAGTTTATAAATTCAGGCTGCTGGAAAGTGCAAGTTTATGGTCCTTACTAAACTACTGCATACAATAGTTACAGGAAAATGTTAAAAAAATTTATGCTAGAAGGAGAGAAAATCAAAATTTAAATTAACTGCATGTAACATGCTGTAAGGTATATCTATCATTCCTTTGGACCACTGTTCATCTGGGGACCTGTGCATGCCCAGCAAATCTCAGGGCATGATTCTTTTCCATACCTTTCATAACAAGTACATTTCTGCCAAAGGTAGCATTCTCCACTGTCTTATTTTCAAACCTATCTTGAGCAAAACTTTAAAAGTTTCTAAAGTGCATCCCAAAGTGTGCTGTGACTGTGATATATCATCTTTCTGCAGTCTAAGGAACATGTAGGACTCTGGCCACGCTAATATGAGAGGGAAGCCTTTATTGAATTCACCTTTAAAGCAACATTCACAATAGCAACCCTCACCACCCCCTTTTCTAGGTAAAGAACGGTGTCTCAGGAAAATCATCACCAGGATTCATCACAGTGCTTAGACAGGTTTTGATGCTCAAATACCTCCTGCTGGACAACTCTTCCCTGCAGTCTCACTTGATGATCTGAAGGACCCTGCAGACTGAAATGTCACTCTTGGAAATAAAATATTATCATCTACTCGGATCAGCTCAAGTCTCTGTTATTTCTTAACTGACCTCACACTTTGCAGTTTGGACAGCCCTTTTTGCAAGGTGAATGCTAATCCAGCTGCACTGTTTCTAGACAGTGTGTCACTGCAGCAATAACAGCTGCTTAGGGACATTTCTCTTTAAATAGAAAGTTTCCAGGCAGTAAACAGGTTGTCTGAGTTATTTTATTTTATGTGCATTATTATGTATTACGACTTTGATTTTTTTTTTCCATTTTCCTTGACGTTTTTACTCTTCTCAGAAATACACAATGGAAGGATAACACAAGCAGTAACATATTGCAAAATCTATTCAGATATTAGGGAAGAAGATCTTACAATGAAGGTGGTCTGACATTAGCACAGAGGTTGCGGAGGCTCTCTTCTCAGAGATATTAAGAATTTGACAGGACATGATCCTGAGAAATGTGCTCTAATGGAGTTGGAGTTCAAAGTCAGTCCTGCTTTACAAGGTGGTTGGACCACACGACCTTCAAACACCCTGTTCACTTCACCCAAGATTATCATATGAACACTTCTGTGTGAATGTCTCCTTAAACCTTAATCGTCATGGTCCCCCCATTTAATTTTTCAGCTTTTGACAGGTTTTCTCAAAGGTCTTCTCTAGTGTTTCAGTGGTTTTGATACCTTGAGGAAAGACAAGAAGTCATCTGGGTTTGCATATGAGCCCATCAGGGCAGACACAGAGCACTGCTGTAACCTGTCCACCCCTGGGCTGACACCAGTCACTTATGTGCAGCCACCCAGCAGCTGTGGTCAGGAGGCTGTGCAAGCAACCCTGGTTCCCCACAAGCTTCCGAGGGCTCAGAAGAAGCTGAGTATCCAACATCAGCCCACTTCCTAGACATCCATCATGAGATGGTGAAAGCCAGTGGGTTTGGGCTGCCCTTCTCCAGCAAGGCATCAAGCTGAAGCAGTTGCTCAGCAGAAGTCTGAAGGCTGCTTGTTTTTATTAAGGTAAAATTTTCCCCATGACACACATCAGTGTCCAGACCTGGTGAGAGCTAAGGGAGACTCAGATAGAAGGTAATCTGAGAGCACAGCCATACCCCAACACACCTAGGGACCCGGTCTGTACTAGAGAAATTGCTTTCTTTTTCCTTAATAAAGCAAAATAATTTATTTCCTGGCCTTTGCACTTCTATTACAAGCTGTGTAAATGGCTTTGTTTGTTTGTTCTGTAGTTTTATAGCTGGATACTTTTGTAATTAAGGGTGTTTTTAAGTGATATGTGTATAAAATTGAAGTGGGCAAGTGGAAAAAATAAACAGAAGGAAAGTTTTTAAGAAGTTATTTGAATTGGCTGTGATATTCTTCCCCACTAGCTAGTGAGGTTTTAATTAGCATTGAAAATCATAAGTAACTGGAGATGAAAGAGCCCTATTAGGTCATCCAGTCCAGTTCCCTGCCAGTTCAGAATTGTGCCCAACAGTGTATTTCCCAGTGTTTTGTCAAGTCCAGCACTAAGCCTGTTCATTACATGAATAATATGCTCTTTTGAAGTAGCAGGAGGGAAACTGCTCACAAACCATATCCAGGCACTTTCTTACAGATTGTAACAAAAAAAAAGATAAGTGAAGATTCAAGCCAGTATAGAAATTTATATGCAGGACTCCACATGGGGTATTTACTCTCATTATTCTTACAGGGGAGCTCACACGTGGCTGCGTAAATATGAACGATGGACTAAATGTCATAGCAAGCATTGCGGGAAAAGTGTTTAACTGCTTCACTGAAATGATTCTGAAGGGGCCCAAAAGAGGGAGAAAGGAGGAACTGCACAGTCTTCACTCAACCCTCCTGGCCTAGGTCAGGCTTCATCCCTCAGGAATATCTTGCATAGCTCACTTGCGTTTTTTAAAAAAATCTGAGCAAGAATTAAAAAACAAACCAACAAGCAAAGGAAAGCCCTCTAGAGCATATGTGTCAGGTGACAAATCCCATAAAACAAACAGGCAGCAGTGAGTTGTCAAACAGAGGTGAGGGTTTCTTTTAGACCAATGAGTCAAACCAGAGATCAGGGCATCTAGTATGAAAAGTACAGTTTGGCAGATGGGGACAAGGAATCCTGCCATATCTGGTAGCCAGGCATGAGTAGGAATTCTTTAAAATAACTGCAACATTTTTCTAATAAAAATGTCTTGCATAGAACACAACTCTTTTACATCATTATAGTAAAAGCTACACAGTGAACTGTGACAGCAATTGTGATCAAAAAGACATATGCAAGAACCAAAAAAGCCATTTTTAACATTTAGCCTACTTAAATACAGTTTTATAGAAATATAGTTCTGCAAACAACACTTAACAAATGTTACAGAAAATCTTTCCAGGCAGGCAGACAGACAGGCAGAGAAAGGAAGAAAGAAAGGAAGGTGCGGAAGGAAGAGAGAAAGAGAGAAAGAGAGAAAGAGAGAAAGAGAGAAAGAGAG
>CM031857.1:53345279-53464324 GCA_018697195.1 Certhia americana
AAAGAAAGAAAGAAAGAAAGAAAGAAAGAAAGAAAGAAAGAAAGAAAGAAAGAAAGAAAGAAAGAAAGAACAAAGAAAGAAACAAAGAAAGAAACAAAGAAACAAAGAAACAAAGAAACAAAGAAAGAAGATTAGAAAGTCATTTGGCTGGGGATTCAAAACTAAGAAATAAAAAATATAGATGACGTACAGACCTTCTTCGTCAGCCAAAAGCACACTGTCATAATCAGGAAAGATAGTGACATTTTTTAAAAGGACATCCTGATGAATTTAGGATAAAGGAGCAATAAACAACAAAAATGTGAGGAAAGAAGAGAGTGAATAATGTAAACAAACTCAAAGTATGTAAAGTTAATATGGAAGTCTGAAGATATCAGGATAAACTACACTTAATAAGAAGAATAAAAGATAAAACCTTGCTATATTTTAAAAGTATTCTAGACAATATCTGATTTGCAGAAAAATATATAACGAGGCAGAAGTGTTGGCCGTCTAGTTCTGACCTATGCATAGAAGGCATGGTAAAATGTAAATAACATATTCATAACACTAGAATATGATAAGAAACATTTGATTCCATCACTATAAGAAGGATGTTGAAGATCTACTAAAGGTAATCATTTTTATATGGAAAAGCCCGTAGAATATACAATCTTAAAGTCCTTAGACTTTTGCTTAAGGTAGCAATTAGGCAGCTTACATTCAATTTTGATGCCTCTTTGAACACTGGATACATTTCAGAAGTTTAAAACATACAGTGATGTGCCAAAACACAGAAAGGACAGGCCATGAGGTGCAAGTAGCCAAAACCTGGGTAAGCGGATGTTAATCCTGGACTTCATCTAAAAAGTTAGTAACAAGTAAAGAATGGGATGACACAGACATAATTATTAGTATTCAGTATAGTTTCACAAGGAAAATGTCTTGTCACCCTAAAAAATAAGTTGGACTGGTGTTTATTAGGTTGTTAAAAGTGCAGCTGAAGTATGGTTCAGCTTCTAGGGTGTGTTCACCTCCCTAAAATTAGCATTATACGCAGTCAGTAAAGGCAGCAGTAACTGAACCGAGCGCTGGCTTCTGTACATACCCAAAAGTAGTTATCAGCAGGCAAATTTTCCATATGGGTGCACCTGATGGAGAGGTCTTCTGTGATCAGGGCTGGGCTGTGCACTATTCAGCTTGCTTTTCATCAGTGGCTTGGGAATTATAAAGTAAGGATGTTTTATAGCAATCATGCAGAGCTGCATGCCTAACAAGGAATACAGAGCAATGTGAGGGTATGAGGGTCTTAAGCTCTTTGTATTTTTCACCAAATTTTTTCCTCATCAAAAAGCTTTAACCCATAACTATGTGATGATTAGGTCAAGCAGAAGAGTTCCCAAAGGAGATAAGAGCTCCAGCTCTGTAGTATGATGAGAGTATTCAGCTGCTGTATGATCAGATGGCACAGCTGATGATTTAGCAATATGGCTCCCACAGAAGAGGTGTAACAACACCAAAATCCACTCAAGAGTGTCTTACTCAGGCAACAGGGATGGAGATTCAAGCCTTTGGCTGAGGTCCACCTTCTCATTTTTCAGGAGAGGACCACAATTAACTTGCTTTCTGCGAGCTCTCTGCAGAATGAGAAAGTTCTTTAAACCTCTCAGATGTAAGAATGTACCAAGCAGGAAAATTTTTTCCACTCATACAATCACTCCCTTCCCTTAAAAATGAAAAAATAGCAAGCTAGGGCCAGAGAACAGTGTGTGCCTGGGCATTGCCACAAGCGGGTGGTGAGACAATGCTCACAGCAGACATACATCCAGATCTAGGATTTAAAACATTTTAAATGTTTTAAAATGTATTTTGTCAAGACAGAAAGATTTTCTGCAGTTCTGCCACTCATCTTCTTAAAGGGATAGTCAAGCACCCAAGAAGACAATTATATAATTTTGAAGTGTTTTTAAAGTGAAATATAAATTTCCTTATTGGGAGAAAATCATAAAGCACAATCTGTTTGCATTACCTTTTAAACAGCTAGAGAAAAGACTGAGATGTGTCTTGATAACAGCATATATAAAAAGTACATTCATGGAGACAAAATGCCATATTCCAAATGGCTGTGCCACCTGGCAGAAAAGGCATAACATGAACCAAAGTCTGAACTTAGTTCCAGATTCAAATAGGAAAAAAGGCACAATTTTAAATCATTGTTACAAACTACCAAGAGAGAGTCAGACACTGTGGCCCTGGATGTCTTCAAGTCTAGGTTGGATATGATTCTGAGTTCTGTAATTTATCCAACTCTGACATTATTTGGCTCAGTAGGAGGCTGACTGGGTGAAATTTAATGGCTTGTGATGTACAGGGGGTCAGACCGACTGTTCTAATGGTCCCTTCTGGCCTTAAATTTTGTGGAAAACTTCAGCTAACCAGCAAAGCAAGTGCAAACAACCCAGTGAATGTAATGTATTGCTCCAAGTGCAGCTGACCAACTTTAAATAATTAATTATTATCAAATCCTGTCTTAACCACAAACAAAAAACAAAGGGGAGAGGGAGTGAGCCCCTGAGAATAGTTTGTTCAGCCTTAATATAGAGAAAAATTTCATCAAACTCCCCAGATTAAAAGGTGTGCAAGTCTTTATACAGAATCAAACCTAGATTTTACAAGTAGAAAAATGGCTTACACCCTTAAAAGTCCACTTAGAGCTTGGCATAGAGGTATTCCTTTCTACACTGAGTGCTAGCACGCTTCAAGGGCACTGAGGATCCGATTACTATCCTACAAAGTGTAGGGGTTGGCTGAGCAACACCAGAGTAACTCAAATACCAGGGAACCTGGCCTATTCCCTGTCCATAAAATACACAGAAAACGATCCCACTCCCTGACATTTTTTCAGCTGGGACAGCTGCTATAACAACTCAGAGCTTTTCAATCTCTGTACAGAGCTCATGTATAACCTCTTCAAGTTCTCAGCCTGGAACCACTTTTCTTCCAAGCCTTTTTCATTGGAGCAACCAAAAGTGTTCAGGGAAAAGCTGTTTGATAGCCTCTGAAGGGGGAGCATTAAATCAATGAAGAATTTAAAAGGTGGGGAGGGGAACAGGGGAAGGGGAATGGGATAGAAAGATTTATAGCAAAAAACAACATACAGCTTGAATCCAGTCCAAGAGGATCCACAGGGGGCTGGTGCCAGTCATCACTGATGAAAGAATTTGGATTTGTCAAGGAGAAAGATGCAATGTAAAAATTGCATTCAAAGCCCCAGTGAAATTGTATTAAGGGTCTGGTCCCTTGGAGTTTTGCCTGAGCAATGGCTCCAGGTTTGTGCACTCTGGGTGCATTCTGATCCCCTTCTTCATGCCCCACTCTTCCACAGCAGCCCTGCAGCTCCTGCTAGGGCAACACTCCCCTCAAATCCAACTTAGGCTGCAGGGAAATTATGTGTTTAGAGAATCAGCTGCTTCAACACTCACTGCTGGATTTAACTGTTTAGCAATGTTTTCCAGCCACTTGACTCCCTTCATCACCCAGCCCAGCCAGAGGGCTTAGCCTCTTTGGAGTGTTTCTTTATGTGTTTTTTGCTCAGTGGAAACTTGCTATCGTTATGATGTGACTCAAAATCCTGCCCGTGTGTCTGCTGTTGGGACAGAAAGCCCCAACAGCCCACCTCTCCCTGGGACAGGGCTCAGCAAGTGGCTGCAAGAGATGCTTCCCATCCTTCTCCTAACCCCTGCCAGCCCCTCAGTGCCCCTGGCACCCACTTCTGCAGCATCAGGGAATGGGAAGACTTGCCATTTGTAGTACAATAGTAGTTAATGTAGTTTGCTTGATTTAAGGGGCTGATGGCGTCCCTTCTAATATTTGGCGTGGGGATGTTACCCTTGCCTGAGCTCATACTCAAGGGCAGAAGTTTCCATCAGCAATTTAAAAGCCTTATAATGGAAACAAAAAAGGCAGAGTCAATATGAAATCCCCACCAGTGAGATCTGAGGCATTCAGCAAGGGAATGCAAAACACAAAGCAGCAGACACTCTTCCAGCAAGCTGTACGCTGTTACCTATTGACCAAAGCAATCAGTCAATATTCAGGGAGTTAATCTTACCCATGGGCTGGAGAAATTAATTCTAATTAATAGTGTCAATTATTTCTTTGATGCAATACTACTAAGCCTGAAAGACTGTAAATAGGGTCTTATTTCATGGGACAAACTGGGAATCAAGCCTCTTCTGTCACATTTAAACCAAAAATATTTCATATCTTCTTCTCAGGCCAATGATGTGAGGCCTTCCTCATTGTTTTATTCTAGGCACTGTTGCTTCCCAGGTGCTGAGCAGTGACAACTCTGAATCAGCCCAAATTCCCCCAAAAAGGGCTGACAGCCTACCCCAGGACAGTGGCTTGGCAACTCCGAACTCTGCCTGCACACTGAGCAGAGGTTCCTGCTGTTTCAGCCAACTCAGCCCAAAATACACCTCCCCAAATTCACCCCAAATAAGGGATGGGCAGACCTGGCACCACTACTGTCAATGACAACCAGGGCAACAACCTCAGACCCTCAGGTTCCTGCTTGCCCCTCCACACCGCAGGCACTGGGCTGCTGCACTGGCCTCCAGCCATCTGGTATGTCACAGGGATAAATAAACACTATGCTGCAAGCATTCATTCCAGGGTAGAGCAGGAACTTTTTCAGAGGCATTCATGCAAAATTTTTTTTATCCACATTTATAACCCTGCAGCACCACTTCAGCTACAAAGACATATGCAACACACTTATATCTTTTGGGATTTTGCTTCACTAAACTTTCTAAAATGTCACTCAGATAATCTTTCAGGTTTCAGTCCTGAGGGTGGAAAGTTTAAGGTCTTGCCTGGCTCACATGGACAGGTTCTTAGGGACCTTCAAGGGGAATGGCCTCATACTGAGAGAAGTAGCTTTAGGTTGGATATTAGGAAGAAATTTCTTACTATGAGGGTAGTGATGCTCTGGCACAGGTTGCACAGAGAAGCTGTGGATGCCCCATCCCTGACAGTGTCCAAGGCCAGGTTGGATTAGGCACTGAGCAACCTGGTCTAGTCCCCATGCAGGTGGGTTCCTTCCAACCTATTGGGCAACTTGGAAGGTGCCCATGACAGGAGGGTTCTTTCCAATCCAAACCATTCTATGATTTTGTGACTCACATCAAGTCCAATTCTGCATGACCATTCCAGGTTTTACACAACAGGCAAATGTAACTCCTAGTTTCCACAGGATTTTTTAGCTTATTGGGTTGTAGTTATGACAAGAATCATACTCACTCTGGAAAAGAAGTGGCACTTTTTATGCCACAAGACCCATAGCTGTCCCACACTGTGGCCTAAAGAATCTGCAACACAGCACCAGCAATGTGAGAGATAAACCTGGGCTTTAGGCATGACTTCATTTCTTGCTGCTTTTTTTCTATCTGACTTGCAGCGTCACTATTGGCATAAACAGCCCTGACTTCTCCATCAGCTATTTCCTTCTTTGCTTCCTCCTGCACCAAGTGTGTGTTTTTCACATTTGTGTAGAACTTGCAAGCTCAGAAAAGCTCATCTGACTGTGACTGAAACTCTGGCAAATAGCTTGATTATTTTTTTCCCTTTCACTGAACTAATTTTTGCATGATATGCTGCCAACTTTACTTCCCCCCCCCCTTCCTTCTTTATAAACAATATTCCTCTTCCAAATATTTCTTACACGTTTGATAAAATGTGTTGCATACGTTAGATGACTTTGGCTCAATTTTGTAAAGAATTGGCATAATGCAACATACTAACTCAATTTTGATTCACTAAAGAAATATGTCATTAAGACCTGTATATACTTCTGATTTTAGTGTACAGCCATGATTGACTGTTTCAGTGGTAAGTGATGAAGGCATGGCCAAATATAAATAAAAGCTGTACACCACCTTTCAAATACATGCCTTTTATTTATTTTATAGGAATGGATTAGGTTCTAAAGTTTTCAGGAGGTGTTGCTTTACCAGTGGCACTTCTGCAAGTACAGCAGTGTTAACCTTGGTTCCTTGGCCAGATTCCAGCATGGCTAATTATACTCTGCACACTGTGAAATTCCCACATAATTTTCAATTAAGGAAGCTATTTGCCACTTCTTCCACTCCTTGAAAATTATTGGTAAGATCTGCTGCATACAAAATGGCTGCTGTGCTCCATCCCAAAATTGGCTGTGTGTTAGCCAACATTCCTGAACAAAGATGATGAAGATATAATAAGTTTATTCTTTTATTGTAATCATTGTCAATAGAGATTCTTTGATCTTATGCTTCATAGGCAAAAAAAAGGAAGGTCAGAGGCTGGGAACATGAAGATGTATATGTGCATGCATGCATTTCACCTCGTTAGAACTGTTTGGAGCTGATCTACACTCAAACTTTAACTTGAATAAGTGAATAGTTTGCATTAAAAATCACCTTTTTGCTGTCGAACCCTAGAGAGGGTGACAGAAGGATTACATTTGGCTATTACGGTCTCCCCAGGAAGAGCAAACATTCAAGCTAACATTCACACACCACCCTTTCAAGGACATCTCAGGCCTGGGTGGCCTTTGGCAATGATGAACATACTGCTTGCTGGCCACCATATCCTCAGGCACAGCCAGAGTTGCTTTACCCTTGGGTCCCAGAAGATTAGAGTCTCCAGCCTATCCGCTACCCCAGGAGATTGCTGCTGCTCATGAGAACTAGGTAAAAGCAATGGGCAGGAAACAATTTCTGGGGCTATGACTCAAGTTCAATAGCTTGAATTCCATGCCAGATACTCAACACCATGCCTTGTTTAGCCAATGAGGAGCCTTTTCCCACATAACCTCATCCCACATCACTCATGCCTTGCGCCTTCAGCATTCACTGACAAGGTGGGGTCATGCTCAGAGAGGATGCTGCCAGGACCACTGAGGGCTTCAGCTTTCACAGAACATACCACAAAGGGAAAACTCCTTCCACTTCGGTACAGGGGGAAGGATGCATGCTGGAGTGTGCTTGGTCAAACCAAGGCTGACCTTGGCCACGGTCTCTGTGAACATGTGTCCTTCAAGGACAGGGTTGTATCTGAAGTCAGATTCCTAAACCATTGCATTCTTCCCAGTCCTTGGTGGCAGTCAGTTGTTCCTTTCCATCTCTACCTTAAGACACTGGAGTCTTCATTCTTCCTTTCCAGTCCTTCCAAGTTTCACTAACTCAATATTAAATTAACATTTTCATGAGCTCTTCTTTCATACATTTCTTCTTTCATACTTTCTTCATACCATCTCTAGCCTTTTGTCACCAGTACAAACTGTCATCATCAACATGTCCACTAATTTTTGCATGTCCCTGTCTTTTCTTGTCAGAAACACATCTTGTGAATTAAAAGGAGAAAAATCTTTGCTCTCTCCTGCATTTTTCTCCAGCTCTGGCTGAAGATTCTCCTATACTGGAGGAGTGGCTGTTCCCTCTCTTTGCAACACCCTTATGTGACACAGACATGGTACTCTGTACACCAGATAGTCTGCCAAAGTCTTTCCAGCAAATGTGTGACCCTCCTGTCTATCTCAATGTACATACAAATCTATGTGTACATGATAAGTCTTCTGCACTGAAATGCCACTCCAAAATTGCCATGCTGCAAAAGTCTCTTCTTGCAAGGCAGCTTGTGAGCAGATGACCCACCCTTTCACTTTTGCCCAGAGGTCACACCTGAGCACTCCCTGCCACCCCCTGCCACTGCTGCACTGTCACATCTTGACTCTGTTGCTACATGACTCATTCTTTCTAGGATTTTACACAGGTATATTAAATGATCTTCAGGAGGAGCTGACAGAAGCCATCACCTCAGTGAGCGAAGCATGGGGAAGAGTCCAACTTGGCCTTTTCTTCTACTGATAATATCCTGGCCATCTAATTGCTTTAAATATTTTCAGAAGTAGCTTATTCCATGTCTTTTGTCAGCATATGGAAGGTCTTCCACGTTTTATTATGGATTGCTAAAATTGTGGTTAGCTATGCCAAAAGTACTTTTCCAAATACAGTCACTGTTTTGAAGGCCAAATTGTTCAATAATGGCCTACATCTGTCAAACAGGGGCACTACCACTGACCAAGTGATAAATTTAATCCATGAGAAAGCTCAGGGCACATAAACTATATTGTTCCCCATCCAACTAAACTAGAGAGTAGTTAACTCGCTGTGAAGCCGTTATTTTATAACATCTGAAAAAATGTTCATAATAACGATTCTGTGGAGGCCGTTTTAGAAGTGGGTATAATATTGGAGTGCCTGTGGTAGTGACCCCCTGGGAAGAGCCCCTTGTAAACCATTCATAAACAACGTGGAGAGGGGGAGCTCTGTGTGTGGTCTTGACTTGATCTTGCAACTTTGGGAGCTGAACAGCTCAAGGTGGATCCATTTCATAATCACTTTATTTGCTTTGAAATCTCTCAGCATCCTTCAGATGACCTTCATAGGAGTGTGAGGCAAGAACTTTAATTATTAGTGTACATAAATCTAATGCTTATCACAGAGAGGCCCTCAATCTCTGTTGGAACCTCTGTGTATTACTGCAATAAAAACAAAGCAATACTCCCACTAATTACAAAATGAGTATTTAATCTCTCTGTCAGTAAGTCTAATGCTGCCAGCATGGCTTACAGAACTTCCCTGGTAACTGGTAGACAATAAATTCTACAAATGCTACGTGACAGACATCTATTTTGAATATCTGTCTCAGCTCCTTGACTTCCCATGAGCTTCTCAAAATAACTTGGTAAACAACCTGCTAACACGGATAGTGGGAGCACCGCTAAAATTGGTTCCTACTTGTCCACACAAGCCCTGGGATTCCAGGACTTCAGCAGTCCGAGTTTTTGCGGTCAAGCTGGGCATATGAAGTAACGTATATTGCAGTTTCTTGGCTAACCTGAATTAATGGTGGCATTCAGACCACCCTGCCTTGTAATTTCAAAAAGGTCACCTCAAAGGCCAGTGGTGCATACACAGGAAGAGACAGTGTTCTTATTTTATACAGCTGTGTTGCAGAAAGTCACAGCAGTGGAAGGAAATAACAGATAACTGTTGATTCAGTATTTTTTAAGAGTTTGGTTGCAGAAGCAGGAACCCAACCTTGCAAAGTTTGACATTCCCATTGTATCAGAAAGGGGAGTGTTCTCAATAGGCTTTTTATATCTCTGAAAAAGTCTGCCTGCCACTTCACAGATAAAATAAAAAGGTGTTGTCCTTGACAGAAGGAGGTAAAATCTCATTTCAAACTTGTTTAACAAAATGGTATCAACTGATTACATAGAGGGGAAGAAAGCACACAGTTTACTTGAAGGAGTAGTATATAGGCTTTGCCATGGCAGGATGGGATATCATCATTTCTGCAAAAAAATACAAATAAAATCCCTTCACAGAGATAGAAAACTTCTTAAAGATCTGAATGAAAATAGAAAGAATAATTATTTACTCAATGGACAGTAAATGCAATCTAATCCCTCCCTGATTATCTTTTTAGTGTATAATCAATGAAGTCAACGCAGAAATAAAAACTGTTACAATTATGGCAATTGTTTCTTGTGCAGCAAGGTCTGACATCATCTAATGGGAGGTTAATTAATAGTTAACTTGGATAGTACAATTACCTAGTGAAACCACATTATTAAACCTCTGGCTGTAACCAGCTTGTAACTTGAGAAGAATTTGCTCATATCTGGCTCTGACCCACATTGGAGACTGGGGACTTTAGTGGCTGCTGACTCCTGGCAGTGCAGCCACATGGTGCACATCCAGCTTGGAATTCTCTTGGTTGAGATCTAAACATCAGTTACATAGACACAGAATTGACTCAAAGGAACAGCAAACCAGTCTGCACCTCTTCAGGAGAGGATGACCAGGTGAAATGTGAACTCTGTTTTCGAATTACTGGTATGGTACCTCAGAGGGATATGATTTAGAAGATACACCCTCAGCCCCAGCCTGCTGTGCCTGGGCTTCTCAGTGATGCTACAACTGTGACTCTTGCCCTGAAGCGCAAAGACTGAGGCACAACGCTCTTGCTGTGTGAGCTGATGCAGCCATATGTTCATCCCACGGGATTTGTGACCCACATGTCTCACTATTTCAAGTCTCAGCCGATGTTTGTACAACCTCTGACATAAAAGGGGATGCCTTGCTACTTAAAAGTAGGTAAAAAGTTACTCTTCATAATTTCAACACCTAAGGTCCTATTCTAAGACCTATGGATCTATGAAAAAGCCTAAATGCTCTCTGGTTTTGTCTATATCGCTAAGATAATCAGTGCCTGGAAGAAGTCCTATGTCCTGCAAAGGGAGATCATCCCTACTGTTAAGCTGTTGGAGTGACCTGATTACAGCACAGTTTGGGCCAGTGCCAGTTGGAGTGTCCCCCTGCAGTTTCCAGGCTCAGTTTGGGAACCAGAGGGTGTCCAGGAGTGGGTGGTCCACAAGCAGCCACCCTGCTCTGCGTGCTGAGCTCCTCTGCCTACCTGTGTGTTTGGCCTCATGGGGGGTCAGACCCAAGCACGTTTTGTGGACTAACACAGACACAGCTTCAACTCCCAGAAGAAAAAGCTAGCTTAAAGCTGTCAGAAAATATGAATAAAGAGCAGATATGCTTAGTAGTTGATGATTTAAAAAAAAAAAAAAAAGCTACATCAAACATTTTCCAAAGTTAAAGAGTGGACTTCACTGAGGACAGAAAATTATCTTAATTGAAATGTTACTAAATTGCTTTTATGAACAAATATGTAAAAGTAATTTTATCTAGATTTCAAAAGGATTTTTTTTGTTTGATTATTTGTTTGGTTTATGATTTCAGAAGCTAGTGTGGTTTTGCTTTCACATTCTCTATTTCTCTCTGCTGTGCCTTTCTGCACTGAAATTAAAAAAAAAAAAAACACGGAACAAAACTGAAAGGAAGGGGAGATGTTTGGGATTCTGCTGTTATTTGTTTTTCTCCAGAAGATGGTAGGGAGGAATAAAACATTTCTCCTGCCAAAGAAGAAACAGCCACAAAATCTAGCTGCTCAAAAGAAGATGAAAAATGAGAACGAGAATTTCTGGAAAATAATTCTAATAGGCATAGGGCATGGGCAGGGAGAGGTAAAGCATTGGAAGCAAGGTTGCATGTAACGGTTGACTGAAGATGAAATCCATCTGGAGCTGACCAGCTGCTTTGAGTGTTTGCTCAAGCTGTACCAACATGACTCAAACAATAAGTCTTCTGCTGGTGCAGGTCCAGCCTCAAATCTATAGCTCAGTCTGCACACTCTGGATGTCTGCATCTTTAACAAAAAAACAATCACCAACGTGAAAAGAAAGGTTTAATTGGGCTTATGGCACCCTCAAATGTGAAGGACTGAGACAGAGCCTTCTTTCTATAGCAAGGAATTTTATTTAATTTCCTTGGGTAAAAGACACATGCATTGTATAGCAAAAACAAATAGGAAATAGTGTGATGCAATGAAACAAAGAGGAAAATCCAGAAAGCCAAGAAAGGTGGATAGTATTATATGATAGTAATCAAATCATTTGAGATCCGTTGAATTAATGAAGCCACTTGCCTGGGATTTATTTCATTTGTTAACTAAATCTTGGCAGAATCAGGAGTAATTAAGTTTATATACAGATATTTTTCTAGGGAAATCAGAAGTACTAAACACAGTCTCAGGCAAGTAGTCTGTCTATTTGCATTTCATATGGGAGAAGACGCAATATAACATGTCAGTTGCAGAATTTGGTTCACTGATAGAACTCCAGACCCCATTTGTTCTGATCATGAATTCATTTCATTTGGTATTACACTAATTTGAAAAATTGAAGGGTAATTCACTTCAGATAAAAAAAGTGGGTTTTTTTACTGTCAAGTTCCCCAGTGCTTTGCAAAGTATAAAATTGAGTCAATTTCTCCCATTTCTAATTTGCAAGTCCATCTCTCTATTTAACCCAGCAGCATTGCTATGCAAACACTTGCATCGAAGCACTAAGAGCCATAGGCCTGAACAAAAAGCCCTGGAGACAGTGCCCTGGAGCTGAGACATTGTTAAGCATTTTGCCATTTGTGGCTGGTTGTGCTCACATGGTGCTCTGCTCCAGTTATTCAACTGGTATCACCAACTGAGACTGAAACCCTAGTTGCTATGTGGTCTGTCTGCATCCTGAGACAATAGATGAATTTTGTACTGCATTGCATTTTGTAAACATTAATTTGTTGCATACATAAAAGATATAAATATTATTTTTCTTCATGTAGGTTTCAGAATGTCAAAGATTCAGACCTAATTAAGGTTCAATGACGAATTTGATAATTTCAAGTTTGGTTGTTGTTTGGTTTTTTCTATTGTATTTTAAAGAAGAAAAGCAATGGCCATTATGTCCTAATTTGTAAACATTTTATTTGATGGTTGAGACTGGAAAGTATGTTAGGGTTGTTTGTCCTGTCAAAGGCTTTGGAATGGTTTGAAGTCTATTGAGTTACATCTGCTGCTATTTATCGGGTGTGGAGGAGTTACCCTATTTCTTACAGTTTATAAAAGGAAGAAAAATTTAAAACTCTGCAATTAAAATTTAATTAGGGGGCTTTTTCCTCCTAACAAAAATTATTTAAGCCTTTCTTTGAACTTCTAAAAAGAATATGTATCTTATTACCCAGAAACCCAAAATGTTCTCCAGTTTTGTGTCTTGCAAATTTTTGCAGATGTTCAAGTTCAGAAGTGGACTAACAGCAGGAGACCTAAGCTCAGAGACCGCATTTCTGTCCTTTGCACGTTCTTACACCATGTAGGTGCCCAAATGTCTTCCCAGGAGTACCCATTGGGGCAGTGAGCTACTTCCCACATCTGCTGCTCACAGGACAGCACCCAAACCCAACACACGGATCTGTTCTGTGGCAGTTTTAAGCAGAGAGCTGGAAAACCACGGTCGGCCCGTCACCCCACAGACGCCAGCAATCCACAATTATTAACTTGGTTTTACTCTCACAACACCTTAGAGAGGAAGGAAAATTTCATACCTGTTGCACTGGAAACTGAGCCAAGGATTGAAACCAGGTTTGCTGAATTCCATCTTAATACCCTGCCCTGTCTGCTGTTTGTCAGCTTTGACGGCATACCTGCTGCTGTGCCAAAGCCAGGACTAAAGCAAAACCTTCTCTTTCCACCTTCCTTCCCTGCAGAACAGACACAAAAAGGGACAACCCACCATCTGTGCTTTTGAGCGCTTCACAGGTTCTGCCAGCACTGGGATTTCAGTGTGAGGTTAAATAAGATGGAGTCTTCTCAGGTAAAAAAAAAACAATTATCCCTCCATTCTGAAGGGACAACCAACAACAAGAAAGAGGGAGGGACAGAGCACAAAGCAGGTACCATCGAGACTGGTACCAGCAGCAGAGCTGAAAAGTTATAGGGGATACAAGGAGAAGTACTTTTTTCCCAGTATTTAAAGAAAGCACACCCTCGGAATAAAAATGACAATTTAACAGTCAGAGCCATAGGCAGGGGATATATACTAAATAATTATGTGGGAACATCACACGAAGGGACTCAGGGATAAAAAAACAGAAGCAGAGGGGCATCACAAACCTTAGTCTCTTTCCAAGTGGGAAAACTTGGCTATAAAGGAAGGAGAGTGTCAGCCTAGGGAGGTGAGACACAAATTATGAAGTCATGTCTCTTCAGTGTCGCTGCCTCAGCTTCCTAAGATTACGGGGGAAAATTCCGCTGTGATATTCACCCTTATTGAGAGACACAGAAATATGCTTTCATCACATCATTGGGAAACACCTCTTCTCAAATGTAGAACAGCACAGGCAAATTTTAAAATAATCTGCAGCAAAATTCATGTAGAACACCTATTTGTTGTCTTTGAAACCAGTAGGTATCCAGCCTCCTGAACAAACCCAGAAGTCAATACTTATAGCAATAACAGTACAAGTCAAATTTATTTTCCCTTTGCAAAAAAGCAAATGCCAGGGGAAAAAATGGTTAACAAAATCATGGAGAAAAATATGCCGTAGTAGGAGTTTGTGGGAGCCATAATGCAGGTCTCCTGTGACTCTTTCCTCTTTTGCACTGTGAATTCCCTTATTATTCTGTATTTCATATACACTGCAGACTTTGCTCTTGCAGATAGGAAAAGGAAATCCCCTATGGTCCATGATATAGGTGGAAGTTCTTCCTACTATTTTCATCTGTGATAGAACTAATTCAGAATACAATGAAAAATTATTTTTAAAAACTTTAGTTTAGCTAACCTGAATTACAGCAGTACTATTTTTTACCTGCAATTATTTCAGTCCTGGTTAATGCACTTTGGCCTGCTAGCAAAATAGTAAATAGGAGGCTCACATAAAAAACTTATGTTTTCAAAGGAATTGTTTCAGTGAAACACCAGCATTCTGGGAGTGGCCACTGTGAAGTGCCAACAAGCACTGGTAAGTATTTTGTTTTTAGCATTACTATCAGATGAAGATATGTGAGAGGAATTCAGCCCACAGCCTCTAACAAACTAGCTGAGCTGTCCTCAAAAACATTTTGCATTAGTTATTAAAATAATGGGCAATTTAGTTGTTACAGTATGGAAAGTGAGTACAATTTCTTGCCTTTTAACTTTGTTTTTTGCCTCTTTTAGTTAATTTTTATAATTACTGCAGTAGTAATGTTGCTCAGCACTCACACTGATAATGGTTTTTTAAAAATCCCTTTCTTTCCAGATTCTCAGCCTTTCCTTGGCCTTTCTTTGGCCTTTATGCCATCGGTGGCACAAAAAAATCTATTGCAAGACATACTACATGCTATCCATCTTCCATGCCCCATTAGAAATATCTGTAGGACACAGGAAGTGGGTGAGTTATGTCACAAAAGTTAAGTTCAACCTCCAACAAGCTTCAGGAAGCCTTTAGGAAATTACTGAGTTCAGGAAAAGCGATGGGTGGCATGAAGCCTTACTTACCTCATTTCCTCGCCTAGCCCTAGCATTACTTTGGGTAAAACCATAGTATCCACCAGCCACACTTGAAAACTCCTACATTACAGCCTTAACAGACTCAGAATTGTAAAGAAATTCCTCTTGAAGAGCTGCTGGGCACAGCTCAAACAGCCCAGGAAACTGTGTCCAAAATGCATTTATTTCTTGCTGAAATCGACATCCCTGAGATGCTTCTAGAAGCAATCAGAAAATCTTGCTTTCTGAACTGCATTCCTTGAAAACAATGCTTCATTTTTAGAGAGTTTTCAAATCTTAAATGTGCTCAAATATACCCAAACAGCTTGCAAAAATCAAGACAGAATATCAGAGCAGTTTATTAGAGAAGGTGATGAGTGTTAGATAACAAGTGATCCATTAAATATTTTGGTCTTCAGTGTAATGAATACTTCGAAACAGTCACATGAAAGTTAACAGTCACCATAGAACGTGGCATATGCTTACACAGGAGGAACAACAGGAAATACATTTAACACACTTTATTAGTAAAATCAAAAAGGCATTGAAATTCCAGCATGTTAGCATACTCACAAACTCAGTGACTTTGCAAGAATCAAATGTCTTATTAAAAACTCAGCTCTAGCAGAAACAGCTCCTTCTTTAACTGTTTGTGTTCTTTTCAGTTTTAAAAACTTTCTCATCCATGCAGTCTATGTCAGAGCCTTGAAATTCCTTTTTCTCATGAGTGATCCCAGATTTGCTTCATTTCTACATCGCACTTTCATCTTAGCCATGGATCTTCTAAGTCTTTGCTTTGTAAAGATCTCATGACTAATGGACTAACCAGGAGACTTGAAACTCCAACATCTCATTCACTTCAGAAGGGTAGAAAGTAATAAATTTGTGTATGAAAGAATTAATCCACTTAACTTTACAAAGAACCACAGACCTCCATCTTAAAATTTATCATTAAACCTTTGGCTCCAGAATCACTTCTGTTTTTCCAGATACACCTATGTCTGTTAAAGAAATAAAGAAATATTTTTGACAGGCATCTCAGAATCATGTTCCTGGGTTAATGATTCAGCATTAAGTGATGTGATGTAACAGACACTGTCACATAATCCTCAAAGGTCATGTTCTCACTGTGATTTAGAGCCTTTAAGTGAGACAGGATATCAGTTTTAGGAAACATGAGGATATGCTTTGTTTCAGTTTTATGGAAAAAACTCTCCAATCTGTGATGGGTGTGACAACCTACTCTGGACCCATGGATGTAAGCCTTTCTCACCCATCCTTTCTGGAGCCTGAGGATGCTCACGATGCACATAAGGATAGCAATCATTTGCTCCACATTAGGACAACAACCACAACTAAGACTTATGCTTCAAGATTCACTTGTATTTATCAAGTGCCTTCATAAGATTTGGCTCAGCAGCTTCGAGGACTGGACAGGATTTCCTTTGGCCACACTAGGAGAAGTTTTCTGTCCCGGCTTCCCCTGGTGCAGTGCACCAACGCCTATCAACTTTAAGCTATACAATCACAGCAGACAAAATCTTCCCATTCTCTGCCAACATCACTGAGTTTTGACTAGAGGAATATTCCTTCCCATCTTGGAAAGTGATTAAAATGTGACAGTGATGAGCAGGAGATTGGGCATAATCTCTGTGAAATCTATGAAATGTGCCTCGGCTCTGGAAACCAAGTGCATTTACTCACTCTTTGGAGAGTTTGGTTACTGCCTGGTTAGTGATCAGCCACCAATCTCTAATTAACAGGGTAAATGAATGTGACAATTGGCTCCTATTGCACTTGCTTGAAGATGACACCTCTTGGAAAGGATCGGTTACATTTATTACCAAGGGGCAATTGGATCAGGTGTATTGGGTTGAGCTGAGAGGGAGTGCATTTTTCCATAGATCCCTCACAGCGCTGTGCTTTCTATTTGTAACCTAAAAGGTGTTGATAACACACCAGTGCTTTGGCTTCTGCTGAGCAGTACTGGCACAGCAACAGCGCTGTCTCTCCAACATTCTGCCTCCCATCAGTAGGCTGGGGGTGGCGAGATCTTGGGAGCAGACACAGCCAGGATAGCTAACCCCGGCTGACCAGAGATACTCCATAGCATGTGACGTTGGCTCAGCAACAAAAACTAAGAGAGAAGAGGAGAAGGAGGCAGGGAGTTCATTACTCCTGAGTAATGAAAGACAGTGCTTTGTCTTCCAGGGCAATCAGGGCACATAATGAAGACTGACTTCTCAGGAAATGGCTGGGCATCACCTGGCATATTGGAAGCAGAGAATAAATCTTATGTATTCCTTTGCTTCTGCACACAACATTTGCTTTTGCTTTTATTAAACTACCTTTATCTTGACCCACTAGTTGTTACCATCTTAATTTCTTCCTCCTCTATCCTGCTGAGAGCAGAGATATGATAGAGTGACTTGGTGGTGTCCAGCCAATGTCAACCCACAACATCAGGAAATCAGGTTTGCTTTGTAGAGGTATGAGACTGTAGGCTGAGGAAGTTAGAGGCTGTTACACATCTCTCTTGGTTTAAACTAAGAGCTGAGTTTTTAGCCATGTTTCTACAGTCTCATGTCACTGCATCATTCCTTTGAACCCATCACAGAAAATAAGGAAATGCTGCTTCATACCACATCTATGTTGTAGGTGATAACATGGGGTGAGGTGATATCCCCAGAGAGAGAATGGCACAGGGGCAATGGTACCTCTGTAAAGAAGCACTTCAGTTGTGGGATAATGTAACAATAATTTAGGTCCTCCTTGACTTTCTCTTTTCTCTATTTTCATCGTGTCTTAATCCAGACCCATAATGTTTTGCAATTCTAGTTCTCCTCCTGGATTAATAAAACTGTACTTTCAGTTTACTTGTGACTTGTCAATTTTTCTAGGTTCTAATAGACAAACATGACCAACCCAATGCTTTCTCAAATATCTATGGCATGGATTTAACATTTTGAGGATGCATATTCTCCAGAGAAATCAAGGAGCTCTGCAGGTACGTCCTTTTACGTACCTGTAGAGAGCAACAAGATCCTCCTGAGTGTCCTTTTCTCCAGGCTAAACAATCCCTGTTCCTTCAGTCATTCCTCATCAGACCTGTGCTCCAGACCTTCCCCAACACCACTGCCCTTCTCAAGATATGCTCCAGCACCTCCATGTCCCTTTTTTTGTGAGGGACCCAAAACTGAACATCAGTTCTGGCCACTGATGAAGCCTCATCAGTGCCATGTAGCACTGCCCTGGGCACTCACATATATATTACAAGAGCAGTTTTTCCAAGAGCTACAAGGTCAGGTTCATAGGAGGCTGTCTTAATGCTCTTTCCATCTCTCCAGTTCTTTTAAGAAAAAAATGTATAAGGCTTAAGTATGGAAAAGATATTACAGAGTCCAGTAAAATTTTGGGGAAGCCATCCAATACATCTGAAATATATGTACTTCTATTCTATTCTTTGTCATTTCACTGTTATCCCTAGTGATGTGCTGAACACAAGTTCAATGTTCATTGACATTCAACAATAAAAAACCATTAATCAAACCTTATAAAGAAATAAGGAAACTGTAGAAGCCATAAAAAAGACAAGCTTGACTTCTCCAAATTTATTTTCTTCCTCTATATAAATCAGAGTTCAGTTTACACTAATTGTTGTGGGTTGAATGTAAAAGGTATGGCTAAGCAGCCACTGAATGTTTGTGCTTATTTCAAATATTTGGACATATTTGGTAAGATTTTCAGACCCTGCTCCTTCTCTGTCTCTTCTGCTCTGTGGGAAGGCTGTTTCTTAACAGCTTGACAGCCCTCTTTAGATTTCCCCTGCATTGAGTTGAAGTGGGTACAGGACACAACTGGGGCTCTGAGCCAGCCTTACACTTTCAGGGCTTTAGTTAATCACTTTCCTTCCCTTCCCTCTTATCCAGATGGCTCATAAATGACAGAGAAATGACATTTAATATCTGATCTGCATTCTTTATAAGTAGAAGATTGGGAGTTCCTGGTGTCATTCCCGACAGAAGAAAGGAATCCACATAGTAAATCCTTTTCCATCGCAAGGACTATATTTTTAAGACAAAGAACATTGTGTTATCCACATCATCACTAAGATGATTTTTCTTCAATATTTCTTCAGGTTTTGCCCTCAACACAAGCTGACTTAATGCAGAAATTAAGAAAGCTTCTTCTAGCCAGTGATAGGTCTACTAGGAGGAGGCATGAAGGAGTTTAATTTCCTAGGCTATTGTAAGAGCAACTTCTGAGGTGCTGGATGAGGCTGCTAGGAAAGCAGCTGGATTATCTTCACCCAGAGAAAAACTATTGCCTAATCACAGGAAGGTCTAAATCCAGCCCTGATGGACAGGCAGAAGGGAAGAGCATCTGGTCCTCACATCACAGAGGGTAGCTATCTCAGTGGCTTCTTGCACAGAAACAAAAAAAATGTTTCACTATGGCAATGCTTATCTTGCAATAAATGAATATACTTAAAGTGAGGCAGCTTAAACAGGGAAGGTTCCTGTGCTGTTTGAGACCATTTATTCATCCCTTCAGCTGGTGCCTTTCTTTTGTTGCTGCCTTTCTTCCTGCATCATCTCAGCCAGGGAATGGGTGTGGGTGAGACGAAAGAAAGCCCCATGGCTGCACCGTTCTCCAAAGGGGGAAGAGAGAAGAAAAGGAAAAGGAAAACAGCTGAGCCTGTTGTGACCTCTCCATTATCATTACCTTTTGACTCAGAGGTCGTCTACCCAAATGAACAAAGCCAAAAATATATATCTGAGGAGTCTTTTCCTGCAACTGCAGATTCACTCCATGAACTTGGGCAATTCATTAAAATCCTCTGTATCCAACATACTCCATTTGTAAAATGAAGCTAAGAGATGCTGTTCTTCAGAAAGAATTTTCAAACCTCATATGAAAAATACTTAGCTGTATGTCTCATTTTTACCCGTACAGCTGTCCTGCTCAATTTATGTCTTCCTGGAGAAAGAGGGCTCTACAAAATAAGATAATACATTTTCTTGGCTGTGTTCCTCTAACACATGAATACAGTCCCCAGCTTCACTGAACATTGTAGCAGACAAGCAGAAGACATTGTTTGCAAAGTATTCTTGTCTTAGACAAATGAAGGAAATTAATTGTTTTTCCATACAGTCCTTTAGTCAATAGTGAGCTCATGCACAGCATTGAAACCACACCCCTTCATAATATACATATATCATACTTTATCTATATTTTATCTATTCTGCACTTCAACAGCTCACTTTAAAACCTTTCAAGAGTCACAGATTTTGACGGGCTTTGGATTAGACCATAGATATCTTAGCTGTCATGTAGCCACTCAACTGCATGAATTTCCACTATCATCTGAAAAAAAGAGCCTCACTTAGAAATGGGAAAAATTTGCATGCCTTATTCTCTAGCTCTGTTCTCCAGACCCCCACACATCTGCCTAGAAAGAGCAAGTGCCACATCCCACCCCAAATATACAGTGCTCACCTGAAGTTTTAAGCTTCTAGCAAAATATTGCTAAGAGACAACATAAAAATTAGTCAAGAAGAATTGTCTGCAGCTCACAGTGAATTCCACTGGTCTTAAAAAATCCAGTGACCACCTTACTTGTACTTGAGCACCCACATCTAGTACCTGATTGGTAAGTCAGGTCTAGACCCAGCAGCTGGAAAATGGTGGATAGTGATGAGC
Organism: Certhia americana; assembly: GCA_018697195.1. Classification (NCBI taxonomy): domain Eukaryota; kingdom Metazoa; phylum Chordata; class Aves; order Passeriformes; family Certhiidae; genus Certhia; species Certhia americana. The sequence goes on from CM031857.1 coordinate 53,365,942, forward strand.
TGTTCCATATTGCCACAGAAGCGTCCCAAGAAGGAAAATGCAGAGAACAGAATGAGACAGGGCTTGCAAAACACCTCCCTTGATCCTATAATGCAGTGTGCCTGGGTATCACAATCTTGATACAGCACTCTGCTCTACCACAATGTGCACAGCACTGAATTCTCCTAAGACTTCAGTCCCATCAACACATGATGAAAGCAACAAATTTCCCTTGAAATCAATACACATAAATAGCTGCTTGTGGTTAACCAGGCTGCCACAGCTCCTTGCACCTCAATGAGGAATAGCTCTTTCTGGAAGCATAGGAAAATACCAGGTGAAATATTAAAACCTTGTGCCACAGTGAGATATAAGAGGTCTTTTCCAAAGAAATCAAACTTTTGCAGAGCTCATCAGCATTTCTGGAACCTGACACTGTCCAAGGGCACCACCTTGAAATGCAGGGTCCCCTTGGTGAAGTGGGATGGGTAGGACGTGTTCACAAAAAGTAAGACTGTGGTCCAAGAATTAGGCACTAATTTAAGATCTACAATATTAATTAAATCCTTTTGTGACACAGGCAGTCACAGACACTGGAATTTGTCTAACAAACTTCTCTTAAGGATGGTGCTAAGTTTCTAGACTGCTTTTGTTCTGTGGAGGCTCCAGGTCCAAGTAGGACATCATGTGAATAGTTCCAATCCTTCATGTAATGTGGATGCTGTGGCAGAACAGCTATTGCAAAGATGAATTATCTTTTTGTTCTTTTGGAGAGCGTTTCTGTTTCTTTTAAATGTACCTTTCAATATTTGAAGTTCCTATGTTGACGCCAAACATTAGCATACCCAGTAGGAAATGACCTGGTACACAGTGGGAAAAAAAGGGATCTTGAAAGGCAAAGGATTTTTCTCCTACTAGTAAAGATGGAACAAACCACAGTATGGACCTGGTCTTTTGCACAACAGCTTTGGGTTTTTTAGTGAATACACTGGAATTTCTTTCTGTAGGACAAAAACAGAGGGCATGATCTGGTACCTACACAGTAAACACAAAAGCAAATCACAGGGGATACTCTCTTCAGAATTGGTGGGCACATTACAAGGGCTCCCTTGCATCTCATCAATCTCTGAAGCAGCAGGCAGAAAAGGAAAACTGAGTGTGATATGCTGTTTCAACCAGAAGAAGAGAAGGATTATCAGGATATGGAGGTTGAAAGTGACTGATCCACCATCCCAGCCCTCCAGCAGCTCCAACACCTTCTTTGTGATGAAGCAGCCACTGCATGAATGGGGAGAATACTGTGGCCCAGAAATACCTGGCATACAGAGCTGTGAGTCACCCTTGCAGAACCATTCCAGCCCCATTCCCAAACTTCTTCTTAGCTCCCAGCACCAAAAAGATTACATCATCACAGTTTGGCATAAACCACACCTTCAGGCCTGCTACTGAGGGATGTATTACTGTCAGTTTACAGATACCAGGCATTCTGGGAGTAGTTACCAAGAAGCTGGCACAGTGGGAAAGCTGTCATTTTCCCTGGACTTTAACACAAGAAAAGATTTTCTGCTTTCACCTTTAGCTTTTCTGCTTTTCTTTGCTTCATTACAAAACCACGTGAAGGCCAGACACAGTAACTGCAGTTTAAACAACACTTGCCGATCCAATTTCTCCTGCCTATTTTTCACTTGCCTTAAATTCTAGACACTTTATCTAACCCTGATACAGGTTTAAACCACAGAGAACAGTTTGGGGAGACACTTAGTTGTTTGTTTTTCTTACATCTCCTCCCTCTGAAAGGGGAGGAAAGGGCACAGGAAAAGGATGAAGCACTGGACGACTTTAACTATACCAAAGGCAGATGCAGACCCTCTCTTATAGCTTATACACATGTAATTGGTAACAGTGCTTGGACCTTGGACTAAAACTACAAATTTCCTCTTATTTAGCCAGTCCTTCCCCCCCCACACCCGCCCAAAAGGCCCTAATCTAAATCAGATCTGGGTATTCAGGAAACATACAGGCCACTACAATGAGCAAAGTATTTTCGAGTCATCCAGAAACTCAATTTCCTTCCTAGAGGAGTAGCACAACAGGGTTTATTTTGTAAGGAGAAAAAAATTCCTTTTTGGTTGCCTACACTAAGTTTGCTGTCTCTTTGGCTGAGCCCCTCTGAAGCATTCAGGAGCTGAGGACAACTGGTTCACTTTTTAATGATTTTTTTTATCACTACCTTGTACACTTCCAAATGTGGAAAAAAAATCTAGCATCACACTGCTAACACCAAATAAAACTTTAGTCATTTCCACCCTCTCAACAATAAAGAGAGAAAAGTGATGATAGTAGAATTTTATTGGCTTTATTTAAACAGACTTCTTCTCCCCCAACAATACTGTGATGCTACTATAAAACTTTTCTGACACATTACTTTAAACATTAGCACATGGACATGCCAGCTCTGCACTTCAGGAGCTACAACTCAATGCCAAGAACTATTAGTCACATTAAAAAGTCTCTTCACAATACGGCAGATAGAGACGACAATGTCTGAGTCCTCCTGCCTTTGGTCCTGCCCTGTGTCCTCTCACCACCCCTGGCTCTGGCCAGCTTGTACAGGGCAGGTCAGAGAGGTTTTCTGGCAGTAGCTGGGAGCATGAGAGGTTTTGGGGAGCAGGAACATTCTTTTCCCTGGTTTTAAGGTGGATGCCACTGCAGAGCTCCTTAGGGATTTCTGCAGCCAGCTGAGGACAAGTGATGAGAGAAGGGAAGAACAATGAAGTTAAGCAAACAAATGTCTCGTCTAGGTCTGGGGAACTTCTAGTCTAAATACATCGCTATCCTCCTTCGGTATACATGTGTGTGCTGCTCCTCAGGACAAATGGGGCCTTTCTTTTCAGACCCTTTGACTTCAGCAAGGATTGCACAGCTGGGATGATGACTTGTCTCCTCTTATTAAAACCACTTCTTACAAGTGTCGGCCGTGTCTCCATGTTCCTCTGAGTCACTTCTTCAGAGGAAAGAGAAGAACAGAAAATATTTTAAGACCTGATCTATCATCTTTATGCACTTTTTCTATATTTAACCTGGTGCGGGGTGAGAAAAATACATCTAATGATATTAAAAATTGTAATTTATTAAGTAACCATTCTGGGTGTTTATCTGTCTACATTTTTCCCCACGTACGGGTAAAAGCAACAGAATCTGAAATAGCCAAGCACTCCAAAGCAAAGACACAGCTTAGACAAAGCAGAATATTCCAGAAGAGACAGAGAGGGAGGCAGCATCCAGAGGGAATCAAAAAAACCACATATATGACTGAAGAGAAGTCTTGATCATACCTATAAAAATAGTAGTATCAGTGGGTTGATTTTTATTTGTTTCTTTTACTTTTGCATTTAAAACAAGCACATTCTCCTGCTGATTTCAGGCAGTGCCAGTTTGTAACATGACACACATGATGAAATACAAGATGGAGAATATGTTCACACACTGCATAAGAGAAGCTACAATCTGCAAAAGTGAATTTTGCATCCATATATCAATTGAAATGACCTACAATTCAGGGAGTAATCGTTTTGAAACAATCTCACATGAATTCACCTTCACAAGATTAGAGGCTGATGTCACCAGGAGGGTGAAGTCATCAGCAATGACTTAAGCTAATGGGAAAATGCCAGAAAAGCTCGATCAGTCTGTTGAGAAGAGCTAGCTTAACCTCTTCCAAGCAGCAAGGAATGCTGAGAAATATTTACCTCTTTTGTTTGCAGCATTTCCTGAGTGGGTTTTGGCACAGGAAAACTCACGGTTGACTAATGGGGACAAGGAATGAAATCTCCTTCCTACAGTGTGGCTAGCGATTGCTGTTTGGAAATTTTAAAGCCATATGTCTGAATTCAAGTCAAACTTAAAGACAGAGAAAACTGGCAGTAAGCTGTGGGGATAATTCTGTGATGTACAGTCAATTCCAGCAACACTAACTCATGGGAGTAGTCACTGCTCATTTTAGGTCACCGGCGCAGAGGGATTCGGCAAGAGGACTTGGGCTCAGCTTTGCGTTCATTAGAGACAAAGATTTAGAACAGAGACGTGGCCTGTGGTGACTATGGCAAGCTTTTCCCAGATATGACAAGCAAATCAAGCTGCCCACAGCCGTCCATGGTGTGGCAGACACCAGGCCATACCAGGCAGCTGTGCCAGCTCAACACGTTTTGGGTGTCTTCCTGAGGCAATAGCAGAGCACATGATTTAGAGTCAGTGGCATTAAAAACGATTGGAGTCATCGCGGAAAGTACAGATATTTTTGTTTGACTGTGTAATGTGTGCCTGTGTGGGAGTGGTGTGAGCTTGTTCTATTTCCAGCTTGTGAATACCGAGGTGTGACAAGCCTGCTTCACTGCTCCTTCAGCAAACGGTGCCGGCAGTGCCACTCCCTGGTGACTGCAAGGAGCAGGGGGACAGCACCAACCATCTGAAAGAGGCGGCCTGACCCTGGGTCCCTGGGTGCTGCAAAACTCACTGGCTCCTTGCAACTTGGATTCAGTGCCCCAAGAAGAGCCCACAGGAAGGATTTGCTGGTGTGGTCAAGTGGCCTTTGCCAAGTTGGTGTGCAGGTTGCTTTTGCTCCTAAAGTGGATGTTCTTGATGCACACAGCTGATGTGGCACCTCAGGCAGCTCATTAACAGCATTGAAGAGAGCTCCTGAGACCCACCCTAGCAAGCTACAGCTCCACACACAGCTGCAGAGCCCTGGTGGCCTCCAACTCTAATGAAGTCAACTCTTCTCTGCTCTGCTCTAATTCCCTGGAAATAAGATTAGACCTTGGCCCTCTGTCTATCTGAAATGTTTGTCTTGTTCTAAAGCCAAGTGTTTTCTTTAACCCCTTCTTGCTCTGCTGCACTCTTATAACTCATTTGCTTCAAAAAGCTTGAAAGAGAACATCATTCTCTCGCAAAAAATTCTATGTTTTGATTTGAAATGCTGAAGGTTGGATGTTGAAAGGTCCTCTAACAGGACACACTGGTTTAATTATAAATATGGAGCTGCACAAGTCCAGCCAACATGACATATCAATCCTAAAAGAACCTAGGTTATGATCTTTCCAGAATGGCTTAGCTGGTAGCCTGTAGGCCAAATGCTGCTAAGTAGGTTAGCCCATCATCTTTTCCACAAAGGACCTAAAGAATGGCTATTTTGACAGCAGGCAAATCTCCCTGGTGCCTGCCCAGCTCTCAGATCTGCCACCACCACAAAGATGTGGGACTCCAGCCTGCTCCTAAAAGACAGGCAGAGAAGCCAGGACTGCCAGTCCCTCTGGCCAGGTCACTGCAGCTCCCAAAGAGAAGGGGATCCCAAAAATAATTTGCAGCCCTTTGGCCATCAGAATTAAGTTGCCTGCATATAAAAGATCTGTGTTTAACTTCAAATGGCCTCATGTTTAAGAGCATGTTTTCTCAAGCATTTGTTCAAGAAAAAAATCTACAACTGCAGATAAAAGGACTCTACAGGACTTTAGAGCCAGATTGTCTTGGTTTCACAGGACCCACACTGTACCAGACAGAGAAATATTGGGTGGTTTAGCAGTGCATTGCAAGCAAATATAATATTCTTCCTCTTGTTCTTTTCCACTTCACTCTTCATCCTGGCAGATCAGTTTCAGAGCAATCCCTCCACCCTGAAGATGGGTTGACCAAGTATGAACTGATCATAGTCATTTGTGCAGTAGTAGAATATATCTTCCACACAAGTAACTCATACCTGTTTTGAAAAAATTAAGAATCCATTGACCGAGATGTAGCTCAGTTTTCGCACTTTCTATTTTGGCCTTACATTACTTACATTTGCTTCTTATGCAGACAAAGAATCTGTTTTCCTGATGGCAATGAAGGGAAGACAGATTGCTCAGTGTCCGAGAGGCAAATTTTGAGCTGCATAACATGCTTACAATAAAGCAACAGATCAGGGCAGAGCTAAGAGTATTGCTAAGGTTTCCAAGGAGAGAGAGCTACTATGCCTACATCCCTACATTGGCTCCCTATCCAAAGGAGAGTGCTCCTGTAGGGGTTACTGAACTAGCACAGATGGATGCTTCATCTACAAATTTCTACTTGGGACCCCACTTGATTAGGGTCCTAATTAAGTGCTATACAGTTAAATGAAGAAAGAGTTTGGAATTCTGCAGTGCCATAGCTGGACAGAAGTGCAATGGCCTGAACTCTCTTTACAACATGTGCAGGTGAGGGAGCTCCTCCACAGCTCAGTGCATCAGAAGGCTTCCTCAACCTCTGAAGGTGCCTATTTCTTTCCAGTGATTGCAGAGGGGCCTGGTAGGGACTGAACTCCTGATGGAGGCAGCACAGGTAAAAACATGAAGTTTGATGGGGGGTGACCAGCACTTCCTGCCCTGGGAAAGCAGCCAGCACATACTTTGTTTTCACAGACTGGGACAAGGGCTTATGCTTGCCAGTTCCTCAGGAGACACTGAGCTTTTCCATCTAATACAGAACTCTGTTGGGACCATCTGCCTCCTGGGGTGAAGGGAAGAGAGGAGGTAACTCTACTTCTCTCATTATCCTACTGTGCCTTATGTAGCGACCCATACTGGAAGCTTATAAAACAAATCAAGACCTTATATTCTGTAAAACAAGTCCCAAAAAGGGAAATTTCTGCAATCTTAATTACAATTTGCTGTAGGAGGTCCAATTCCAGCCAGTTTTCCAAAGCTTGTGGCAGCTGACTTATTATTCTAGCACGCTTGATGGAAATACAAAATTGCATATCCTTCTTTGCAAGACGACTTCTTGGGCTCTGGCGCTCACTGGCTGTCAGTGAATTATATATTGGATTTTTCTGTCAGCATGTAATAAAAAGGAAGTTTTTAAAAAAAAATTAAAGCAATACATGAAAATAATTCCATTCATATTAGGTATTTTAAAACCCACCAGCTAGTTTTGTGCTGCCCATGTATGGATTACTGAATGAAAAGTACAAGGTCCTCAGCCCCTCACAGAGCTATGCAAGGGCTGGCCATTAATTTCATTTTTATGCTACCAGGGAGAACTGGGGATTTCCTGCTACCAGCGGTACTCACACACTGTAAAGGATCAGGTCTAGATTTTGGCCACCTTAAGTACATAGAGCTAGGATAACTGGCAGGAGAAGCTTACACTTTGTTTTCTCCCAGTGCATTCATCAGAAGGTTTTCCCCATGTTGACTGGATGAGATTAGCCAGAGAAACACCAGGAAATTACTGTGGGGGTGTCTTCCTCTTCCTCTTTCTCCTTATCCCCACTACCTCAAGCTTCATGTAACAAAGCAGAATCATAAATATCTGTCCTAAATGCATTATCAGTGTCCTTCTCAGAGCTTGCTACCCACCATGTCAGGCTATTTAACCTACCAATGGGTGACACTATCCAATCTTCACCAAACAAAACCCCCACAAGCAAATTCATCTGTTCTGGTCTCTGATGGATCCAGCAGGATGCAGAGCACACCACTGCACATCATGCAGCACAAGTAACATCTTTTTTGACTACTGCAATCATCTCGTTCCCAGTTCCCACATTATAGAGAAAACAGCTTTCACATAACCCGTAAAACTGATAATGTGTCTGTTTGAGAAGGCAGCACCAATATGGTTAAGCAAATCAATAGAGCTACTTTGCTGGTGAGATTTTAGAGAACTGGAGAGGGTAGAAGAGTTAGCCCAGCCAGATGTATTTACACTCTGACTCGGGAGAAGGTTTTCAATTATATTACTAGAACATGCCTGAATTAACAGAGCTACTTAAAAATTATCCACAGCTCATACTGTATCTTGATCTGTATAAATAATCTGTTCTTCAGTCCCTTGACAAACAAACAACAAGGAACAGAAACAAAATTATTTTGAGTCAAGTATTAATTTTAAAGTGCAATTTAATTCCTGTACTTAAAGTTAGGTACTTTTATAAATAAAATACTATTTTGGAAACAAAAGAACATTTTATTTAGAAAACAACCTTTAAAAATTTTTAAAGGAATCAGCTGTTTTTCCACTAAAATAATTTGATGAGGTCAACACAAATTTTGCCAGCAGCCTCAATAACACAAATCAGTTTCTTGGTTTGTTTGGGGGTTTTTTTGGCATATATATTGAAAGACCAAAACATTTCCCTCAGCCCTGGGTGAAGCTTTAGTCCTAAAAGATGTCAATTTTTCACTTTGCTGTGTTGGACGTGGCATATTTTTCTTTACTTGTTCCTTATATCTTTCATGATATTAGGGAATTTGAATAGTAAACACTGAAGAGAAAAGCTTGCTATTTGTTATCTGATCTTTAATCTCAGCTTTCCCCTTTGTACATTTTGTCTAGGGAGCTATGTTTTTCAAAAACATAAGGGAAACTCATCTGCTAATCTGTCAACAAGCCATTCATCTGTAATGTCTGCTCTACATTTGTTTTGCTATGTCACTATGCACCAAATGTTTGATGCAGATGTTTTGACACAAGTGGTAGAGCAAAATGAAATTTGTTGTTTCCTGACGCCACCAACCTCAAAAGATTTATTTAAACAACAAAATCTGGCCTAATTTTTTAAAATAACGGAGTACTTCATGATGATGTGTGACTTCCCAATACCTCCAGTCAAGGTGTTGCCTTGCTGTTTTAAGGAAACTACACCAGCAAATCTTTTATACCTTCTAAAAATATACAGAAGAATGATTTCACTCTGATTCCCACATTTATGTTGGAATTCAGTGTACAGCTTCTGTTAAAGAAAAGTAGAAAAGATAGTTTGCAACAGGCACCTCCCAGATGAGAACTAGTCCAAACACTCAAAGCCAGAACTGAAACACTCCTGTCTGTTCCCATATGTTGCACCAGTAATTGTGCCAGACATCTTGCCACCTGAGAACGGATGGAAAGACATCTGCTTCCTTTCAGACAGCACCTTACACCAAGCTCTGGGCTCCTGCTCACTCAGTCCACTTTCTTTAACTGCTTCCACTTCAGGAGAGGGGAAGGAAAAAAACCAAATCCCTCTTTCCAGCAAATATTATGTGGTCAGTGTGACTCACGTAGAAATGGTTGGTAGAATACACAAAATCAACGTTTCAGGCTCAGATTACATTGTCAATGGATCAGTATATATTTCAAGGGATGTGTAAAGGCATATGAAGCCAAATCACCTGGGTGAGGCTGGGTGGCTGGGTAACCTGATGCAGTCTTTTTTTGAGACACCCTAATGTATGTAGGAATGGGCCATGGCCACTTCACCTGCTAGTGGATGGAATCCTGGCATTCACATGCACTGTGGACGGGGTGGATGGGTGCATGTGCCTGACCCAAGACCCCAAGCCAGCCTGTCTTCTTCCCTTCCATGCTGTTCCCAGGGCAAAAGCCACGTCTGAGGGCTGTGCTCGGGAGTCCTCACTGACCACAAGGACTGCAGGTGAGTTGGGACTCAGGAACAAACTCAGCCCCCCTGCTTATGTGTTTGCACAGACACATCATAAGGTTAGTTCATCCCACTGAATTTTACTTATGGGCCCCTTAAAGTCACTGGAGTGAGACAGGCTCCCCCTGGGAGCAATGCCTTGCCTTAGGGGCCTAAATTTAACGTAGATCACATCCTAAAGTACCTCTTTCTGCAGGCTCCTGAAAACCCCTACAAACTGTCTTAGACCATGTGTCTAAATGTAGATGGAATCAGCTTAGCTGATTCCATAATGCCAGCACTAGTAGTTATATATATATATGTATGTATGTATGTATGTATGTATGTATGTATGTATGTATGTATGTATGTATGTATGTGCATTTCTAACCACCTTCACACAAAAGGATCCTCAAAAATAATCTTTAAATTTACACTGGAGAGAACTATACCGCAGTCACACTATGAAGCCTGGACAAGGTGCCCTCAGAAGCCATAGAGGAATGGGCCTCTAGGTATAAGAAAACCCTCAACCTGTAGAGGCATAAAATGAATTCACAACTGTGAAGATGATGCCACCTGGACTAATTCCAGAGGCATGAGGACCATCATAAATTACCATGTGGCTGGCAGCCAAGAGCTTGCAGCTGAGGCAGGTTTTCTGCTATCCAGCTGGGAGGATGAAGCACATCAGGAGAGGCAGACTGGGAGCCAGGGAAACGAGAAAAAAACAGGAGAGCAAAGGACTAATGACTTCTAGCACTGAGTCTCATTGTATGACTAGATTCAGTAGCTAGAAAATGTAGCAGTACTTTTACTACTTTACACCACTTCATCCTCTGATTCGGATCAGCTTTTCAAGTCATTGCCTCTTCATTTCTGTAAGCATGATCATGCTTGACTCTGTTCATGTTTCTTATATCCTATTTTTAACATCCACATTTTCTCAGTGTGCTTATCACATGAAAAAAAAATACTAAGCCAAAAAGCCATTTTCTGGAACTACCATGTGAGAGTTGCAGAGAATGAGACTGCCTTTCTTTCCTTCTTCTTGAGCTAGGTGACTATAAAGATAGACAGCAATATGTCTTTTGAGAGGAACCACTTAAGAGGTTTTTACTGTAAAAATATAATATGAGATGTTGGAGGAAGAACTACCAACTTTCTAGCTGCCTTACCTGCTCTCATGCCAGCTGCTCTCGTGGTTTATACGTATGATGCAGAGGTGCTGATAATATCAAATATGTCCATCCCCTTCATACAACTGTTATTATTGCAGCTTATCCAAGAAGTGTGCATTAACAGGGGAAGGAACCATAATTATCAGAAATGTGATAGCAAGCACAGCTTTTCTGTTCAGGGATTTTTAGTTACTTCCCCATCCCTAAATCTGCTCATGTAATTTTGGAGAGCTCTGTGGGTTTTCAATTCCCTGTCACACTGCACAGCCAGTTCAAGGTAGCAAAATTAAAGAAGTGCTCTGGCTTCTTCAGCCATTTCAGTCTGAGAATGATTTGGTTTCAAATCAGAAAAATCAACACAGATCCATTAAAGAGAACCATCCATGTGACTGCTAAATAACTTAAAGAGGAAATTAAGAACTAGCAGATGGCACAAGAAGTTGTATATGGCTTCATAAGCACCAATTTAATCTGCCTAACTTTTCCCAACATTTGTAAAGACACCAATCATGTAAATCAAGATGAAGTTGTTCTGCACGAATCAGCTCTTTCCTGGATGTGTTTTAAGTCTGAACTGCTTAAATTGCTTTGCATCTCTGGTGCTTGTCTGGGGAGGAAGTATTAAGCCCCAGGGAAAAAAAAGTGTCCAAGCGCACTTTCAGCAGTCTAGAGAATGGCTGTGCCTGGCACAATGCTTTTCTATGGGCCAGATAATGCTGATCATTTTTCCTATTGCCATGCTGCAGTGTAAATTCCTGTCTACTGTGTCACCCTCTATGTCTTTCAACACTTCACCTCCCCTTGGAAACATGCATTTGCAGTCCTTTTTCAGTGGCTGCTGCCCAGAATTCATTCCATTTCAATATTCCCTCTCCATGCATCAATGGGTCCCAAGGGTAATCCTTCTACCTCCATGGATCCAGGGGGTTTTTAGTTCTTCTGACTGAATGGGTACATCTACTTTAGGGTTTCAGTTTGGATTGGGAGCATGCTTTCAAGTGAATCTCCAGGTTGTCCCCACATAATGTGCCTTGGTTCACACCACAGAATGGGCCCAGAGAACATGAACTGGATTCCTCTCAAACAAAGCTTGCAGAAATTGTGCCTATCAAACCAATCTGCTCCATCAGCCAATGGATGTGCTGTGAATGGACCAGACTAGAGCCAGCATGGAGTTAAACCTCCCTGGAGCATGTCTGGTGTGGTTGGCAGGATCTCAGCCACAACTCTTTTTCTTTACAAATGTCCTGTTGATCTGCACTGCCTGCTAATACAGATACAGTGTGCAGATGCTATAGGAAGTCTAGACTAAATTCTGAGCCTAAAATCTTTAAAATGGTGTAAAAAACTTACTTAAAGCAATAGAAAAGACATCTGGCTGTTGATACATAAATCTTATGTTTGTGCAGATACAGTTAACCTGCAATACATGCATTCCCAGAAGCATAGCTTATTTCTGGTGTAACCTGAGTTTACATTTGGTCTTTTACTAGTATAAATATTTTAGTAAAACGGGCCAGATCACAACTGGCACAGTTCTTATGGTAAACCTCTAAGTCTAAACTGTTTTCAGAGTGAGTGAGATTCAGTCCTTCATCCACAGTGTAAGTGACTGGCATAAGACCACTGCAAAACTGAAACAGGAGATCAAGGCTGGGCAGAACATCAGAAGGATGCTCCTCGCTGGAGGAGAGACAAATCTGTGACCTTTGCTGAGGATCTCTAAAACAACGGTGATTATGGAGCAGGTGATTTGCATGCAAAAAATTTAAGTGTAAGTGTTGTTCTCCTAAGAGCTGATAGAAAACAAAGCACGGAGAAAATTCTCCCTTTGTCTTTGAAGAAAAAAGAAAAAGTGATAATTCTGCAAAATCAGCATGTAATGAAATATTCACTTGTAAGACACATGAAACATGTTGTCGTGTACAACATTTTGAAGTTGGGCTTGCTTAGCTTTTCACTGGTTTTATGCTGATGTGATGCTAGCTTGCTGTAATACAGCTACTTCTGATTTGCAGCACTGCAAGTGTTAAGTCTGGCTTCTTAGGTGTACAGATATTTCAAAAGGCATGAGGCCAGTGGGTAAACAGATTTACTCAAGCATAACACTGATCTCTTTGAAACATAGTGTGCTTCATCCCATTGCTGTTATAAAATGAAAGTTACAAGGAAAATTAAAAAAACAGCTCCATCTCCATTTACAGGAAAATATTTTACATGATGTGACACCATTGGGAACTGGCAACCCTCTCTGTTCAAATCCATCAATCTAATACCTTTTCAAAATCATTCCCTGTATTACTGCCACCATGCCTTCTATTCCAAGCAACCAAGGCTTTGATCTAAGAACAAATTCTTCTTGAAAAAGCCAGCTGTTAGTGTGTAAGCTCATATGTTGACGATGTGCTTAAATGCTTTCCTAAACCAGTCCCTGGAACTGGTGGAACATGACATAGAAAGTCCAGTAGTGCATTCATTTCTAGAGCAGACATTCTCATTGCACACATTAGTACGCACAGTTCCCCATCAGCACCATTCACACCAATCAATTCCATCACTTCAGTGTCATTATTTATGCCAGTGCTCCTATGAGCCTCTAGCCAGTAACCTTCCTTTGCTCTTCACCTCAGACCAGTTTCTTTGCTTAAAATTTTGGTTTGCCAAATCAGAGGATGGAAATAATAACTGGTGATCATCTGCACTGTACAAATAAAGATCAAAATGCCACATAGAATAAAATGAACAGTGCATGTCTTGAAAGCAATACCCAAAACACTTGGAAGATGCTTGCTCTACTGAAAATTACTGTGAATTTCCAATACATTTTCAAGCAGACAGAGGGTGTATGTAAATGTAATTTACTGATGAAAAGCCATTTAGGTGTTCTGCTAAGGATGTATTGCTCTGAATACTGCAGAAGACATCTGAATTTTGAAACAACTTTCATATAACTTTGAGGCTGCTGAGAGGGCCTTGTCTGCTGTAACAACTTTATACATTGAGTTTGCACCTCCTTATATGACTTTTGTTTTGTACTATTATTATGAATTATTCGTGTTTTGGTGATTTGAAAAAGCCCCAGGACTGGCCTACGACCCCATTATGTGAGGATTATACAGGCACAGAAGGACATGCACAGCAGTGTTAAAAGTAAGCCGCAAGTTGTGCTTTGTCTGAATATGCTGTATTTGGAGATTACTTTGTAAGCATTTTTTCCAAGCATCTACCACTCGGATAATGCACTGAAATACCTTTGGGGAGTCTCTGCATGACAACATGCATTCGTGTTAGACACAGTAAATTTAAAGCTCTCTCCCATATTACACAATAGTATTAGGCCCTTTGAGTTCTGTTAAAATGAAAATGTCTCAGAACTGTTGTACTTCTGCTAAGCATATTTTAAAGCCTAAATGAAATAAAATTATGTAATGAACTACATACTCTTGTAATTTAATTATGTAGTTGTGTCACATTAAATTATGAGCAGGATTTCTAAAAAACTCAGAAATAATTCTCCATTTAGGTTTCACGCTAACATGTTTTATCGTTAGCAGTGCAGATCAAAGAAAGAATATGTAGAAAAGCTGGAGAGTGTTTCTTTGCACACTAGAATGAGAGTTTTGTGAACATAAAGCACAAGAGAAGCCTCTTTATTTAGATGCCTGTTTAGTAGCTGAGTCACGTACATATTGTTGGACATGAAGGAATGTTTTAGAACAGCCTCACAAAATCTTACCTCCCTGGGGTATTTTTTTAATTGAAAATATCAACAGTGTTTTCATTATCATAGCAAAAGACAGGCAGTGTCTGTACCTTGGCTGGCTTATGACCATGATAATTTTGCAGAAATGCTTTAGGATAACATATCAAACAGAAAACAAGCAATTGACCAACTCTTCCAATTTTTACCCAAGTATGTGCCTGCAGTGCTCTCTGCCAGCATGTCTGAGCCCCTCTCTACCCCTGTGTGTTTTTCCCCTGCATGAGAGGCAGCAGTGCCATTGTACACATCACCAGCACAGAGAGGCAGACAAAGCACAACAGCATGGGATGACAAGAGCAATACCTGCACCCAGAACAAGGACAGGAATTTCCATTCCTTGCACTGTCTCCCCCGTCTTCCCAGGTGTCATCCTCCCAGAAAAGGGTGAACATCCTCAGTGCTGGGGGCAGTGCCTGCCTCCCCTCCAATGTCTCCAGTCTGCAAGAGTCTGGCGCTGCAGCAGCGGGGAGGGAAACCAGCTCCAGCTCAAAATGTTGAGGTCTCCAAAAGCTCATGTCAGTGAGGCATGGGGAATGAGGGGCCACCATTGAGGTGAGGGCAACTCTGACCAAGGACACCTGTTTGGATGTGGAACTTGCCAGGATCCCATCCCCACGGTGTGTCCCATTCAGAAAGACCCTGACTCAACAGGGAGGGACACTGCCAGACTAAAGTATTTGTAACAAGTTTTTCTTACCTCTGTGGCATAAGAAGAGCTTCAAGGACTCAGGCCAACCAGACCAGTGACTCCAGCAGGGACAGGGTGAAACTTCCTTTGTTGTGGGACATCTGAGTCTGCAGCTTTCCCCATCCTATATTGGTCACCCAGGGAACTAGGTCTGCACAGACACCTCAAGATGTGGGAGCCCTGAGGTTTTATACAGGTGGATGATGACAGATTGACCTTTATTATGTACTCCTTTTGTAATAACACTTACTGCACCCTTTGTCTTCCTGACCACTAAGAAGCAGGGGACTAATGCTAACTCTCTCCTGAGAGGCAGAAGTTAGGTACAGACATTTTGTTGGACACGTGTACATAGCTGATCTTATTTTTCTCTTGGACCTCACCTTGCAAGGAATTCCTGTTCCCTGTCTGTCTCCTTTTCCGCAAGCATTGCCTTTTTCATGACTCAGTCACACACATTTTAAAATCTTCATGCAAGTCTTCTTAGATACCTTTATTTTAACTATCCTATATAATCTTTAATCACTCATAAACGTTGATACCTTGTACCATACGTTTTATTAGGTTATTTATGAAGACGATTACCTACACAAGTGCATATGGATACCTTCAGGTAGTCTTTTTCCATTGTGTAAATAAATAACTTTTTCCTTGCCCTCTTTCTCAACTTTTAATCAAACTCCAACATAGATCCCCACTTGATCCCGTTACAGCTTTGAGAGTTGTGAATTAAGGTTTTTGAAAAATTCAATCCACTATTTTAACCATACAGGATTTACTTTCTGCCTGCCTGTGGGCAAGAAACTCTAAATTTTAGGTTTTGCCCTAGCCAGAGTCTTGAAAGAAAATGCACATTTAAAGCAAATGTTTTTAAATTTTCTGTCTTCATATAGTCCTTGGGGGAATCATAACAATAAACAAGCAAAGCAAAATTTTCACTTTGGCTTGAAGAATAACTTTCAACTTTACATGGGCCAAGTTTACATGGAACAAGTTTATTCTCCCAGTTATGTCAGCATGCAGCACAGATGTCTAGTTACCTGATTTGTGGGGGTAATCAGGTACTCAAATGACCTAAACTGTGCAATTACTGGTGCTGGCAGATTACATATGGAAAACTAAGACCAGGCCATAAAAATTTGATCTATTGTGTCCATAGTCATAATAAAACCGTTATGGTTAGTGATTGATTATAGGAATATTAAAATGCAGAAAATACAAAAAAAAAAAAAAAAGCTGCTTTAAATTGCATTGTATTCTCATGCTCAGGGAAAAAATGATTGCTGTTATCTTGACATGTTTATCACTTTGAGGCTGAGCCAGTCACTATCGTGTGAGTTCATTCTGTCCCATAGCTGACAAATTCTATCATGTACTATAAAAATCATTATGGCTCACTTTTGCAGCTGCAGTAAAACAAGAAAGCAAATACAGTAACCATTTATACTTAGGACTTCAGCCCTAACACATATCCAGCAAAATTGACTTAAAAGTTTAGACAGAAAACAAGATAGATCCTCCACCTGGAAGCACAGATTTTTTTCCAGAACTGGTCTCAATGGTGATCATTGATATTTGTGTAAGCAAAAGAGCAAACAGAAACAGAGGCAATACATTGACATCATTTATTGCTGATCTCATTTGTTTGCCAGGAACTCTTCTGTATTTTTTAACATTTTTACTTCTTTCTTTTGAAGGGAGCCTTGGAGGTCTGGAAGTGTCCCCTGGCTGCACCTCCTCTGTGAATTTTCTCGCCATGGCACATTTTGCAGCTATACTTCCTGCAGAAGTGTTCTCTCTCAGGGCCTTCTTCCCTGAGCACTCTCTTTGGGTATGTGCAGGTTGCTGCCACACCCCCAGTGTGTGCTCAAACCCCAATTCCCCAGCTCTCCTCTCTCAATCCAGTGTCAGTGTCTCACCTGACACAGATGTATGCCTGGGTTGTGCTCTACCATGCACCAACTGCCCCCTCACCAAAGGATGTGAGGCTGCATTTGGATACTTCATCTAGGGGCAGGGAAAATTGGTTTTAGAGGTGCCCAGTCCTTGTACTGTATTTTCCTTGTAGACATGCATCAATTCAGTGGTATGGTCAATCCTACTGACAACAACTCCTACTTTTGCGGAAGTGATGTGGGGTTTGTTGTATGCCTCAGTTATGTTCCTCAGCCAGGACCAGATGTACATCATCTTGGTGTCAGTTTGTACCTTCCCTTAACAGCCTGCTGCCAGACTCCCACCATTTAGACTGAGGGACTGAAACAGTTGAGCAATCTCACATACCCCACTTTTAGCTTTTTTCCTCCTTCATCGTTCTTGAAAATGCTTGAAATATCTCTCGGGCTTGATCACAGAAACTAAATCAGGAATATTTCACACTCCTCATTTAGCTTTCACAGAAAAAAAAGTCATATCAAAACTGTAACATGGCCATGGACACCTGCAGCATTAGAAGATGCAGATGGCCTTTGCTTGCATTTATAAATACACAGGTGTGCTTCAAGAAGTGAGAACTATGGGTTTCATCTGTTTTTCTCAGTTCAGGATGCTGTAATTTTCAACCTCTAAAAGCATGCCAAGAAAACAGTGAAGATAAATACACAACATTGAACTACAACAAGGAACTTCAGGGCCCTTCTCAACACTTCACACCAGTGTCTTCATGGGCTCACATCCCATCAGGGTTATACATGATGGCTGCTTTGGTCAGATGCAGGATCAGTCATGAGACACCATCCTTGGCAACCAACCTCATTTATGATGGGCTGGAAAAATATAAGACAAATATTGTACCCAGGACGCTTCTTCCGTGATTAAACACACTCTCCAGATGATTCACCAAAGCCTGTATCAGTCAAATTCTCTTAAAGCCTCTATTCATGGCTAATGTTAACTGTCTATAAACATTACCAGTTCAGGAGCCTGAGCACCAAGATACATGTAGGTAGGCTGAGTTAAAACATTGCCAAAAAGTACTGAAGGTTCATCTGAAAAACAGAAAGGAATCCCACCTCAGAAGAAATAAAGACATTTACAGCCTAATGCATCATCAAGCTGTGCCACAAAACTTAGCAAGGATCAGCTCCTAGCATCTCATCCAGTAACCATTTGTTCAGAACAGCTTTTAACCAGAACAAAATAAGAAGTAGTTCTCTGCTCTTTTCCCTTTTTTTTTTCTGGGAGCCTCAGGAAAATAACCACATGAAATGCTTCAGCACTGATTGGCAAGCTTCTGTATTGATTGGCTTCAGAGGTTGATTAGATAAGACAGAGTCAACTAAATGAGAGCCACTACAAAAATCTACTGGAGTGTTATCTGCGGTGATAAACTCCCCAGACTCCCAAGCCAGTCTATTTAGTAGATCTTTTACCTAAACATATCCTGATATTGTTGACAGTATTGTGCACAAAGAAAACATGGGATACTAACAAAAGGGCTTTGTTAAAAAAAGGTAACTACTGTCCTGGAGAGAAAAGAAAGCAAATAGCCTGGGATTAAACCCAGAAGTAAGAAGTAGGAGAATAGCATTAACACCTGCAGTCCCTTATCTGTAATTCAAACTCTCCTTCACCCCCAAAACATAAAAGTAAACTCTAGGATAATTTTGTTAAATGCCTCACAACCCTTCATACTGACCATGTTAGGTATAACCTCCTTCAGAGGAGCAGCTGGATATTGGATGGCCTGCAAAAAAAAAAAAGCAGAAAAAATGCTTTTTGTAAGCTGTGTACTCTGCTTATCTGCCTTCTTTTTACTTTGTCATGTTATTTTTTAGCTATTGTACTGGATCTGCCTGAAGCCCTCCCTCAGTTTTCACACAGCTCTTTTGGAAGTGAAAAATCTTGCTGACTCGGTAGGGGTTTTGGCTGATTAAAACCCAAGTAAGGGAGGCAGGGCAAAGCCCAGATTTTGTGCTTCAGCCTTTCCCTGATCAGTCTTGCTCAGCTTTGGGACCCACCATTCCAAATCTCTGTATTTTCCTTAGTGTAGAAATACCAGTTGTTGGAAGTGATTTGCAGGTATGCAGGACATGAGGGGAACGTCCTGTGATACATGACCTGTTGGGATCTGTCAGATGCACAGCACTCGTTTAAGGCAGATGTCCAGGAAAGAATCCAGCCTTGGGCTTGTGCATCATCCTGAAATAAATAATAAGTCTAAAGAGGAAAAAAGGAGTTTGAACACACTGTGTGCTCTGAATTTCCTCAAAGGAGTTCGCCTGGGAAAAGCAAGAAGCATTCCTCACCCTGCTCTGGCTCACATTGACAGGAGGTTAAGCTGCAGGGATGTTCCAGTATACTGAACTAGGCAAGGGGTTTTCAGAGCTGTTATCTATTTTAAAATAAACATTCCAGTGTGTATTGTTATCATATTTTGTCGTGCTCTCATAATTTAGAAAAAAAAAATAAATAAAGGCTTGTGAATATCAATTTCAGGGGGTATTTGTATAGCATCTGGCTCACATATCAAAAAAAAAAATGTTTTTTCTTCACTCTTCTATCCAACTTTTTACCTAAAACCAACTTTAGAATGCAACTGCTTCTTGAGAGTCATGCAAAAGGCTTACTATTAAGCATACATGGCAAGGCAGATGGAAGCCACATCCAGTATTCTTCCTTTTAGGGTTGTCATTGCACAAAATAAAGGTCTCTCACCTCATATCTTAAGTCTAGAAAGTACAAATTACCCAAGAAAAATTTCAAATTGTTTCAGGCAGTCTTCCCCTTCATTTATGACATTGCTTGCCAAAAAATACAGTTTTCTGTGCATCCCAGAAACTGCTCACAGGCCTTATGGCACCAGATCTGGAATGCTGATGCTCCCTGCAGAGCTCACACGGTACAGTCATGGTTTGGGTTTTTATGGAGATTAAGTAGTATATGAATTCCTTAGATAACAAAGCAGCAACAAAGCCGAGTGAGCTTCGACTGTCTCAAAACAAGAATGCCAGGAAACAACCAACTGGCTATGTAAGAGCTTCCTACCCTTGGCCACTGCTAAAATCCAGGTAGCTGCGCAGATCAGCAGAGCCTTGTTACCATTTAGTTCTTAGCAAAGCAGCAGTACACATTCAAAGCTGTTCTTATCTTAACAATCCTATAATAAAAGTTCTGCCTTCCAAGCCAGTGCAAAGGTTATCAGCTTGTTTCTGAAACACAAATTTGTTATAAATCTTCAAGAGAGCTGGAACAACTGAGGTGTCATTTTTGCAGGTGGCAAGGGGAGAGGAGGGCTGGTCTCCAGAATGCCGAGCAGCTAGTGAAGGGGCCAAACTCCAGCCTCACATTCCCTTCAGAGAGAAAAATGTTGATTTTTGTGTGCCATTTCACACAGATTTATCATGTCGAAAGGAGAAAGCCTATTGGAAATCTCAGGTATTTGTATCTCTGTTTGGATATCTGGAATGGGAGCTCCTTTGAGGGATCATGTGTAGAAAAGTCACTAATATTAAGTTTATCCTGAATTTTTGTCTTCATTTTGTCTTTTCCTACCTAGAGGATGGGCAGGTTTTCAATGGCTTAGTACCTAGGTAGGGGTAAAGAAAAGGGGTATCTAAGTGCTAAGAGGACTTCACAGATTAGTATGTGGATTTGCCTACTCACTTTGGTGCTTTGGCAGGAGCTGGGCAATTCTGAATAGCTGCAAACAGTCATGCACTCTGAGCCCTTTAGGAAAATCTGTCCCTTTACACTGTGTAATTGTTGAATGCTTCATAATTATCCATGGCTTTTAATTGTGACTAATGAAAAAACCTAAGGATTTCTTTGGCCACTGAATTTTGAAAGCTGCTATATTTTTTTCTAATTACTTATTTACAACTTATTTACAAGTTGCAAGGTTCAGTTATCTGTGCATATGACTTATTAATGAGACAAAAAAAATTCAAATGCAAATTTAAGTGAAACCCAAGGACTTATAACATATTTTTCTAAAATTTAAGGCAATTGGTTAAGCACTCAAGGACTTTGCACCTTCGATATGGATGAGTCAGATCTAACACAATGCATTAGCAAAGATTAGTTTCATATGCTAAAACTGAGTCACACACTACAAAAATGAAAAACACCCTATATTTTGTGTCCAGGAGTACTTTGCATCCTGAATTGGACAGAACAAATGAAGATGAGATTCTGTCTGCAATCTTTACTCAAAAGAAACAGAGCTGAAGTTGAAATTGGCTCAGCAGATAGCAGCTAGTAGTAGGAGAATGGGAATTACATCAGGTCATATTTAAACCATGTATCCCATGATGAATTTATTCACAGCCAACAAAAACAAGATTCTAACATTTTGTTCTCGTATAAGCTGTGTGCTTTAAGAGAGACTAAAAATCCCTCTCTTGAAGAAGCAAGCACCACTGGACTTTGTTTTCCTTCCAGACCTGCATTCTTGCCTTAAAGCAACTGTATTCATTGACCCATATTCATGAGTTGCTTCATTTGGGCATACTGAAAAAAAATATGAACACTTCTGCTACACACACACTAGAAAGAGTGTGCCCTTTCTGTGTGGAAAATCATTAAAAGCTCAGAGACATTTCAGGTCTGATGGAAGGTGTCTTTCACTAAGTTTAATCAAACCATACATATGAGGAAATGTTGACAGAATGTTTCTCAGCTGTAAATTGCCTACAAATGTGAAATTGTTCCATGTTAATGGTGGTGCTGCTTAAAAAAAATATTTACTGATGATTTATCTCCTGAAGTCACATAGGTAATGATTATGTTTCCCTTATTTCTGCATCCTCTTTGGACAATAAAATATCTTCCCTTTTGCTGTATTGAATCCTGTCTTTTCTTACAACTATTTTTGTTTATACCTCTGTTTATTGACACTCTTTGATTCTCATTGGAAACAATCAAATTAACATTTGATTATGTGTTCTGTTGGCAGCTAGTATGGACCGTTTATATACATAAAAGATGCAATGGAGAATGCATATTCACATTTGTGTGTATCCTGCTAGCTGTATTCAAATACAATAATTAAGGTGGACTAGCACTGTGATGTGCAGCTGTGTGGATATCTATTGTAGGATATGATAGAACAAGAGGAGATGGCTTCAGACCAAAAGAGAGCACATTTAGATTAGATATTAGGAAGAAATACTTTACTTTGTGGGTGGTGAGGCACTGGCACAGTTTGTCCAGAGAAGCTGTGGATGCCCCATCCCTGGCAGTGTTCAAGGTCAGGTTGGATGGGAGTTTGAGCAGCCTGGTCTAGTGGAAAGTGTCTCTGTTCATGGCAGGGGGTTTGGAATCAGATATGCTTTAAGGTCCCTTCCAGCCTAAACCATTATATGATTCCACGTTTGCTCTTATACTGATCCTGGAGCTAAACTGTTCAGATGAGAAGTAAAAGTTGGACATTATATATTATACAGCTGTAAAGTGAAAAAAAGGAAAATCAGTGTGGACTTTAATTATGGTATGGAGGTTTTGATTGAGAACAACTTGTTTTGATAAACAAGAAGGAACTTCTTTAGCATGTCCCATTCCAGAATGGGCTTGCAAGACAGGAGTTAACCTGAATAAATTTCCTCAGCATGACCAGCAATTCTTCTGGAGCAACATGAACACTTTTTCCATTAGAGGCTGTATAAAAGCACCCAACAATCAAAGGAAAACGCAAGAATCACATCAGTCAGTCTCTTGCATTTGGACTGCTGAATGCTAAGGGTATGGAATATTTCCAGAACTCTGTTCAAATCTCTGACTACTTGCCTAATTTTTACTGTATTCTTACTGGAGCAAATTCTGTTTGCACTAGAACAGAGTTCATTATGTCAGCTGTGCACATCACACACACAGCTGCATATCCCACCTCTGCAGGGACAGGCTGTCAGCAAGCACCTGAAGATGTAACTCTGTCTTTCTACACCTATTTCTGTATTTTATTAATAATGTTATGCTGTGGCCAACCAAATGGGAAACAGGCTGGAGCACAACTTTGATGACTAGTCATCCGATGGAATTTGGGCTAAAGCCTTTGCAGCTTCTGGAGGCAAGAGGAAAAAAGATGGTCTCACAGCTCAAGCTGCTGAACTCATCTTTAAAAATCAATACCTATTCCTGCTTCTGCTGCTACAGGTTTTCTGTGCAATGTCAAATTAACGAGGCCAGACCTGTCATTCGAGCTCACTAATGACTTGCACCTTTTCTTCCTGCATGCACAGTCTCGTAGTCAGAAGCCCAAAACATTAAGCACTCACAAATGCAAATGAAGCCAGTGGAAAGATGCCTGAATATACCTGTACTATGTAATGCTGGCCACAGCAAAGGTAAGCTGGAGCACACATTGCAGAAGACAAGGAGTCACACCTCAATTAGTGGAAGTGAAACAGCTACACAAAAGCAGTTGTTTCTTGAGACAGGTGGCCAAAGGGAAGAGTCATCACCTGATCTGAGAATGGTCCCCATCAGTGACCAACATTAGAGGCAATGATTGATTTTGCAAGAGCAGCAAAGACCTTTCAATGTGCTTTTAATACACCATGGCCTCTGTGCACTTGAGTCCATCAGTTGAGTATTTGTCTCCCTTCAGCATGAAGACTGCCACAGAGACTGCAAAAGGTGACAGATGGAGAAGTTGTACTTTGCTATGCAAGGAAAATTCAGCCTTCTATATGATCCTTGCAAATATGATAAATGTTAAACTGAAAATGCCTTTACCAGAGTTCAAACTGAGCTCCTCTCATGCCCTGCCTCTGTTCTTCTCCTGCAGAAGCAAGCCTTCAGAAAATCAGCTCAGAGCTGAGAAGTGGAACTCAAATTGTACTGATGTAGGAGGCACCATTATTCCTAAAGGCCCAGCATTTAATCAATATGGCAACAGTTGTCTCCCAGCTGTAATAGCTTATGTAGCATGGAAAAAAGTAGTCAAACTCCCAAGGGATTCAGGCTTTAAGAGTGGTTTACACTGAACCTCCAGGGCCTCCACAGCTCTCAGATCTTTGCCAGTGCCTGATCAAGGCCTTTATCTTAATCAACAAAGCCACTAATGGATTAAAACCAAACATCTCCATGACAGGCTGAGGCAAGTCTCATTTACTAGGGTATGCAATAACAATGCCAAAATTTTCTACCATAACCAGAAGAGGAAGCAGTACATAGAAGCTCAGATTTTAAAAGGATATTAACATAAATATGAAAAATAAAATTTAAACACCCAAAAAGAGCAGCTCTGAAAGTCCCAGAGCAGTGAGGGCTGTACCTCCCTAGTCTGGTACTCTGAAAG
This sequence comes from Certhia americana, assembly GCA_018697195.1. Taxonomy (NCBI): domain Eukaryota; kingdom Metazoa; phylum Chordata; class Aves; order Passeriformes; family Certhiidae; genus Certhia; species Certhia americana. The sequence continues at coordinate 53,390,209 of CM031857.1, forward strand.
CAACATTACCTCATTATCACTGAAAAACAACAGAAGTCAGAACAGAAGAAAAAGAAGATGCAAACTTAACACTTTTCTAGTAAGTCAATTGATCAATAAAATCAAAATATCACAAAACTACAATTCTCCAGGCTTCCCCAGCACAATTTCTGTATTAGAGTCAAAGCAGGGTCTCCTCTTGGCATTCAGGAAGACGATAAAAATGATAGCCCTGGTATTTACTCATGCATCAAGGAGAACATCCAAAGGGTGTTTCAGCAGCACCTTGGTGAAACAGCCAGTACTTGACATCCCACTGAGAACTCTCAGCTGCACCATTTAGCCCTGGGACTTTTAAAAACAGCATAAATTAGCAGGGTGTAATTGCAAATATGATCCAAGAACAGTCTGAAATTAGTTCTTGCTGAGTCTGAAGTGGGGTTAGGATGACATGTTTCCTTGACTTCTGGAAACAAGGAGAAAATTTAACCATTTTTTTCCTTGACCAGATTGTCCTAACCTAGAATTTAATAATTTTCCTACACATCCCTGAGACCTGAAAATCTTAATGGAGAAAAACACTTCAAGACATTTCTTTTGCCTTCTTTCAGAAGAATGTCTGTTCAGACTCTAGGAGTCCATTACAGGATCAGACACTGCATAGAGAAGGAGAAATTAGGCCTTTAATGAGTACTTTGTCCCAGGGATTGATTTTTGGTAATGGAATCTCTTTTGGTTATTTTTTATTTCCTTCCCCTTGTTATTTCTGTATTTTTATCTTTTTTTTTTTTTTTTTTTTTTTTCCGATCTTCTGGTATGTTTTCCAGACCCTGGATCCCATATTTAGTTTCCTGAACTTCTCCAATATTTGTTCTAGCCATCCTGGTTGTCTGCCATGAGTATCAGTTTCCTTCCTTCTAGTTAAGAGGGCAGGGAGGGAGAAAAACTGTTCCCAGGCCAAGCAGTGTGCCACTCTGGAGATCATTTGGTGGGATGTGCAGCCTGAGAATGAATCATTGCTTGCAACACTTAAATCTTCTTCCATTTCTCACTTTCTCTTTTCTAGGGAGCAAGGAAGAGGTGGTGCCAGAGGCTGCTACATTTAGTAATGCGTGAAGTAGAAGTAAACAGTTGAGATTAAAATTACTTTGATTGCAATTTAATACCCAGGAAGATAATATGACATAATTCTTGCCAATTACTGGAATTACCCATTTTTAGCAGTAATTGCTAACCTTTAGTAGATTTTAAGTGAATTAAACCACCTAGCCTATGTAGCAGCTGTAGCCTGCTTCCCACAAGATGCCTCCACTTCTCTACTATACCCCTATATGACTAATGGTGATTGCTGAAATTTCTACTGTTGGTCCATGCTTGTTATAACTTCATTCTCCATGTGCATCCGTGGCTTGGTATTTTTTCCAAGAAGCTGTCTTTTCTGAATATGTCTAAATAATCCCCTCTTTCAGCTTGAAATTGTGCTCACAAACACATCAGTTTTCTTTCAGGTTATGCTCCAAATCTCACTGTAGACCCTTACACGACCACCTTAAATACGTGGAAATCACAGGCAGTGCCTTAACACTTCACTTGCATTTAGTCCTTCACAGGAACCCTTCACTCCTAAAGGTGTAGGTTTAGGAACAGGGTGATGTAATGCTCACAGCCACCACGGCAGAGGCACCAGAAAGCCCCAGAACAGGGGCTTTCGGGCCAAGCACAGACAATGCCCACAGCCAGTTTGTTTGTGGTACCACTGCTCATGGGGACATCACACTTCCCAGCACAGGCTTGGTCCTGCCCCCACCGACTCTTGCAGGAAGAGGGTACAGTCTCAAAGGAAGCAAGCATGTTCCATGTCTCATCTTTCAAGGGTCAGTGCTTAAACTCACAAATCCGTCCTCTTTGACATTCTAATCTCTGGTTGTAAAATGGATTTAGTGGTTTAACATTAAAATTTCAGGCACAGTTAAGGAGGGGATTGCAAAAGAGTTAATAAGAAAAATAGTTTAACGAACTTTGGCAGAGAAAATTGAAAAGCTCAAACAACCAAAAGAGTTTAGCCCTGGATTTACCAGTGCTTCCAGCCCAGCACCCAGACACATCAAACTATCACAAGGAAAGTGACACAAGGTTCCTATTTTGTCTCTTGTCACTCTATATTTTTGATAAAATGAACAGGCCCATTACACCAAAAAAAGTAAAATCATTCATTGCTGTCTGTACAGTGGGCATCTGGTCACATCTCCCTGTTGCTCTGCTCTGCAGGAACTGCTTGAAAGATTATGTTTATTGTTCCACACCACCCTAAACATACCAGCACACATCCACACACCATCTGCACGTTATCATACTGCATTACAGGAAACAACAATAAAAGAGACAATGCCCCACCAAAGTCCCTCTGAAGTGGCTGGACTCTTCACATACAGTACCAGGTGTACTTAAGTACATGAAAAATACCCATGCATGACCTTTAGCAACAGTTATAGCAGGTTAACAAAACAAACAAAAGAATCTGAACTCCTGCAGGAGATTGAAAACTTTAAGCTTATGAAAGTAAAATGAAATCTCATTTTTCAATGCAGAGATATTGCAGGTCAAAAACTGCAGGCAAGGAGATTTTTGATCTGGACAAACAGAGCAATAAGTGGACGTGCACCTGCTCTCTTAAGCCAGACAGTAGATGTACTGCTGCACCCGCCATTCACTTTTTGGTTCAGAGACACAGGAGATCATTTTGTTCTTGCAAGCATACACTCCCACAATTTGCTCACCCTAACAGCCATGTTCAGGATTACAAGTGAGAGCACTAATTGATTCTGGCTGATTAACTCACTGGTGGCACAATGCTCAGTGTCAATAGCAGCTGACAAGCCACACACTCAGTACCAATGAGAGGGCATTGTTACCAGTCTGTACTCAGCTTATGCATGCTTTCACTGGGATGAATCCTCTTCCTCTGCTTCCTCCTCTGTCAATTAATAAAATAAAATAGGGAAAAAACATGAAAAATACAAAAAAAGGAAATATTATGGGGAAAAAAAAAGACTATACAATGAATAAAGGCAACATTATATTGTTAAGCCCAGGGCACTGCAGCACAGGCTGAGGTATACTTCAGATACCAAGACATGCCATGGAGAGAAAGAAAGCAGAAGGAAGGAAGCTAACATAGTCTGTGGCAAATACTGTTTCTGAATTACTCATCTTTCATGTCCAAATGTGAAGCTTCTTAAAAGGCCTGGCTTTCAGTATGTGTGAAAAATTTCTTTTATTCAAAGACTGTGTCATGATGGGCTCTTGGGCGTGGTAAGTCCTTAAATCACCAAACCATCCCATCTGAGAATCCTTTGGCTATATATTTTTCAACACCAAAAAGAGGTCACTCATTCCCACTATGTCCCACAGTAAATAATTTCTCTTTTCTGTTTTAAGATTTTTTTTTCTAATACTATGGAGTTTGAAGACAGACATAAATTAATATCCTGTTAAATAGCCTGCCCTCTGCCATGTATAACATCACTCATGCACTGGGAAAATAAAAGTCCATCATCCCATATCTACACTATATCCTGCCTTTCTTGGCAAAAGAAAAAATCTGACTGGCATATATCTGCAGCCAAAGATGACAGACACCACAGACACCCCATCCAATGTCAAGGGCCTGATGAAACCTTGGGGAGATAGCAATCCAATAAATCACATGGGCCTTTTCCAACAATTAGAGACAATCAAAGATGGAGGCATTTTGGAGGAGGTGTGCAGAGCGAAGTGGGAAAGAGACAGGAAGGAGAGAGAGCCAGGAAAACTGTTTGGGGGAAAAAAAAAAGAAGGAGAGAAAAATGTATATTTTACTGTTTATGAGGTGAGTTGGTGGGTGTGAGGGCACATGTGCACATGTGCCTCTACCCTCTCCTGGAAAGCAAAGGAACCGCTGACCTTGGCCTGCTACAGCAAGAGCCAAAAATAGCTCCTTGCAAGCAACCCACTGCATCTGGCAAACCAACAGACTGCTCAGCTGGAAGTGTGCGAGCTGGAGCACCCACCTTCCTGTACTGCCTGGGTGCTTTCAGTGCTTCTGGGAAGCCCTGTTTCCCACTTTTGCAGACCCTTTTTTCCCAAGGTTCCCCTGGTCCTGTCCTAATGCACCAGGCAGGCATGTAGAACTAGCAGCACCATCTCCAAAGGTGAAAAAGGAGGAATTTGAAGGGGATAAGAGGGTTATCCTTACAGTAGGTTGTGCCTGTGCACCTGCGCATCTCTAAGCCTATAAACCAGAGGAAAAGTAAAAAGGACTGTGAGTTCAACCAAACACCATGCTCAGAAGGGAAAGGGGTAGAAGGGGCTCTCACTATCCTGAAGCAGCTCTCCACCTCTAAGGAGATGAACAGCCAAGACCTTCTCTCCCAGAGGACAAGAGCCACTGGCAGCCCTTGTCTAGAGTGCTGAATATCCAAATATCACCACACGGTGGAAAATAAAGGTACACATTAGCTCAGTTTACACATGGGACACCTGCTCCGGGAAGAAGCATGGCATCAGCCTTGCCTCATTGAGGGAGCAAGCACAGCAAGAAGGATGACAAATGCTACATGTGCAAGGAGAAGAGAAGACAAGAATGAGTGAGAACACTAAGTTTTAAATAGAATATCTGTGTCCAAGTTTCAGTTCTGAGGCGTATCCCCAGTAAGGGGCTGCCACACCAGTGTTTATAACAGTGGTTCCTTTAGCCACTGATCTAAATGCAGTGTGCTCTATTTCCTTTATAAATTCATCTTGCATTATGGCATATCTGCTTACATTTTAAAACTACCTAAGGAGTAAATAATTTGCTCTTTTCAACAGGCATACTGGGAGTTTCAGTCTGTTACCCATTTGCTTTAAATATCAGACTGTAAAACTGTGCTTGTGTTTTTGGCTGACATCATTGTTAATGATGCACTGAGCCTATTCTCCGGTTATGGAGGAATTCTCACATTATTTCTGGGGTAAGCTAATAATGAATGTTATTCAGAACAAATCTTATGTTTGTGGTTGACTTGCTGCCAATGTAGGAAATCATGTTATACGACCATTATCTCACTCTACCTCCTCCCTCTCAAGTGCAAAGTTTTAATATTCATCCCAATGTGATCTGTACTTAAATAAGCAGTACCTATTTGGTGTGCAGCATACTGCACCAATTCCTTTTAATAGTGCCAATGTGTCATTCATACTGGGGGGGGGGATACCATCCTGGCAACTCATCTTCCTAGGTGAGGGAAGCTTTTGGGGGGCAGCACTAAATTTCTTATGTTCAACTCTATACCCTTCACCGTTTTGCAAAATATCCTTCAGCAGTTTTCATCAAATGACCCTACCTTAAATGTGATAATTTAAATAAGTTGAGTTGCACTTGTTTATCATTAGAACAGAGAGAGAAACAACCTAGACATCACATAGGTTATACTTGCCACACTGCAAACACCTCAGTAGAGTGAAACAGAGCAGTTCACTTCCAAGTCTTTAAAAATAGAGCCTTCAAGAACAACAAAATGTCTGAAATCAGAGCATTGCAATTAAGGTCTTGTTCACACTAATGATTGGAATAGCATTGAAAAACAGTCTAACAGACTGCATTCAAGCTCTGTTAAGTGGTTGCCTCCACATTTGGGATCCAAGCCACCAGGGCCTTCAGAGCTTGACTTTTCTCTGATGTGGTTACCAAACAGTGGAACATTTCTAGCATGACCAAAACTTAGTCATGCCTCAGTAACTTAACTCAGATTCCACATCTTCAAGCCTGAAAATAGTTTGAGTGGCACAATTTCATCCATGCCATCCATAAAACGTAATTTAACCCTGCGTTCAGATCGCCTTGGATGTTGTGGTATGCATGCATCACCTACCCTGCTTATGTGCACCGTGCTGTCAAAGAGGCCATAAATCCTGTGACTGCAGCCATCCAGTTATGGCATGTGAGAATTTTCCTTTAAAAATCCCTCTCCAGTGCTAGCACAGTCAAACTTGTATTCTCCCCACTGTTAGAAACAAGGCTTTCAAACAGCTACATAATACAAGTAACAGGGGCAAAACCACTATCTACTTTTACGATGGAACGTGATCGGTGTGTGAAAGTCCGTATGATGTGGTGACGACAGCAGAAGGAGACGGGACTGAGTGACTCAAGCTTTCCTTCCATGTCCCAGTTAGTGTGAGGGTTCCCAGGGGGTCTTCTCCTGCTATAAGATAGCACAGTTCTTTCCACTGACGTGTAGTTATATCCAGCCTGGTGAAAACTGAGCTCGTTCCTTGATTTGCTCCTCTCTCAGCATCAGGTGAGTTATAGCAGGGGGAAAAAAATACATTTCCTGTCCTCCTCATCTCACTGCCTACATGCCATTGGCAATATTCAAGCCCAGAAAACAGCTTCTTGATGACTCAGAGTGGCAACACCTCAAAAAGAAAAAGGCAGACAGTAAAAGCAGAGTATCTGTCTGAATATGATCCAAGGATTTTTTTTTTCCATCTACACTTTTCCCTTTCTCTAACTTAGGTCCAGGCTTCCCTCTCACCTAAAATGGGTGTTCTACTAGAGAGGGGTTGAAACACCCTTTTACTCTACTTAGAAAACAGAGCAGGTCAAGAAGTAATAGACTTAAGTGAGAATCTTGTTGGTATCACAACACCTTCTCAGCTAGCAGACCTCCTCCATGACTGTCCTTGGAGCCTCTTCATGTTACTACTTGATTTTTAAAACCCTGGTCCTATACAGCCAAAGAAAATAAGAGGCTGAATCAGATTCAAACATGTTGGTAAAACACTGCATCAGCACATACAGAATCATGCTTCAAACAACTGTAACTGAGGTCACTGCCTAGAAGTGGCACTGTTCTGCCAGCAAAAAGCCAATTCATTGTCGTATAGTAGATAGTATAAAAGAGGGCAAAAAAATTAAATTTTAAAAATCCCTTGAAGTCTTATTTTACAATTTCAAGCTGTTTCATGGGCCACTGCTTTTTAAAAGTGTGTGATTGTGGGAACTGAAGTGTGGAGAGGGATGAGTGTTTTTATAGCCAAGCGCAATAGAGACTGGCCTTGAGAAATAGAAGATGTGATTCCACAATGGATTAAGCAGAAAAATTTTTATACACAGAAAGTGTTGGAAGGGTGAACCATAAAGAGAGAGAATTAGTAAGATGCAACAACATTTTCTTGAACATTAACTACTTACGGGCCAGTAGTACACTAGTTTCCCTTTGCTACATTAAAAGAGTACCACTTCCACATACAAAATGAACAAGCTTCAAAGAAGATATCCATGACCAGTCAGGGTAATTTCAGGGCTTTTTTTTTAAAAAATAAGTGCACAGGAGAGGCCTCATTTAAGTTCTAGTCAGTCCCTTGGAGAAAATATTTTTCTAGAGAGCAACACATTTTTGTGTGTGGCATGCCAGCACCTAATCCACTTTCTTTTCTGCAAAGTGAGTTTCTCTGGGAGTATTCTCTTGGGGTGTCTAGCAGCACAGAGGCAGAAATCCACTCTGTCTCAGCACCCTGATCCATCTCCCTGCCGCCCATCCTCCTTTACCATGTCTCTCCAGCTCCTCATGCTCTTGTGCCTTTATCTTGTTAGCCAACTTGCTCTATCTGCCCACGGAATTCTCTGCCTGATGAAAACCTCCTGCAAGCAGATTTTCCTGGTCTCGACGCTTGTCTCCTCTCAGACATGTAGACATAATATGGTCTGAGGAGATCAATTTCTTCTTTGAGGTCCAGTCTTATCTCCCAGACAGTGGTTTATGCAGTGGATTCCCTGGGGAACTTTCCTCTTTGCACATGGAGCCATTCCCTTAGCCAGAAGTTAATGAATGTGGCTCGTCTCCAGACTGCTCCATGAAGACAGGAAGGAAGGATGCACAGCAAGGAGGGCTTCTTGTGCACTTAGGCATCTACTCTGAAGAATGGAGAGGCACTTCACTTCCCAAATTGGTGGAATATCCCAATCCCTCAGCAAGGACCTTTCACACAGTTTGACTTTTCCCCATGTCTTCAAGGTGAACTGGGGTGTTTCATGAAGTCCAGCACCCGTATCTCTCCCTCATCAACATCACGCTGCTATCACCAAACCCTCAGCACTATTCCCATTGTGGGCAGTGTTAATGACCCATTGACTGCAGTGCAAAAGGACCAACAATTTGCTTCTAGGTCTACAAGGAAGGGAAGCAGAGAAGGGAACATGAATTACACCCAAACCTCAAATTATTATTATCATCCTCCCCCTTTCCAGATAACATTTGTATTACCCCAAGAATTCAGCTGCAGTTATCTTTTCCCGGTTTTCCTCTAGAGGGACCCTTACCTTGATTTTAGCTTTATGAGCTCTGACTAAAACACATTAAATTAGAAAGAAGCCTCATTAGAACCAAGTGCTAACCCTACAGAGGTGGCATAGTAACCATTCCTACCACAAGCTGTATTAAAAGCAAGGGGAGTCCTGGGTGTGTGAGGAATCAAGACAGGACTGCTGCAGTGCAACTACTAAGTTTTAATGAACTATTCAAAGCAAGTATATTTGTATGTTTAGTCTTAAATGTAATTAAATGTTTCAGTGGCAAATTAAGTGAAGAAAACAAATCAACCACATGTTTCCAGATAGTGGGTACATAAATATTAAATCATTATAAAAGGCATACGAAGAGGAAAATGCAAACATTATGCTGATTTTAATTTCCTCAATTATTTCTAATTCCCCCTGAGCCCTACATTCATTCCCAGTGATTGCAGACAGACTAATCACTCAAAGCAGGACACCATTTAATAAGATGCAGCAGCTGAAACCCAGAGTTTGTCACTGGCCCTGTCTTGGCACTGTCAACACGGTGGCACTGTCGCCTTGATCAAGATCCTCAGCCACAGGGGACCATGGTTTGTGACTCCCGTGGCTGTAGGTATGTAGGTGATGTGCATTTCACACTGCTCTGCAGTCTATCTGGGAAGATCTATCCATCAGCATCTGCCTTCAAAAGCCTACAGAGATCTATTTATGTAACTCCCTCTCTGGAGGAAAGGTGCTGGGAAAGCAGCCAACAATAAATGAAGTGGGTGTGGGAAAACGAAAAATAAGCAAGCAGAAATACTACATAAAAGAATGACCATATGGCTTGAGCCACAAGCTATGTAAGTCACAACTATAAAGTTGTGTCTGATAACAGATTCAGCAGAGACGTGCGCACGGCCAGAAGCTCTGCAAAGAGGGTCCCTTTGGGAGGTCAGGTGTGGGAAACAGATGCAGGCTCAGAGACCTCTGACAAGCACAAAAGAAGTCAGAGTGAGCCCAGAGGCAGCTCTGCCTTTTCCCAGCCAGCCATTGGCCTGCTTTACCCATCCACAGACACACCTGCCATGGCATTCAGTATGGATGAACAGAAAAAACACCTGTGCACTGCTCCACTTTGAGGAGGGGTGTTGAGTAGACCAGGGTGTTGATTCTGGATCAAGAAAACCCCACACACTCTCCTGATTTGTTCCCTGTCTTAATAAGGTCACTCCAGTGATGTCCAAAGTGACTGTACAGGCAGATGAGGAGAAAACCTTTTGAGTAACTTCTCTCTCAGTTTAATGTAATGCATAGGCTGGGACAGAATTTAATGGGCATCAACTGTATTGCAGAGATCAAATTAAAATCTTTTCCAATTAATCTCTAAAACAACGGCTTCAAAGCAGCTCACTGTTCTGCTGCGCAACACTGGGACGCAAGTGTGAGAAGGGCTCCAGCTCACTGCACATACAGCCCCACAAGTATCAGGGCATTGGAAATGCTCACATAGACCAAAGTGGGAACATTTGAAATGGGTGATGTGGTCAGTTTCTTTGGAAATGGGGAATTGGTTGTCACTTCTTAACCTGCACCAAAATGAAACCCTGTGGATTAGCTCTCTTTTAAATCAGGCACCTTAGTTAATTTGTTCCAGCATGCCAATCCTCTGGCCTGGTGGCAATAGGGACTCCAGAGATGGATGACAGCAGTCATTTGCCAGTGGGAAGGTCAGCCACTTTAAGGAAAAAGTACTTTTTTCTCAAGACAAGGCACTGAAATACTATTAAAATCCCACCTAAGAAAGTTCCTGCAGGGTGAGATATGCTCATCCAGAAGAGCCAGTTTCCCTCCACTGACTGCAAATTGAGCTCAGATTCGGACCTTACATTTGATTAAGGTGAAACCCATATCTTCACAGGACAGCACTGCCCCAAAGCACTCATACTGTGCATGAAGTCCCACTGGCATGAGCTTGTCTCTCATTATCAAAAAAGCCATTTTTTTTGTAATCTCAAGCCATGTTTCAAAATAGACTCCTAATGTTGCCTTATCCCTCAACCCACAGAACTGAATGAGAATTCAAAAGGCCATTTAAAAAATCACTCAGCTTGGACAGGCACATCTGCAGAGGATCTTCTCCAACTCAGCAGTGGTGCTGGAGGTGAGAGCAAGGTGGGCAGACTTCATCCCACATCCCAGCACTTTTGGCAAGGAAGCGTGAAAAGGATGAAAAGGGGAAACATTTTGTCTGTGCCTGTTTGCATCCATGGGAACAGTGAGTATAAGCAAGTGTTTATCCTTCCTCCTCAAGCTTCCTGTGGCAACTTGCAACCAGAGAGTTTGGCAGATGACAACAAAATGAGCATGGGGCAGATCAGACTCCACAGCACTGTTATGTGCACAGCACAGTTCAGCTCAGTCTGCAGAGCAATACCACATTCAGAAGGAATAAAAAAGCTGAAGAAATAGCTAGTCAAGCTAAGAAAAGGGGTGACAGACAAAATGAATGTCACTTTGCAAAGGCCATTTCTTCTTCTGCCACCTCCACAAATGAGCTCCAAAACTGATGCAAGCAGTAGTAACAATTTCTAAAGCAGGCAGCAGCTCTGGCCCTTGCAAAGATGGGTCAGAGAAAGGAAATCCGAGATTGATGCAACCACTATACACTCAATACTCCCCAGAGTATTTGTACAAGCATTTTTTTTCTTTCATATGCCTTCTTTTTTGTCAGCAAAGAAAACTTCTTATTTTCAGGATTAAGTGAAATTCTTGTCAGATAGTTTTTCAACAGGAAATGGAATTTTTAGTTGTGGTTGTTCAGTTCTATTTTTCCTCTGAAAGCGTTTGTTTCCCAGACTAAATTTCAACTTTTTATGCAAAAAAGAAATCCTTAAGCCCATTGCATTTTAGTGGGTTTGGTCCAAATCCAGCTCAAATTCAGTATATTTTGAATATTATTCTCTCTGAGTTGGGCTAACCTATTTCAAGCCACCTCTTCCCCAGTGTAAGGTGACTTTTCACGTAGGGAGACACCAAGGCACCTTGGGATCTGTGGCATGGCAGGGTTGTCTGACCCTCATGGAAAAGTGAGACATCACAGCTTCAGCAGTATGTCTTTAACCACACCATAATTCCCAGGAGGCACCGACATGCTGTGCCACAGACCAGAGCTATCATTTGCAGCTGAAAATAGTCACATTTTGATTTTTCACACCTAGTGAGGTCCTCTAGAGGGAAGATGATGCAGTCCCATGTAAGGACATGTGACCCCTGTGTGAAATGTTTCAGTTGGTCCTGCCGGAGTGACCTTGTTTAAGGTCATTGGAGGGGAGGGAAACATATCTGACGCAGGGGAGATCATCCCAGGTCAGCTGCAGGGCCTTAGAGAGGAAAATGGGCAGGAAGTGGATGCTAACTGAGGAGGCTGCTGTGAAGTGCCTCACACGATGAAGATGTGGCCAGCAGCGAGCAACTCGCATGATGAGCCCTCAGAATTCTTCCTGCTGCAGGGCTGCTCTTCCCATCCTCTCTGTACTTCTGCAAGCATCCTGCTCTCACAGTGACAACCTCTGTCATCCATTTGGGATTTCCATATAGACCATCACTGAAATCCCAGTGTGCCGCTCAGCTCAAGGGTAAAAGGCTGCACACCACTCACTGCTCCTCAGAGACTGCACACATACCCTGCCAAGTCAAAATGCAGAACACCAGGATTACTTCTGGCTCGAGGTCCTACACATGGCAGCAGAAAGTTTCACCTTTCTACTGCATGATTTCATTTCCTTTGCCAAGCCCATGACAGACGCCACGTCAAACCTCTAAATTCTCCTTTAGGAGTTTTCCTTATAAAAAAAAAAATAAGTGTCATTTCTAGGAGGTAGGAAGCTACAGACTGCTGTCTGGTTTGCTGTGTGTATATTTTTGAAACTGAATGAAAAATGCTCTGGATGGATACAGGGTAACAATATGTAAGCCTGAGGCATCAGATGGTTAGAAAGCTGTATTCTGTGTGTGTGCACAGATGTAATTCACTGCAAGGAATATGTGACACCACATAGCAGTTCAAAGTAACAGGCTGGTACTAATTACTATGCTCTTAATGACTTCATCCATCAAACCGTAACATATTCTGTGATTATACAACTCAGCCATATGACAACCAAATGCCCTGCCACTCGTTTGTAGGAGATGGTTACACAGCAAAATTCTCTGTTGATTACAAGCAGAAAACTTCAAAAATAAGTGCACTTTAAGTCATCTGAGCCCTCAGAATAGTTTTATTATACCTTTTTGTGAGGGGGAAAAAAGGTAAAACATTGAGGGTTTGTGAGGAGAGAGGTTGCACACAGATAAGGCAGAGAGCTCTGGTGTGGTTTGCCATTTTCCTGCTGGTCTGGAATGTTCACAGCCTGTGACTTGGACCACTTAAGGACACGAAGTAGACATTCCTTGGCCTAAGAGTGATGTGTTTCCCTACAAGGACAGCCCAGTGATGTGAGTAGTGCCAGGCTGTCCACAGGCCAACTGTGGCCTCAGCATCTACAGAGGGCACAGTAGTGGAGAAGGTGAAGTTTGTCAATGACAGATCCTGAAATTCCCTGCAGCTGTGTCAGGGCTTTCCCAGGGTCTGGGCACCATCACTGTTCACACCACTTCCATCTGCATGAATACATCCCGTGTCTTGGCTCTTTCCCTCTCTAATATGATCACACTTAGCACATCTACCATCAACAGCCACCCTTGTCCCCAGCAAAACAACACACTCCAGCGCACACACTTCCCCCCTGGGCAGAGGGCATGAGATCAAACTCTGCAACAGATCCTGTTCTCACTGCTGCCTGAAGTATGAAAAGGTGCTCTGGTGCTACAGCAGGGGAAAGCAGGGCTTGTCCCCCAGTTTTCTGCAGTCTTTACTTCATTCCCTCACAAGACCCAATCCCTTCATCACTTCTGCCCACACAATAACACCCTGCTCAGTAGTGCAGCATAGATGGAGGTAAGTATAGTTCATCCACTCATTATTTGTGCAAAGCTGACTTCATCCTTTTCCTATACACATGAAAAAAGTGAGATCCCCACATTTTCATTTGCTGTTTCACCACTGCTTTTCTTCCAGAATTGCTGTGGAGGGTGTTATACACCAATATAAACATTAAACCACAGACAATACAGAATTAATCAGGATTAACAACTTCCCAAGCTAATAAACCCTGATCATTGCACAGATACCCTGCAACAGACACCTACAAGCCCTAGAGCTGAGTACTGGCTGGCTGACGGAGACTGTGGTGGGTCCAGATGCATTGAGCTCTCCTATCTGTCCATCACAACAAAGTGGAAAGTTTGTTCCCACTTTTCAAGCCTAATTTGCATGTCAGATCCAGAGGGCTAACCTCCCTAGAATTCTGTAGAGTTGAATGAGAGAACACTGAATAGGAGAGCTAGCTACCTCTCCTGTGCAGCACTAAGCCATGGACTACATGTGCTCATTTGCAAGATGTACTGGCACAGGGATGTAAAGCATTCTATTTATTAAATAGCATGATAGGTTTAAAAAAAGTGGTCAGAAGAATGCATCAGATTGGTTCTTATATCCCAGCTCAGCAGAAAATTACTGAACTTCAGAGAACAGGTTTTGTCCCTATTTTGGGAAATTCAGCTTCTGGAAAGGGTATGACACAGACCAGTCAGGCAAGGTGAACAGGTAATCTCCAAGAAGCATTAAAAAATGCAACTGTCTTGCAGGGTATATTAGTCTTCAACATAATTTATGCCACATATCATTAGGGTCATAGGCACAACACTAGTTCAACAAACTTTATCAACCAGTTGCTTACTTTTCCAATCCATGGGTATTTCGATATCCACAGATACTGATGGCTTTTTAGCAATTTTACCCAGACATCTGCACTCCTGATTCAGACATGCAAGTTCCTCATCTCACAGAAACAATCAAATAGCTGTATCAGTATAAAACAGATCTTTTTTTTGAGGAAAAATAGGAAAAAATATTTTGTCCTAAAAATGGACAAAATGTACAGTGCTTGTTCCTGTTAGAGATTCCTACATCTTCAGAGTATTTCACAATTTAATTATTGGCATAAAACTTGCACTTCATAAGACTGGAAACAATTTTCAGTGCCTTTATTCTAACAGTAGTGGGAGTGTTTACCTATACAGGGCTTTCTTGCAAGATTAATATAACTGCTGAGAAATACCTACATAAAAGAATTCTACTAAATCAGTTTTTACATTTTTGCTAAGTGTGACAAGGGCCAATACTCATCTTGTTGGCATTTCTGCACTGATGTATGACACAATGCCTTCAGAGTGCTGCGACTGTGCTTTCCTTTCCTAGCTCCACATGTCCTCTGGCAGCACTAACTGCTCTTGGAGCTCCTTGACCACAGTGGCCGTACCCTGCTTCACTGCCACCTCTCCTCTTGTCTCCTGGCTGTCTGGAGGTTCATCAGAATGGTTGCATATCCCAGACCTCCTCTCTCCTTCTGACTGCCAGGTATTTTCTGTGGCTCTGGGGTACAGAGGCTGTTGGACCTCTGTTACCAGATGGATCTTTAGCACCTTGGGTTTGTCTACAGAGTCTAAGGCCACTGCATAGTTTGCTTATGGCTCTCCTGGTTAAAACAAGTGGGGCAGCACAGGGCACAACATCTCACATGGCTGTTGAAAAGATCTGGTAAAGAAATAACGTCTCAATAATATTTCCTTCTTTTTTCCGCATTTATTTTGCCCCCACCCCAAGCCATACCCTACACAGAAGGGCATGTCTTGAGCCCTATCATTTGCTGTCTACCAAGTGGCCATTTATTGCCTCATGTCAATACCTGCCTGCAGCAACTTCTCACTCTTGTACCCACAGAACTTCTTTACATGGGATTTTGTCAGAGGTTTCAATGACTGAAGTCAGCATATCTCTCCTCCTACGTACCGTCCTGTTGATGTCACAGAGGACATAAATACATACAAGCTCAGGAACTTGTTTGCACCTGAACAAGTCTTCATGGTTAACCACAGTGGCCTGTTTCTGCACAGGAACAAAGAGCTGCCATCTCACAGCAGGCCACCAGCCAGCCCGGCAAGGTGACACACTGCCATCCCAGACAGTGCAGTCCAGACAGTGCTGACTCTCAAAGGAAGGACAAAAGTTGCACTTCCAGTATGTGGAGGCCACTGGCATCTGAGGAGACACTGCCGGGTGCCACCAGCTTCCTCCTGCCTAACTGCAAGTCTGAAGCCTCTGAGCAGACTGCATCAGTTGCAGCTCTCTGACATGAGGAATTTCACACTTGAATAGGATTTTTTCCTAGGCTTATCCTGCACCTTGAATTTTTTTGCATTCTGTGCCTGAGCAGTAGCAAACAGAACAGGGGAGAATTGCCTTAATACTGGGGTCTTACTGCCTGTGCCAATTCACTCTGATGGTTTGCAACAGGCCAGCACAGCCAAGGGTTCACTGCTATGTGATTTTTGTCGTGAAAGGAGATGGTTAGGGACAAGATCTCCATCAGCCAGTGGCTTATATTTCATATTGTACCGTGTTGTTTGTTTTCACACTACCTAAGGCCTTGTACACTGTTGAAAATTATATTCCACTGCCACCTCTTTAGCTGACCCTCGCAATAGGCTGGGCAGGAATTACATTCTGCATCTCCCCAAACATAGTCTGTGTTGCTCAAAGTCATGCCGGTTGTTCAACTCCCCCAGCATTTTACTCTTGTCTCTGCCAATTAATCATCTGTGTCCTGCCTTTACTTCAACCAGTGCTCACTGGGCTCATTTATATCTACTCTTGTTTTCTAATGAACAGATGAAAAGAAAGAGGGAAGTCTTCACGGAAGGTCCCTCTAGCTAAATATTCTTTATTGCTCCCATTCAGAAAAACCCAATTTACACTGGGAATTCTTCACAGCTTGCTTTGGTGGGGTTTGAGTTCATTTGTTTCATAAATCATTAATCTAAGCTAGTAAGAGTAATCTCTCCTCCTGAGACTGCTGCCCCCCACTGCATTTTTTTTTTTATCTGAAAAAAAAGGAGGAAAAGAGTTTCAAAGAAGAGACTGCTACTGGGAAAGCACCAAGACAAAAAAGGAGGACCAAGGACAACTGGAAAGAATTACCTCTTCCTGCATCCTGCATGTGTCATCCCTCTCCACACCTCACCTCTTGTTACCAGCTTCACACCAACCTTTTTCTCTTGCTCCCAGCACCAGTGACTGCCTCCATTCTGCTGGCATGGAATCCACTTGCACTCAACCTTTTTATATTTTTCCTATATCAACCAACAAGGCTTCCCCCTAAGAGCCCATGAGAACACAGAGTGTTAAGCACATTTCTCAGTTCCCAATGTCTTCCAAAGGCACTCACCAAGATTTTCTGCCCAGGTTCATAGCAAGTAAGCGGTCAGAAGAGTACAGAAATTGTGAAGTAAGCTGGAAAGCCATGAACTGGACCAGGAGGGTGAAAGATGACTCATTAGTCAAACTGGATATAGCTCTCTTTACTTTTCAAAAAAGAAATTAGTGGGAGTGCTCTCAACACTTTCAGTCAGTCATAAAGAAGGGCATCATGATATGACATCAGCCACATGTTTACTTTATTTTCATTATCACTACTCAAAGAATAGTTAATCACACATGAGAAGATTCTGTCAGAGAGAAATCATCTTCTAAAAAAAGCCTGTTTCATAATAGGTGACTGTATTATCTTTCCTGTCTTTGGGAGATGATGAAAAGGAGACTCATCACCAGCCACACTGTCTCCAGGATGACAGGTCAATGTACAGGTGGTAGGTATTTCACTCCACTTGGGAGAAAATTCATATTACTCTCTAACACAGAAGGACATGAAAGAACTTTGGAGGAAGTCCATGGAATGCCAGACAAAGATATCATGGCACCATGGGAGAGGTATTTTTAAGACTAAAATCTATGGACACCAAACATCAGAAAACACTTAATCTGCCCTGCTTCCACACTTTGGAAGCTCTTATTTTTGGTCCACAGGCTGCTCCTTCTTTCCTTGCCTTCATACCACAGTGGCATCTTTTCTCTGTCCTCTCCCATGAAGACACAAAGCCCCATCGGATTGTGCAGGACTAGAAGGGAGTATATGATCTGCAAATAATGCTCCCTGTTTTCAAAAGTTCAAAGGGCATTTTAAGGACCTTAGTGGGTGTCCTGCACTTTAGAAAATGGTTCCTTTCAGAATAGTTCAGACAGGAAATTGTATCCTCCAATGGACCTGGACCGGAGACTAAGAATCAGCAGACCTGAACTTCACAATTAGTTTACTAATTACCAAGTATCAAATCTGAAGCCAAATTTCTTTGTTTAGAAACTGTGACTCATGACTTTATGTGTTCAAAATGCTTTGGATGCTGTCAATAAAAGGTGACATTAGGAAAGCATTTGCTGTTCTAACATCCAAATCCATTTCCCTTCCCCCCCCCCAAAAAACATTTCTTTCAAATTAATACATTTTCTAGACTTCATTGAGCAACACTTTGCAGTGGATTAGTAGGGAACTTGACAAGAAAAAAGCAGAGAACTTACTGCTATAAAACACAGCAGGAGAAAAGAGGGTATGTGCTCTTTCTGTTTTTTCTTCCTGACTCAGTTACTTATGGAAAAATGTGGGGTGATGTGCAGGGAATCTGAGGAGAGGAAAAAGTCATCATAAAATGACAATACTTCTGAACAGGAATAACACTGTGATATTTTATTTAATCAAAGCTGTAGGCAAATGCAGATTCAGAAGAAACAGGAACCACAGAGACTTGATTTGGTTTTGAAAATTTTAAAACCCTTGCTGGCAAATAAGTTTGGGGGCTGGGTTAGGTTGGGTTTTTTTCATTTGGTGTTTTTTGGTTTTGGCATTGGTCTCACAATCAGTGTCATGGTAAAAATTATTGCTGAGGGATCTCAGTTCTAGCTTCTTGGGTTTTATGTGCATAATGCCTAAATGAGGAGCTGTGTGCTGTGACGAATGCCTCATGCATGCCAGCTGACTTAGAAAAGGTGACTTGGAATTTTTCAAGTTCAGTTTTTTTATTCTTTTTACAGTTGTCTGTTCTTATCTCCTCCCCCTCAGCGTATTTCCTGTTTCCTCATCCTGTAATAGTCATGTACATTCAAACGGTGGATCAAACACCTTTTGAGCTGTTGTTGTAAAGTTTCATTAACATTTCTCACATCATTTCCTGTTTTGATACTGAAACCCCAGCAAAGTCTGCACAAGTAGGCAATGTAACCGATCAATACCTCCCTTGAACTGCTGGCAGGTCATACTCTTCATAGATCATACTCTTCATAGATCATCATCCATTCCTAAACATATTAAAATGCTGGTGCTGCAACCATAAAGTTAGAAGACATTGAAAGGAGCATGTCCTCCCACCGACAGAACACAGCCATCTTTGAGAGAGATGCAATAAACTTTAAATGCATAAATATAGCAAGACTGAACAAGGACCCAGACTAGTCAGTAGCAAAGGAAGTTTACATGTGCCTGAAAATGCAAGGGAGGTGTATGTTGGTAGAAAGATGTTTCTCCTCCTGGTGTAGGCATGATTCCTCCCACAAAAAAAAAGACCCCAAAATGCCATTTTGTTTGTGTACGCTGCAATACCAAGTCCCACTTCTGAGGTTACACTTCCAGTAGTGCTGTGTACCAAAGAGCACTGGAGACAGGCACTAATAAATTTAAGAGAAGAAATAAAGTTTCCACTGACTTCAAAGCCACTACTGCAAGAACAAACCTTTTGCTTGCAAGCATCAAGGTCTACTAGCACAATACTTGTCATGTAAGATGCCCCAGTCTATGAGTATGCAATGCCATAGTAAAACTGATTGACTAAGTCAGCACTTTATGGAGGTTTTTACATTGCTCTCCCATATAATTCCCCTGCAAAATACGGCAATATTTTGGTAGAGAAATAAAAAATATGTGTGTCAGTGGGAGGAAACAAATCTAGTGTTCTTTGTTAGCCAGCAATATTAAAAGCAGCGGACACATCAAGAATATGTCAGACAGTGAATGAAAGCAGTAGGAAAAAAGCCTGCGTTCTCCCACATCAAGCTTCAACAGGGTTTGAGGGAGGGGAGTGGAACTTTAAATGGTATGAGGATTAAAAGAAGCCAAATCACAAGAGAAAGCCATTTCAGATGCAGTTTATTTGTGTTTCTAACCAAAAGTCTGTGTTTAAAAAAAGGAACAGAGAAGTGTGTTTTTCACAATATTCTCTTTGGTGTTTTGCTAAGTCTGTTACTTCACAGGATGTCTATTGTCTTCACTGCCACGATGCACAGAAATACCCTGCAAGCCACTGTAGGACATGAAAGAAGTGTTTTGCTTTTAATACCAACAGACTAAATATCCATATTTCAGAGCTTTGCCAGCCACACCTGGCAAGCAACCTTCCCAGTTCAATGAGGTTTAAGTGTTAAAAGCCAATAAGTCCACCGCATCCAGCTGCAGGTTGGTGTTTGCTGGACTCCTGAAATCTGCTTCCTAGAGACATCCCAAGATTCAGCTGTTACTGTGCTCTTTTTTGATGCTTTCTATGAACATAAGTGGAGTAGAAAGAAGAACACTCGCTTTTCAAGCTTTTATTTACCCTGCTGGAGCAAATCTATTTTTCAAAAAATATTCATAGGCAGGGTTACTGTGTAGTCAGCTTCTAGGACTACAAGAAAAAGCAGCAAAGCTTTTTTGGAAAAGTTTTTAGCACAGACCTGGGACTCCACCAAAATCCACAGCAATCTTGGCTTTGCTCTGATAACCTGAAATGAAGGACCAGCATCAGAGAAAGGGAAACCCAGACCTTGTTCCTTAGAAACCAAGGCCCCTTTTTTTCTCCATAACTCAATAGGATCTGGATTTCCCCATTACCCAAGAAGCAAGGTCCTGAAGCAATGGTAGACAAGAATGAGAAAAAAAAATGATGCCCAAAGATGTGGGACTACACTGCAAGAGAAGGAGCAGACTTAGGGTGACTTGCCTCTTGCCTCCACCGAGACCTTTGGCCACCATCTGTCACATCTACACAAAGATATGCACATTTACAGCAAAAGGACAGCTGAGGTCAAAGTGGGCATTTCCACCTGGGTGACTTTGGGAAGGTAAGAGCAGTAAACCCTGCTCACATAAGGCTTCCTCTGGAGCCAAAAATAAAAGACCCTTGTGAAGAATAACTTCAACTGCCCCTTGAAGATCCACATCTACCTCCATGAACATGTCTTTTCCCCTACCAATTGGCCTATGGATTGGCTGGGATGAATCCTGCCCAGAGCTACCCCAGGGTGCAGAACGCTGAAAGGGCCAGGCTGGGTAGCCCAAGAGGAAATTCAGGAGCCCCTTGGCTTCTTGGTGGAGACACCAGGATGCAAGTGAGATGGGGTGGGTGCTTCTGGAAATCCTATGTCTGAGAGCTAGCTCAGACCTCTGCACTAACAGCAGTCACCTCAGTTTCACTGTGGAAAGGAGGCAGCATGTCTGGAAGAGCAAATTCTGGAGAAGACCATCTGTCACCACCTAGACCCATCCATTGCCATCATGCAAATGTGCTTCTCCTCATGAAAATCTGTCCTGGGGCCCACTCTTTCATGAGCATCCCCACCAGACCACTGACCCTAATTTCCACACCATGCCTCTGAGTATTAATGCTTTCTTAGCTCATGGCAGGTCCTTTTCCAGAAGCTGCCTGGCTCAACATATTTCTGTAGCCACAGAGCCACACTTTGTCTGCAACATACTCCATGGCAGAGTGGGATGTGCAAATCTCTCCTGTCCCAGCATTTGAACCCAGTGTAGGGTTTGCCTCAGCTTTCAAAGGCCTGTGCTGCTCAGTGTTTTGCAGATGACTGGTGGTGTGTATCCTAGAAGAGCTGTTGGACTTGTCTGCTTGCCCTTCTCCCTGGCCATGTCCATGTACACTACAGCACATTCCAGTTTGGAACACTGAAGGTAAAACAAATCTCTCAGAGAGGTGAAATGAGTCAAAGTGCCAAAATAAGTGTGAGCGTGGTTGCACCCAGCTTTGAGACAGTTAGGTTTGGTAAGGGGGAGTTAAAGGTATGGAAGGAGGTTAGTCCGTGTCATAAAATGTCAGTAAGCTTTTTATACAACCACCAGAAAAAGTCTTTTTGGGTTTTTTTTACACCTACGGAGTCTTATGCGTTGTCTCTTAGATGCCCCAAAATTTCCCCTTAGCACTTTTATCATTCAGCATCACTCCAGAGTTTAGTCAGCCAAACCATACCCTCTCCCAGTGTTAGATAAATTGCATCTTGAAAACAGCACAGACTAATATCATATCGTTCTAGAGCTGAGCCACATGTGAAATGTCTATCCTGTTTTTTTACGGAGATGAGTAAGATTTTCCTGTGTATTAATATATAATATCTTTCTGTGCATTTGTGTAAATATATAGAGCAAAGATACCACTGCAAAGATAACAACTTACCAAAGCGCTTTTTGCATTCTTTCAAATGTGGTTGTTTTACTTGCAGTTTACTGCATTTTAGTCATGTTTTGACATTTGAAGAATTTTCACCGAAAACAGACCTTGTACCAATAACAGAACCAGGCATAAAACTCGCAGTAATAAGGAGCAGCAGTAAACAACAGATGCACTACTTATTGCATGTGTTTATTATGTATTAATGGAATAGAGTATTTAAGTAAAATTGCAATATATTTTTAGTGTTGAATTAATGAGGCTAATGTACATTATTTAAGTAACTTGCACATATTTAACAGCAATAGTAATTAACACTAATACATATTTTTTGACAAATTTTGACGTTTTTAGACATGTCACCTTCTTAAAGACAAGGCAT
Source organism: Certhia americana (assembly GCA_018697195.1). NCBI lineage: Eukaryota > Metazoa > Chordata > Aves > Passeriformes > Certhiidae > Certhia > Certhia americana. Next base: position 53,412,348 of record CM031857.1, read on the forward strand.
CTACTTCTCTAAGTCCCTCATATTATGAGGAAGGCTGCAAATTCTCTAATAACACCAAGAAAAAAATCATTTACAAAAAACAAAAGAAAACAAAGTCCTCTTTGGAAGAAACCCATTATTGTCAGAACTGCAAAGAATTGGAAATTTTGCCAGTTTGGGATTCAGTCCTTATTTAATAACTCAGCAATTAATTTTAAAATTATCAAGCAGATCAAAACATTCAATTTATCAAGGGTTTTTACAGAATAAGAACTTTGTGATAAGCTGAGATATGGGGGCTTATGAAACACCATGTTCTTGAGAAAAAAAAACAGGAGAAAACTAATCATTTGTGAGCAACAAGCAGGGGGCATGGAAAGACCAGACTATGGCTAAAATATGGACAACCAGCCCTACCTATGCTTGTTGGGTTTGGACAGGAGACATTTTTTCAAATGGATTCAGTTTTAGTGGGAAGCTTTTCATGTTACTTTTTCTTGGACTCTCCCAGAAATATGATGATTCTGATCTTTTGCAGGGGTAGGAGTGGTTTTTATGCACCATCTGAAGCACTGGAGCAGGGTAGGTGACAGAGAGACAAGGAGGCTCTTGGCTGCTTGACCTGACCAAGCCATGCTCAGACAGAAAAACATTAACTTGGCTCCACTTCTTTGAGCACACCTAGCACAAGCCTTCCTCCTCCTCCTTCCCCCTTTTAGCTGCCCTTGTACCACCCAGCTTGAAGTTTTCATATTCAAAACAAGGCTGTTTGCAATCGCAGCTGCATCTGCAGTAACAGTGACACCTGCTCCCAGCAGTGCCAGCCCTTTGCCTTCTGTCCTTTGGGTGGCCTTCTGCAAAGCTGTACAGCTCCAGCTCATATTTGTCACCATTTACTAACCGTAGGGCACATTAATTTGGCACAGCTTTCTGCTTTGCTCTAAAATCTGAGCAATTACAGCAACGAAAACAGTTCAGAAACATACCATTACCTTTGTTCTTACCCTCTGCCTCCATCTTTTCAGGATTCTTTTAATTTCTGAGCAGGCTCAGGCACAAAACCACCTGTGTGCCCTATGTCTGCAACCCGCATGTGCCAGCAGGTCACCATGTCCCATGGCATGCTGAGGCTGGGAAAACCCCACCAAGGGCATGTTCAGGCATGAAGTCTGACCAGATAGGCCAGAAGAGTATGATGTGGAAGGGAAAACGGAAAGGGCATTTCCCAGGAAAGGTTTGGCAGTTTGACTTTTTGCCAGCTTAGCTTTCAATAATTAGCAATGCTCAGGAATGCAGGCCATGCCGTCAGTAGGGCGTTGTCTGGTTACACTCTCTGAGGTTGTCCCCACATCTGCCAGCACCATCCAAGATCCCAATGTGAAGTACTGCTCTCTCACATAGTGTGGGGCTGCAGCCCCTCTGTGAGGCCAAACCCTGCCCCAGGGCTGGGCAAAAGCGCAGAGCTCTTCAGGCTAGGCAGCCAGCAGGGAGTAGGAAGGCACATGGAGCCCCACTACCCTCATGACACTGGCACATGTTGTCTCATTTGACAAAATTTGCCTGTGCAGAAAGGTCAGATTCAGAGGCTAAAGCAAAAAAAAAACCCATCACTATTTCAGAAACACATTTCTAAATATTTCCTATTCTCTTCCCCAACCTCAGCAGAGCCCCATCTTCAAAACATGGGTGTGAAAAGAGGTCCTATTCAGTGGGACATGCTGCAAGCACACGCATAACATAAATGTCTTCTCAATGAACAGCGTCTGCCCTACTTGCACCACACTGTCACACAGTCAGAAGTGTCTGTGTCATACAGAAACTAGGTTAAATGAAACGGGTGCAGCTCTGTGAACCTTTATTTCAGCATTGTTTTGTACCTTCTGGGTCAGGATCCAAGGTTTTTATCCATTCTTGTATAGACAGAAGTAAGTCTGTAGGAGGTTTGCCTGAGTAAGACCTAAGGCAGGAAATAGGGATTTAAGCCGGCTGCTGTGAGGGGAAAAAGACACTATCCTGAAAAATAAGCCTCATCAGCCTCCAAGTGCTACTGTGTGTGCATGTTTTATTGTGTTTTTAGCTGCCCCACTGAACCCAGCCTTCCCAAAGGATTCATTGGAATGTCAAACTGTAAAGCTGCCGATATCCCACCTTTCCAACTACTCCAAGTCTCCCTGTCAAAATAATAAATACTTGATATGATAAACAAGTTAGCACATTGTGCTGGGGGCAGGCAATTCCCCTGCTGGTATGGACACGCCCTCCAACTCTCTGCCCAGGGACAGGGACCATCTTCCCTAAAGCTGCTATTCACAACCTCCAGGGACAAGATGTACACTGACATTAAAAATTCTGTTGTGTTAGAAGATGTGAGAGAGCCATGAGCAGCCTGAAGCATAACTCTGTGCAGGTTACTCCTGATTAACTTGTACTTGGGCCACATCTTACTCTGCAAACATGGGGCAGGGGCCCAGGCTGTACTTTCACAAGCAGTCCAGCTCAGTGAGAGTGAGAAAGTCTGCTTTACTCCTCGTGGCAACAAATCAGTACACAGCTTTCCCAGGTGATGTCATACCTCCCATGCTTTCAGCAATTGCCTTTTACACCAAGAGAGAAGGAAGAGAGGGCTCCTGCATTCCTGGGCTTTTCTTTAAAGTGGGTATTGACCTTCAAAGGTAATTGAAAGTTCAGTTAAACAAAATTTCACCCATAAGACATCAGGACACACTCTCCCAACAAATTTTCAGGTGGTGGATGTGAGTCGGATCAGTAAGTTGGTTTACATTGTCTGTAAACTCAGGTTTTATTACAGGTAAGATATTTAAATGCTGCTTGTTCATGTTGAATGCCAGTGACATTGTGCTGCAGTACTTGTTTTTCTATATGTATCCATAATGTGGCTATCCGCACCAATTGTGGTTTTTCATGGCCTGGGTTACAGCTTGTCTTTACTTTCCTCCTCCAAACTGTGCTCACTAGTACTGGCTACTGAAAAACAAGCCCATTAGCAGATTCAGAACATCCTCTCATCTCTGTACATTCTTTTCCTTCCTGAAAACCTCCTGCTTAAATGCTGCTTAATGCATCTAGGGAACAAGAGGAAATAAATACCATACAATTGTGTTTTAAGCCCAAATACCAACCAAAAAGATTCTGCAATATTAAAAATTATGTTTACAATGTGATAACAGTGTTTTCTCAGTGTGAATGGTACTGGCAACCATAAAAGCAAGCACCTTAGGCCATGTCTACCAAGCACAGCTTAAGGTATTGGTCCTGGGGGAGCACGAGTATTCCCGTGCTCAGTGGAGGAGCTCTGGTATAACATATCCACTGACCTGCACTTGAACCTACCACTTGCTGTTTTCCCCTTATAATCTAAATCTGGAAATGTGTTGTCTGGTCAGTAGCGTAGTACCAAATCATTCAGCGAAATGCTCTGGATGCCATAAAAGCGTGCCTGTGCTTGCAACACCATAGCAAACAAACTTGTAAAATATAGCCCAAGCACGGCTCGCAGCCGCTGGCATCGCAGCCGGCGCATGTGCTGCTGCGAGGCACCTTTGTAATGCAGCCAGGCAGCAGCTGTGTGCATTGCAGACATTGTGGGTGGGTGGCTGTCTGCGAGCTCAACAGCTGTCCCCGCCGCCACGCCGGGCCAGCGCCCGGCCTCCCGGGAGAGCATCGCTCAGCCAGAAACCAATTTCGGAGCACCCCGTGAGAGAGCGGTGCTGCTGCTCACACCCGGCCTCCTCGGTGGAGTCTTGAGGGATGTGGCTGCCCCAGTCACAGGGAAAGCCTGGTCAGCCTGGGTGCAAGATTCAGCTCTGAGTAACTCAATCGGCTGCTGTGTCCATCTTCACAAAAAGTGATCGCAGACACCGGCTATTTGGTGGATATATTTGGGTTAAAAATTACCAGGCAGTAAACTGCAGCTTTGTAATTTTGCGTGGTTTTATTCTTAGCCCTGAAGTTCAGTCAAATCCATGCATTTTGGTGAGCTTGCATGTTTGCTGCCTTTTGGTGAATCCTGTGTGTGGACCTTGGTTGCACTAAAGTCATATGCATGTTCCTGACTGTAGCTTTTGTAAAGGATACGATTAACCCTTCCATAAACCTTCTTGCCTTCTGCCATTGAGTAAGAAATACAGCCCATAGTTTTTGTTACCCACAGAAGTTCAAAAGTCTTCACTTCCAAGTCTACTTGATCTGCCATGAGTGGAGGGATGGTCTCGGCCACATTTGTAGAAGCCCCTGGCTTGTGGTGTGAGGGGTCTGTGGCAGGCCAGCATCTCAGAAATGTGAACCTCCAGAACTGCATCCTCTCACTGAAATTCAGAAAGTGCTGCAGCAGCTGTAGAGGCTACCAAAGGCCTGGATGGCAGCGTACCCCAAGGATAATGGCAGTCAGAGAGAGCAAAGTGTATGACCTCACCTAAAACCTCCTGAAATCACTCTGCATCTTTCTATTGACTTCAGTGATCTTTGCCTCCCTCCCTGAATGAGTAACAAGGATCCCCACAGATTAGGCAAGTGAGAGGCATGAACAGACAGCAATAACAGCTTTGAAAGTGCTTACTTATATTTAGATACTTTTAACTTTCTACAAAAGTCTGACAGTCTCCATGAGTTGTCATGGGTTGGCTTCTGGGGTGTTTTCCAGTTTCGTAGCAGAATCCCTACCAGCCATTTTAATTGATCCTGTGAGCACAGAGCATTTTTCACTGTGAAGTGGGTTTTTTTCAGGCTGTATTTTGCACTGACACTTGAATAACATCAAGCAAACTGCTGACTCTTTTTAAGTTGTAATGTGTCACTTAGAAAGCCTTTAAGCAGGACCGTACATTTTGTTCATTCTGATTAAAACACTGGAGTTTTTAAAGCTGCACAATATGCAAGAAAGTACCAACTGTGCAAGCAAAACCTTCTTTTTCCTTCCGAGGGTAACTGGTGAGCTGTACTGGATTTTCCATTCTGATGATTTGCTCTGGCCACAGAGGCAGGGCTGTGTCCTGTGGGGAAAGAGGGGCTGGCAGGGCTGGGTACACAGAGATCTGAATCTTCAGGACTGTTTGGGGAGTGCACAAAACATGAATGCGGGGGGTCATTTTAAAAGCAGCATCTTCCTTGCAACTGTCAATACTGAAGCTCCAGCTCAGAGCACAGGGATCACAATGATGCAAGTGAAGGCTAAGCAGCTTCAGTGCAAGACAGCAAAACCATAGCTCTAAACCCTTCCACAACATCTGACTCAAAAAAAGAGAAGATGACTTCTTACAGGCTTGATGTCATACTGAAGGGGATTTTTCTAGGCTTGGAAGAGCAAGGGAAGATGGAAAAATGAATAGGATTTTTTAAAATCCTTCTCTGATTTCTTTTTATTTTTTCACATCAGAATATTCATTTCTTCTTTCCTCTCTCTTTATACAGCAAAGCAGCTGTGCTCCCCCAGAGAGAGGGGTTAGGTATAATAATTATATATAATAATATAATATTAATAATAATACAGGTTAGGTATTGAGGCCCATTGGGCAAGCTTTTCTCATTGCCTGGCTGAGGTCCTTTCTCAGCCATGAGTCTGTTCTACCTTACATATAAACACCTTCTAAAAGTAAATTGAAAAAGGGAAAGGAAAATTAAGTTACTTGAAGGATTCTGTCCTGCGTCCTCCTCTGAGCTAATGAAGGAGAGGAGAGGAGAGGAAGGAGAGGAAGGGAAGGAAGGAGAGGAGAGGACGGAAGGAGAGGAAGAGGATAGGAGAGGAGAGGAGAGGAGAGGAAGGAGAGGAAGGGACAGGAGAGGAGTAGGAGAGGAGGAGGAGACGGAGATAGACGGAAGGAGATGGAGTCAGGAAGAGGACAGGATAGGAGAGACGAGTAGAGACGAGAGACGAGCAGAGACAGATGTAGGATGTAGGAGTGACGGAGAGGACGAGGAGAGTAGGGAGAGGACAGGAGACGGTAATCAGATAATGGAGTACGGAGTACACGAGACGAAGGAGAGGAGAGTAGGAAGTGAGAGGAGAGGAGAGGAGAGGAGAAGGAGAGGAAGAGGGAGAGCTATAGGACGGAGAGAGAGGAAAGGAGAGGAGACGGAATAAGGATGCACATGTTCATTTTGGGGACTTCTTTGTCCCTTGAAGAAACCAGCTTACAAACCAAAGGAGAGAGGTAGATCTGTGGTTTTCAATGAGGCTTATGGGCCAATGCCAGAAGAAAATCAAATGATAAATTACATATTGTATGAAACTATCAAATCTTAAATTGTGTGTTAAGAAGTATCCAGAAACAGTTATTTTCATTACTCACTGAGGACCATCTATCTAGCAACTGATAGAGTTTGGAAGTTGTTTCATCAGTGCTTGCCAGACACCCACTTCTCTTATCAGACCTTTGCTCCCAGGGAGCACCGGGCTGGGAGAGCCCTCCTATGCTCACAACCTCTTCTTGGATCACAATGACTTCTTTATATTTACAAAATCTTTATTAGCCCCTAGAGGCACCAGATAAAGACAAAAGACCATAAAAACGTCCTTAGGAGGTCAGACTAAAGGTCCCTCTATCCCAATATCCTGTCTCTAAAGCTGACAATGGAGAAGAGTACAGTGCTAGGGCAAGCCTACAGTAAAACTAGCATGATATACTCTGTTAACCTCCAATGATTTGGAGTTCAGGAACTTCCTGACCCAGAAATGGTGTGTTTGTGTTTGAAGGCAGAGCAGGATTTGAACCTCTATTCCAAGCATTTGAATGCTACAGGAAAAAAACACTTAGCTGGTGAGAGAAATAAAAGCTCAGTATAAATACAAAGCTGGTGGAAGCAGACCAGAAGTTCATTTCAAAGCCCATGACATTATCTCCAAGAACACACTCAGCTTTCTGAGGCCAGGAAGCATATTTTAGCCTGAGAGGCCCTGACTGCTCAATATTCCTGAAACAGCACTCACCCAGATGCCTTCTTTCTTTCAGCTGATCCTCCAGGAGAAAACAGAGAGGATGAGGAGCTCTTAGCATGTAGGGCTGGGGCATTTGAAGCCTCCCCCTTCAATAATTCAGTCAAATACTAAAAGTTCTTCTCAGAATAAATAGTGGCTTAGGAAGGTGTTTCCTTCAGGCATGAGACCAAAACAATATCTCATACTGGAATGTGGTGGGCAAGTGAATTATTTACTGATCAGAGCACAGCTGTCCCAGCTGCAGTTAGTGCAAAGAAGGAGTTCAGAAGTTGAAGTCAAGGGGTTATCACAGACTCAGGCCAGACCATTGAGCAATGCCTACACACTTGGCAAGTGTATGCCAACAGCACCTCAGGACCACACAGCTACGGCAAAATGCTGCCACACCACAACCAGCAGTGTTCGGACCCAGGTGATGAGGACAGCCACCACAATGGGTCTCAGCAGCAGCAACAACAAAAACAAGCACAGGTCCCTCTGCCACATGAAAGTCTGCACAAACATTCATTCCTTTGCAACCTTTCTGCGGGGCCCCGGTGCTCATGTGAAAGAACAACGGCACTTCAGACCTACTCCACTTTTCTCTGTCAGCCACCACATCCCCTATTGAAATCATTTCCTGGTTTATTTTTAAGATTGCTGCTGTCATAAGGTGTTTCTGGCATGGGGGAAGGATGTGAAGGTGGTGTCTGCCCAGTGAGCACAATAGCCAGCTGTAACCTCCTTCCCAAGGTAGCTTTTACTGTTGCTGCACTCCAAGATGGCATGGTGGCAGAGGGAACACCAGGAGGAGCAGAGAGGGATGCTTGTTACTTCGTGGCATCTCTGCTGGGAAATCAAGAGAAACTAGGCTTGATAGGACAAGCAGAAAGAGCGGATTTGATGTTTCAGATCTTTGTGGTGCAAGAGCATAAAAACTGCAAGGGACAAGAGTATCTCTTTGAGGGTGACTCTTTGCAATTGGAACAGTGATGCAACAGAAAAATCCAAACTCTAGTTAGAAAGAGTGGCAGCTGACACAACTGTCCCTTCTCCTTTATAGCATGCATAGTGAAAAAAAAACCGGAAAATTCAAACTGAAAATGGTGCTAAATTATATTGTTAAGCTGTATTATTCATAGTATTACCTTTGCCTCTGGGTCCCAGGTTCATGCTCAATTTACACTTGGACAAGCCTGTTGGTCCATTATGCGCTCCCGTGGGGTTTTTTTATTTGTCTTAAAAATACATATAGCAAGGGGCGTAGTTTGAGCAAGATGAGGGTCAGATCAGAAGGCAGAACTGAAATTAGTAACAAACCAGCTGCTGGAAATTATTTCACAGACTCTGGAACAAACTACTCTGTTTCACTAGGGGCCACTGTGCAGCATAGGATCAGCCATTTCCACAGGGCAAGCGAAAAGGACCAGTCACATTGTGGGCACCACTCGGGAGAGGCGGGTATGTTTTGGTGCAACAAATTGATTTGAGGATAACCAAGATTTTTTTCTCAAAGGAACTTTTTAAAAATTCACCAGCAATCCCCTTATGAAGCCAGAGTAACTGCAAAATTTAGCGCTTTTTTTTTTTTTTTTTTTTTTTTTTAATGCCAGAACTCATGTAATTTTCATGGCTGTGAATCAGAACATCTTCATTCTTGTGGCATGTTTTTCACTTTTATGAACACTAATTTCACTACATTTTTAGAGTGGTGACTTTAGCCACAGCGTGGCTGCTGCTAAGTTCCCACGGCTACCAGTAGGACTTTTATGTGGGAAATCTGTGGGCAGCAGGGAGCCTCCCTGTTTGTATCAATATGAACTTCCCAAGAACATCAGACTGACATTTTCTCAGCCCCAGTAAGAGCACACATGCTCTCACTTAGAGCTGTCTTTTCCTAAGCTGAAGGACATGTGTGATCATTTTAATTTCATCAGTTTTCTCGCAGGCCTTTTGCATACACAGAAATGCTGCACAAATGAGGGTTTTTTCTCTCCAGCCAGCAGAAGCTCAATCCTACAAACTGCTGAGTGCCAGCTGTAAGGCCCTAAGGGACCCAAGCAAACACCAGGAGATCCTGGTATGGGGCATCCTTCCAGATTTCACGCTCCCAGCATTCTAGAGACCCTCAGTGCTGCAGGGACACCCATGATCCCTCTCCACCATCAGAGACCAGGCTGTCAGTGCTGGCAGGTCATCACTGGCACAGCCATCCACAGGAGTTTCCCAGCCTTTCACTCAGCGGCTACGCATTCCAGAGATGACCAGACACAAACACATCTCCTGTACTTGCACACTGGAGCACTTTCTGCAGCTGGCTAATGAGTTGAAAAGCACATTAGATGCATATATATACTGTCACTCTCAGCTGAAAAAAAAAGCTGTTTGGGTTTTTTTCTTCTTTTTTTTTCTCTCTCAGAACATAAAATTGTAGTGGAAGGGCAAAGGGTGGATTGTATGGCTTTAGCTTTCTTATAGATAATATCTTGCAGGGAAAAAATAACCATGGTGGGACACTGTTCGGTGAACCTTCAGAGAAGCCCACAGACACAACAGGACCACACTTAGTGATCATCCCTAACTATTGCTTCCTATTTGCAGAACTGCAAACCTGTGGAAAGGTTTCAGGTTCATGATCACTAATAAGAGGCATCCATACTCAGAAGTGTGAGGCACTGGGAAGGAGGGAAGCAGAAACACTCGATCAATTTTTTATCACTTTGGTTAAAAAGGCTGATTTCTTTGTCAGTGAGACATGGTCCAGCTTTGCATGAAGCTGAAGCCAAGAGAAATCCTTAAACCCTGATCCTTCAAAACACTCACAGCTGCCCCCTTTTCAATTCAAAATGTTCAACTATTTTATGAGCCTGTTCTTTGGAAGCTGCTGCAACTTTCATTCTTTGTACCTGGCTGCAGGTGAAGTCCACAACACACTGCTCTGGGCATATTCCTTAGCATCATACCACGTGTCCCACATGAAAACAGCAATATTGTGAGATATGCTGCTATCCAGCTAGCAGTGAGAATGTCAACATATAATTTAGAGGGCTTAAAATGGAAAAGAAAATATAAAGCTGAAGGTAGTTTTTATTGTTGTTGCAGCCAAGATAGTCTAGCACTGTAAGTGTGGTGAGGTTTGGAAAGAGGCCATATCTTTCCCAAGACCAACAGACATATTTGGGGGAAAAACAAGATAATCTTTCTCTAACTCAAAACTGTCACTTCTGGGCTTTAAAGTTCTGCGTATTTCACTGCAAAAACCTGGAAACTCTTTTCCCAAGCACAACTGTCTTGCTCCTGTGCTCATCACAGCAGAAAAAGGAGCACATGCTCAGCTGCCGAGCACTGCACTGTCACTTCATGATCAGAGGAAGCCCTGGGCATGTCAAACACCTATGACCCAGAGTGGCAATGGGGAGAGAAAAGGTGTCTCCAGCCTATTGCTAAATGGTGTCATGTTTTGGCAGTGCTTTATTTAAAAGGCTCAGGACAATGAGGGGTTTTTAGGAGTAGAACTGTTGGACAGTATCAGTCAAAATCAGAAGCTGTGAGATGCACCAGGAAGATTTATCTCAGAGGGCTTGTGTACTTCTCTGACATCAGGACAGTGTTTTAATATACCTGTTGTGAGATGCATTGAACCATTTGCAGTTCTCGTTATCTTCGATAATGAGACTGGTAGCATATTCCAGGCCTTTTTGAAACATCTTTCAGTGAAAGTCAGAAAGCAAAACATCTAGAGACACTACACCTAGATAAATTTCCCAGTGAAAATCCTCACCAAGAGCTAATGCATCCACTAGTGCAAGAATGCAAAAAAGATTTCTCTGCTGTCTATAACTTAGCACAGTTTTGAAGGCAGTGTCAATGTCTGCATGTGCACAGCTGTGTTTTTTCTCTTTGAAAAGCTGCTGAACTCCTTGGTCAGAGAAGCCAAATGAGATAAAGATCTCAAAGTTACCATCTTTTCTAAAAGCCACATAAAAAAAATTGGCCAAATAGAAAAGGAGACCCATACGCAACCTCTACAAGAACTCAGGCTGAAAGTGGGGCCATAGTATGAATCTCCATGTTATTATGTCCCCTGACCCCTATCCTAGGGGGAAGAAGCTGTAACATTTCAATAGTAAGAATGGCTTCAACACCTCATTGTGCTCACCTGTTACACAAATCCACCACTCTCAGCAGCCCTGACATTCAAGTGATCCCATATGGACTTTAGGAGCGTGCTCATTTTCAGAAAGGGCATGAATCTACGGATGTGGTTTAGCTGGGGACCAAAGGGCTTCAGCCCTTTAAGTCAGCAGCCAGCTAACCACTCTCTACTGACTCCCTGACCTCAGATGCCCACTGGGCAATCCCACCTGGCATCTGCAGGGAGAAGGCATACATGGCGGTGAGCTGTGTGTTGGGCTGGTGAGAGGGGCTGGAAAAAGAGAACTGTGCAGAGAAATAAAGAGAAGCAATGAAAACAGGGCAGAAAAGAAGAAAATCCAAGTTTCAGTCTCGCTCTGCAAAACTTGTAAGAACTTTCTGATATCAAATCATATGAAGGGAAAGTGGGTGGCTCTTGAGACACAGTAAAAATGAGATTAGCTCACCTACTAAATTCTCAGTCATCCTCCTCTTATAACCACTGCCAGGAAGTATGAATAACCAATCTAAATTTAAATAGAACAAAAAAGAAAATACTATACAGTATGACTAGTCCACAAAGAAACCATGAATTTGCTAGTTTAATAATTAAAAGCAATCCAACAAGTTTTCCAAAGCACTCATCTCCTGTTCATGAAATAAAAGACTATCTTCGCTGCCTATGTATGCCAAGTGTGCTGCATTATCTGCCCAGATAATTGCGCTATTTTTCCCATTTGGATGAAATTGCATTTTGTGAGAGTGACAAAGTAATTCCCCAAGTGCCAATTATTTCTCTGCTTAGAAAATACCATGTACAATTATTCCATTCATGGAAGAATTGAAATGCTGTAACTACCTACTTGCTCATATTTTGTAAATTATGGAAGAAAAAAATGTTCATTGCCACTACCAGCATGAGACAAATGTTTTACTGCATATGACCAGGCTGACAAAATTTCCACCCCAAGCCCATTTGAGTTCAACTTGGGACAAGCCTTACAGACGTTTTTTGGTTTGGTTTGGTTTGGTTTCACTTCTTGCTGTGCAGAACCGATATACTCCTACAGTTCAGCTATGTGCTTTGACCTTCAAAACCAGATTTCTAGATATCTTCACTCTTGGATATTTTTAATGTGTTTCCTTCACTGAACTTTAGAAATATTATTAATATCTGTGTCTCAAGAGCTCTCCTCCAGGTACTGCCTGCAATGTAGCTCTCTGGGAGCCATTTGGAGAGAGACTGTTTTTAATCCCTTTCAGCAGAACTTTTTCACTCAAGTCAGTGAGTGTTGATACTATGCAAAATAAGTAAAGGTGGTAGGAATGAGTTCACAGGCAAAACTCTCCATGAGTCAAACTGTCCCCCAGCTACCACATTAAAATATGCTGATAAGAGGTGAGATTGCCAAATGCCATGAAGAGGGCTTTGGCAATTAGCATCTGAGATCGTTTTTCCTGGACATGAGTGTGGTCCCAGATCTGAAATCCATTAAAGCTTTTTAATCACTCTGGACTTGGCTTTAGGAAAGAAGGGCAGTTGCTGGCATTACTGAATTAGAGTGAGTGCATTGAAACAACCTAAGCGGTCGAACTGTCGGTGCCGCTGCGATGGAAACAAAGGAGGAAGCGGAGCTGACAGGATTTCTGAGAAACGTCACAAACCAGTTAAGCAGGCAGGAATTGGACAACTTATCAAGCCATGTGGAAAGAGGCTGCTTTCTAGAGATATGCCCCCTACAGCCATTTTATCTTTCAGTGCTCCAGTAATCAGATCCATACATACGGATTATGCTACTGGGCAAGAAAAAATATATCATTCAACAATGTCCATAAATTACAGACATAATCATAGTTAAAAAATGCATCTGTTTGCGCTATGCACTATGCACAGCAGTTCCTGACTAAAAACTAATAGTGTATTGCTTACTGTGCCTACATACTGAACCTCAACAAGTCTAATTTCATGTTAAAATCACAAATCTTTGCCTTTTATCAGAGAGAGAAAAGAGAAACCAGCATTCTCTTTTTCATGTTTCAGAACAGAAGTATGAGCTTTGAAGTCCTGTATTTGTGACAGAAACCATCATAGTCTGTTATAATGAGCTTTTGGTAGTGAAAAGGTTAACTAATTTGGTTTCCCCGATAAGTTTATCTATGATCAGAACTGAGTCATACAGAAAATACTCCTACAAGATTTGACCTTTTACTTGTATCCCACACTGAGATAATATACTTAAAATGGATATCAATAAGAACTTTGTTTTAAAAAGCATATTTAAAATAAATTACTTTTAAATAACAGAAACTGTTTTCAATTAGCCCTGTTAAAGGAAATCAACTAGAAAGTTATGTATGCTTTTTTATTTTCTTTATATAAATTATACCCAGGAGTCCTATGATAGCAGCACTGTACAAACTATGCACTACCTTTATATTTATTTCTTATCAAAATAAACTTAACAAATTAGATTTGTTTTTACAGCACTTTATATCCAATAATGACAATGTTGTATTGGTCCCAGGATAAAAACAATGAAAGTAGCAGCTGAATGGTATTTTTATTAAGAGTTAACAAAAATGTCTTGTGCAAACAGAGTATATAAAGAAAATTAATTCCATAATTCCTCATGATGAAGGCGTTCTTCTCTTTTTTCTTTTTTTCTCACAATATCAATCTCATTTGGAAAGAGCGTTTTGAGGGGAAAACTTTAAGTTTTAGCATGACTTACTCAGCAAAATGATATGGCTGAACTTAAACCTTGCTGACTGCTAGGATTTAATATTAGGACCTGGCAAATGTTTTGATAACTTAATACTTTTTAAAAGAAAACTTGTTTGTTACTGAAGATTTTGAGGGCTCAGAAGAAATATAATCTAAAAAATAACAGAACTAAAGATCCAAAGATATGTTTCTTCTTTTTCCCATTTTTTCCATTTCCTTTACCTTAAACTCGTTCCTCCATGTTAGCATTTTAGAAGCCTTTTTATTGGTAGTAGATTCAGATAAATCCAAGATATTTACCATATAGCTCAGCAAGAGTCCGCATTTTCCTCCAACAGTGGAAAAATGGCTGGGCTAATAGTCCAGGGTTTGTAACTAAAAATGAGTCCTTATACAAAAAAAAAAAAAAAAAAAAACCAAAAAAATACAAAACAATAATTTAGAACATTGTTTAGAACATGTGGTTTGCTGCTATTAAGTTAACAGAGGAAAATCTCATTACTTTTAAAGTTAATTTTATTTTGTGGTGGGTTTGTTCTCTAGACTGAAGCAGATTTTGTCTTAAACAGAGTTTCTATTCCTACCTTACAGTCTTCAGCAAGTCACTCTCTGTATAGCTTGGCTAGATGCATGTTTAAAGTCAAGTGATGAATTGAAAAGTAAAGTAGAAAAAATTAACTTTTCCCCACATGTGCCCCTGGAGCTGCTAGCAGGCACGTGTGTGCCTTCTCCAACTCTAGTTCTAACTACAGGAGTTGTCCAATAAAGATTTTGGGTTAAAGATGCTCTTTTAGCAATGCTAACAATGTTTCTGCTTCTAATGCAGTGTGCATAATTAGAGTGCTCTGCTCTGCCAGGACAAATTAGTGGTTGGGCAAATTCTAACACCAGCTCCATGCAGGAAGCACCATGGAGAAGCAGGGGTGTAAGAAAAGTGTAAAGTGGTCTTATGGCCCAAGGGCTCTAAAAATCAAAGGGGTGAAACAGAGAAGAAAGTAATAGCCTGTAAAGATTTCTAGTCCAGGTTTGTTTTCAAATTTTGGAAGCAACTAAGCTGACTTCTGACTTTTCATTGAGGTTATAATGATTTACAGTAACAGAGAATGAAATCTGCAACTTGAGGGGAAAATGACCCCAAGACAGAAGCCTTGTTTATAGCTTGCACGCTATATATACATACATATATATGTATCTCCTACTTAGAAGTTACTATGACTCAGAACTAAACTCTCATGGTTTAAAATACCAAGTGAGATTCAGAGTCACATAACATTTGCATTCCACCAACAGTCCAATGTTTTGGGGCTTTTTTGGGTAACATATGATCACACTATAGAAAATTCACTCTTGTGCAAAGGTGAGCCATTATATTTTAAATTCCACTCACAATAACCCTTGTGTAGCTCAAGTCTGTGAGCTATATTTCACGACACCCTTAAAACTCTGTACTCAGCCATTGCCCTTGCACTTTTCTATACCACCAGTTCACAAAGTAAATTTGTCACACAAATAACCAAAATACATGCACACAAGGTCACTGATTATTTGATTTTTTTTTTTTCTGAGCATCAGTCTAGCTCTTCTGCCAAAGTGTGAGAGCTACATTTAGAAGCTGACTACCTTAGCCCCACTGCTGCTGAGGTCTTGCTTCTCCACCAGTGATAATTTAGAAAACTCTGGAGTTCAGTCCCTCAGTATTTTTTGGGGAAAGAAAATGGACCAGCTGGCCAGCAAACAAAGGAGTTCTGACCTATCTGAACTCATAAGTACTCAGCAATGCTCTGCTGAAAGTGTCTCTGTCTTTCACAGTTTAACCCCAGATGGCAATCAAGCACCACACAGCCACTTACTCACTTCCCTATCTGCACTGATGGGGAGGCAAATTTGAAGAAAAAGTAAACCTCTTGTGTTGAGATTAGCAATGATTGAAACAAAAGGAAATATTAAGGCTATATAAATATAATATAAATATAAATATATTATATATTATTATATATAAATATTAACAACCGTAATGAAAATGCATTGGGGAGCTAGGGGGTGTGTAAATAAAACCCAGCAGAAACAAGTGATGCTCACCATACACTGCTCAGCCGACCCCCAAGCACTGATAGCAGCTCCCAGCCAAATTCCAGCAGTTTATATACTGGACATGATGTTCTGTGGTATGGAATATCCCTTTGACTGCTTCAGGTCAACTGTCCTGGCCATGCTCTCTCCAGATTCTTGTGCACTTGCCTACTGGCAGAGCATGAGACAGTGAAAAGCCCTTGATTCAGAGTAAAGACTACTTAGCAACAACTAAAATATTAGTGTATTATCAACATAATCCTTGTACTAAGTCCAAAACGCAGCACTGCACCAGCCAGCTGAAAACAGCTCAATATTGGTACAGCATCAGTTTGTTGAGTTACAATAAAATTTTACACAAATTTAAAACAGAGTAGAGGACTACTCACTGCCCCACTGTGAATAAGAGCACCTCGAGATGAGGGGGCTGATCTTCAAAAGGGCATGAGTTCCTGCAGCTCCCATACCAGCTAGGAGGAGCAGCAGGTGTTCAGTGCCCCTGAAATACCAGGTTTTGAACTTATAGCACATGAATGCTTGCATGACATCTAAGTGGTGAAGTGTCTGCTGTCATTTTGGAACTAAAAGCCATTTAGAGCATTGATGAAGATTTGGGAAATGTGTTCTCAGTGTTGCATACAACTATAAAAGCAAACAGAGTGAATTTGGGTCTTACCACAAATTCCATGTTTACAGATGAACAAAAGCTCAATGTAACTAACCTCGGACTGAGAAAATTCTATTTCTTGGCAGATTTCAAAAATATAAGCCAAGACAGAGAATGAAAGTGGGACCTTGATCGAGCAGAAGGTGAAGCTTTAGAGCTGTGGCATTTATCTGTGCCAGGGGGTTGTGAAACCAACTCATTTTTGACATCTCACTCATGTGCAATTGAAAAGTGAACTTGCAGAAAGGGGTTATTTCAAGAGCTGAGTGAAACTAGCTTGCTCAGTTTGCTGAGTTTTTGTGTTAACTTTCTTATGTTTTGCTTTGTATAGTTCTATACTCCAGGAGTTTTGTTTTGAGTTTTAGCTTCAAACAAAGCAACACTGATTGTAAACCGCTGTATTTTAACTTTTCATGTTGAAACTGTATCTTGCACGGAAAGTTTCAAAAGACAAAGTGCACAGGACTGGTAGCCTGGGGTAGTTCAGCCTGTGTTCAATCTGTCTGACTGAGGGTCAGAGACAAGATCATGCCATGATGCTGATACCTGGCTTTTCTATGCAGTCCCTTTTCTGTGCAGTCTGTATGAAACTACCCAAGCCCATCCAATGTTATGTAGTTTTCTTCCAGGAATAATAGAAGAAGCTTATAGACAGAGTTGTCAGATTAAACTAAGATTAAGTAATGGCAAATTAGTAATGTTTTTATTATTAGATTAGACTAGCTATGTCCAATAGGATTATTATAAAGGCTTTTTCAAATGGAAATCCAGACATACAGATAGCACTATTTTCTGCTAAATGACTACTGGTTGTCTACCTGTATCTTATCAGATATGGTTTGCCAGAAACAGCATGGCAGTGTCCAGAAACACCATCTTGACAGAAGCATTCCTTTATTTTCCACATTCATGTTCTTAGCAGCCCTTCAGCCCAATGGTTAACTCATTGGAATATTTTAAATGGGCACAGAAAATAATTTCTCTCTGATTTCCAACAGCACTTACGATCGTATTTCCATGATCATCATTTAACTTTCCACTATATTAATAACTAAGACAAATTTTACCTAGCAAGCAGCAATCTAAGCCCTCTAACTTGACAAAAATATCCTGTGCTTATTTCTCTTTCTAACCATCAAAGAAAGTCACTGTTAACCCTGGGTATCAGCATTTTTCCTGTGTGATTCACTTATACCAAGCAAACTCTCTAGACCTACAGTTTTCCTTTTTTGAATTTCTGCTTAATCAATATGATCAACAGGTCCCCTTCTCTGTGGGTGGTGATAATGTTAGTATATCACTGCCCAAATAACCTTTCTCTATAGGGAAATGCTAACATTTAGCTCTTTAAATTTAAACCACATGTATTTTGGTCTCATAACTACACACTGTATTAACTTTTGTTACTAATTTGTATCACCAAAAATGTTAATGAAACCAGATATTGGAAATGTTTAGTGCAGTAGACATCTAAAAATTGTGTATGAGCTAACATATTTAAATGGTCACTAAATATTTTCCCCAACCATTGTAAACACATTTTCAGAATCGCTGATGACACAGCTCTGCACATGTTCAGTGTGAAGCTGTGTCTCAGAAGAGCTGTTCTTTCTAGCCCATTCCAGGGAACATAAGCAATGGCTTTCAATGGTTTCTGTCTCTTCTTACCTTCACCTTATCCAGAAACATAAAGAGTCATTCAAGTGGTACCTACATGAGCCCTCCACCAAGAAGAGCAAATTCTGTGTGCATTGATCACTGCCAGTTTCCCTCCCGGTATTCCCTGTGAGAGGCACTGCTGCTGCACAGGGTCTTAGCATGCATTGACATCAGGTGGCCACAAATATACAGCTGTCAGTGTAGGAAAAATATTGTTATTTGGCACAAATACTCGGTGATTTCTTGCTCAAAAAACACAAACCAAATTCAATAGTTTCCCCAAACTAAATTATTCCTTAGTAAAATCAAACACAACTGCAAATGTTAAAAACCAAATACATGGATTAGCTCTAAAAATGCAATTATATTGAAAACTAGTGGGGAGAGAGGTCAAAAGACTGTATAAAATCTTAAAGTGTTTTTGTAACTTCTAGAAATTAAACAGTTTATTTGATGTTTACACATATGATTTAGGTACCATTTACACACTTCTATACTTATAGCCATTGTTTTAATAATACATTTCATGTCTCATCATATAGATGTGTTATTTAATGCATATAAAAATGTAAAAAAAATTAGAGCAGCATTTTTTAAAAACAGATACTAACTTGCAGGTACAAATTAGCACTGCCTTAGTTTTCTTAATCTGCATTCTGTAGCAAATCCCATAACCTATATGTTTCACTGCCCACAATACATTCCAGTCCCCTGGTTTATGGAAGTAATGTATTTTCCCAGTCTGTGTAGAGAAGGGTACAGGGGCTTGCAAATTATATTTCAGAACAACAGACATCAGAAATAATTCCATCATCTCAAGATATTCTGTGGGCTTGGTCACAAATTTCAGTGTGCTGAGGTTGTAGCACTCCATCACTTCCCCTAATGTGAATTCTTTCCCAATGCACATGAATGTGAATTCATTTTACAATCTTTCAATTAATCCCCAGTCCATAAACTCTTATCACACGTCCTGATATTTGGTAAAAGCTTTTAAAATGCCATTAAACCCCTCTTAAGAGACAGACCATTCCCAGTTCTCTGAAGGAGTTTTCTTTCACCTTGATTCAAGCTCCGATTCCCAGTGATCAGAGAGGAATGACACCAGGAGTGTATCTGTTTCTTGTTTCAAACAACCATTGCAGCCATGCCTTGGGAGTCCATCCTGAAAAAGACTGATACTAAAAAAAACAACAATAGAGTAAATGGAAAGAATTCTCTCACTCCAAAAAAAACTAATATTGTACATCACTAAATCCGATGCTATGATTGCTTTGTAAGTCACTGTTCATCATGACCTTTTCTGCAACAATTTCATTTCTTCTACTAAAGTAGTCCAAACTCCCATCAATCATAATGCTAATGAGTGATTTTAAAATGTTCACAGGAAAGTGTTCTCTGTCTACACAATCCTAATTAATGCCTGTGGTGGACTTTATCCAGAGCTCACTGCTTTCCATTAGCTTTAATTTTATTTTAGGATGAGTTATGTATTTTATACATATACAATACATAATTTTTATGTATTATATACAACAAAGTGTTGTTGTTATAAAATAACAATTCAAAAATGTTCAACTCCACATTGTGCAATCTATATATAACTATACTGACTAGTATAGTCAAGATTTTTAACTTCCCTCTTATTCAACAGACCATCAAAACTGGACCTGATTAACATAAATTTCTAACTGTGTATTTAATTAATGCACTCTTTAATTTAATTTCTTTAATTTAAAAAGTTTTTTTTTAATTAAAGAAGTACTTCTTGTGTCTATTTGAGTGTCTTGCTAACTGAAATTACCACTTTCTTCAGGAAAATTAGTTAGCTGCATCATGCCCAAAACTGGGAATTAAGCTTCCTTTAGCCAAACTCCCGAGGGTTTTGAACCTCAAAGCACTACAGTCCTGATGAGAAGCCCCAGGCTCCTGGCCAGGACCTTCCGTGGTGCATTTGCTCAACAAGAGCCACTCCCAACTCACACACAGGTTCAGTTCAGCTCTGGAATTCAAAACAGACCCTTGACACCATCCCACTGAATACAGCAACTCTGTCCTTGTTAGATACGAAAGTACTCTCCTGCCTCTTTGCCTTTTTAACCTGAAATAAAACACCCTGGAGGGAATTACCTTCCCAGATGTGATATCCTTAATTTTCTTAAGCATTTGCAGAGGTTTTCTTTAGAAAACAGCCGTTTTCTAAAGGGGAAATTCAGGCTCCTGAAAGAAGGTACCTAATGCCTGCTAGGATACCCAGGCGTACCCAGGATATTTGTGCAAGGCTGGCATGTTGTGGGACCTACAGAAGGACTTCTGACCTTTGACAAAATCCCATACCTTTGAACTGGAAGTGAGAGGCCAGATGGGATTCCTACAAACTCCTAAATGCACAGGCCAATGTTCAGGCACATGAGTTTTTTTCTAAAACTAGTATAATAAACCACTAAAATTAAAAACCAAAAGAGACTAAACATAATTTTAGACTATTTCACTTAATTAAAAACCTGGGGAAAAATAGGAAAAACTTTAGAGAAATAACTTTTTCTAAATTTCATCCTTTACTGTACAAAAACCTGATGGAGATTATCATCGCTTATTATCTTGATCCTATAAAGGCCATAATGAACTAGTCATATTTACAATACTTTTATACTTTCCATCTTCAAATTTTAGATTACCACTACATTTTCAAAGGTAAATACTTAAAAAGTCAGAAAACATAAATAGAGGCTTCATGCAAACCCAAGAATAAATAGCATTTACCTATTTTGGAGTGAAGTTTTTAATTCTGTGTTTATATACTATTTTTTCTCACTCAGCAACTGAGTGCCAGATACTTTTCATAAGAAAATTGTTGTTAATCTTTGAATTAAACATCTTGGAAAAGACATGGCTGCCAGCAGGACAACTATTTCACATCCCTTTGTTGCAAATAAAAATTCTAAAAATGGAAAATCAATTCCCACCTTAATGTTCCCTCTTGCAGCCAATCCTTGAAACTTGTTTTCATGTTTTCCCTCAAGCAAATTTCCCTTTGATTCCAGGAAGAGTTTTGGCAGGCCATCATATCAGAGTAGCACACAGTCCTTTGTAGTCCTTCTAGAAATGGCTGAGAAGAAGGTAAACCTGGCTGGACTAGTTGAAGGAAAGATAATTGTGATGAAGTTGCAAGGAAAAAATTAGATACAGGCCTAAGTTGCGGCAGGTGAAGTATTTCTAGAGGGGCATGGAAGCTCTTGCATTAATATTGCGCGCAAGGCAGCAACGAAGGGTGCACACTTCTGTGTGCTTTTGTTTAAAGCAGATCAATTTAACTAAAAGCAATGCCAGGGGATTGGAAACCTAAGCTTCTGGAAGAAAACAATGCAAATTGTGTTTGTTCAGAGTAGGATGCTCAGGCCCAAATCTCTCATCTATATGCTAATGCAAATGGTAGGGGGAAAACTATTTAATGTAAAAGGACAATAGAGATATAAGGGATATGGAAAAATGTGAAAGACAGAAAAATAATTATAATCATCCGAGTTGTGGTGGGTTGGAACAAACTTCCAGTAGCGTATAGGGTGGTCAAGGCAGCTCCTGCATGGATTTCACAGTAAGTTTGGTTTTAACAGCCAAAGACTAGACTTGATAGACCAGGAGCCCTCAGCAATGAACCAGCAGGGTCTTGGTTCTTTACAACTCTGCCATAGCTTTCTCACTGTGATCATGAGACATCAAAAACAGCCTCTGAATATTAAAGGAGGTTGCAGCTAATACCCAGATGAACACTTAAAGGAAAACATAAACATTATAAGAAGCATTAAAATTATTATGAGATTACTTTCTGCTTGAGGCTTATTTATGGAGTAGAAAGTTAAATACTACTTTTGGTTATTTCAGACTAAATTCCAAACATTTCTGCTTTCAGTAGCTTCAATGAGATTATTTCAAATTCACCTTGAAGTAAATGAGATCTGAATTCAACACCTTAATTCTTTGTTTCTTGTGGGAAGTTTGATGAATATGGTTGACTTCATAGTCATGGAGGGGGGCAGCAAGTAAGCAGTGGTTAACATATCACAGAAAACAGTAAAAAGCAGAAGACAACTTTAAGTAGACATTGGTTTGCCTTACCAATTGTCTGCCCTTAGTTATTTATAGGTCAAGATTACACACTGCACAGATTATTAAAAAATGCAGACCAGACAGTTTTGTCTTGGTTTTAGTTTAGAGTAAAGTATCTTTCAAAAGCTAACATTTTTTTCTTCTTCTTTGTCACAGCCAAATTCTCTAGTTCAGGAATTTACAATATTTTCCTTTTTCCAGAATGACACCTGCTGGTGGGAGAAGCATGGATGAATTGCAGATATTTTAGAGGTTTGGTTGTTGCTAACCAGCCATATTCTCTGAGCATGCTCATCACCCGTGCGCAGGCCAACTGTGGAAAATAAAGATTTGGAAACTGTAAAGGTGATATAAGGAGTTTGTTTTAGAAGTAGTATCATTTTCTAACATGATTTAATAGTTGCACTCAAGAAACTACAAAACTATCTACTACAAAGCAGTGCTTCCATGATGTTTCAGTGCTGAACGCTAGCCCCATTTAGGCAAGCCCAAAGCATCATTCTCAGGTAACAGACTGAGGTAACAGCCAGAAGGAAAGCCTCCCCACCCAATGCAAAATGTTGCTGGGCTGCTTCAAACTCTCAACTGCAAGTAAAACCAGTGGCTAATGCAAAAATGTGTTCTTACCATCCCAAAAGATTAGATCTCAAAGATAAGTATTGTGCACATGTTCCTGATTCAGTATGGGAGGACACAACTATGAGAGGCAGAAAGCAATATGTACTTTTGCCAAATCTGTGACACATACTGCTCAATGCACCAGGCAGCGTTAGGCTCTGTAATGGGCTTCCATATCCACAGTTTCTCAGTTCCATATTCTCAGTTGCCACAGCCTCCCCTAGAGCTAAACTAGAGTCAGACCCGAGCTTTTGAGACTTCCAAAACATTTACAGCAATATTTCTAAAAGTGATTTCCAATGCTAAGAACAATATATAACTCTATTTCCTTTTTCTGAGCTGCAAACCATATACTGTCTTCTGCAAAGGCAAGCTGAAGTATAAGCTGCTCAGGACCCTGAAAAATACTCAGAAGTTGGACTATAAACTGTATGTTTTAAACAGAACTTATGAAGAAATTGTTGTGGGGGCAAAAAAAACAGCTACAAAGAAAACCATTATATATTCAATTCAGGATTAGAATTTAAATAAATCTTTCAAAGTATTTACAAGACCATAAGCAAATATACACATTCAAATGTGTTCCCCTTGGATAAATACCTAGGTGTTGTTATGGCATACCTCATTTTAACATCAGAAAGCAAACTTTCTTATGATTATACTGGTTTGTTAACAGCATTAGATGGTAATTGAAGAGACTTGGCTTCTACACCTGGATTTATCATTGGCCTCCTTTATGGCTTTGAACAGGTAATCTCACAGCTCTGTTCCTTCAATTCTCCCATCTGTGAAAAGAAAATAGCATTGCACTATTCTGATGGTTAAAAGGTTGGTTTCCAAAAATTGATTTTATTTTGGTAAATGCAAAAACATGAAAAGGGGATACCTTCCTACAAACTCATTCATAAGACACAGGAGACTTCAAAAGATAGTTTAGACCTGGAGAGGTTTTTTTAATATATTTTTTGCAAAGTTGATCATTTGTTTCAGTCCTACCCGTGGCTGTACATACTTCTGTTTCTAATGTCCTCATTTGTCACACATATAATTATGACTGAAAATCTGGAAACATGGTTACTGCGGTTTATCTTTCTTAACCTCCTTAATAAAGCAATGGCTTCACAAAGATCCCAGAAGCATCTCAGTGTTTTCAGAATAGCCCAGGGTAAGCACTTTGCTGTGAACAGTAGCAGGATGGAAGCAGAGAGATTGATCTAACACCAAATCTGTGATAGCCTGGACATCCCCACAAGGTTTGAGGCAGCTGAAAAGCAAAGAGGAAATAGCAGAAAAAATGCTTGTACAAATATGTTCCTACTTTTCAGAGCCAGTGCCTGAGGAGTTTTAATGAAACACACTTTCTAACTGCTTCCACTTAGCTCAAGGAGTGTCTCCTTGAGCACATCGTTATCAATGATTGACCATGACTGTCTCCATTCTGTGCTAGAATCCAGCAAAAAGACTCTTCTTATCCCAAAGGAATAACACAGCTTTTTGTGTCAGATTAGAGGTCAGCTTGAGTTTGAGCTCAGGTTACTGCTCACCCTTAAGCAGCCATTCTAGTTTTTATTGCCATACATGGGGAATGAAATACATGCACGGGATACAAATAGCCCGGGACTCAAATAAACCTCTCCACAAGGATAAGAGCTCTGAATTTGGACACATTTTTCTCCTCTCTACTCTCTACCTGTTGAATTCACATTGTATGGAATAAACTTGGAGTTGGGAATACTTTCATATCCCATTCTCTTTATTTCACCTAGGACACTCTTAACTTCAACCTCTTAACTCTGGCTCTCTGAGATCATGGGTGAGATGTGCATGATTTCTATAGATCCCTCCAACTTCTTATTCAGCAGCTATTGGGAAACTGGTTTGGACCAGAGCTCTGCAGCTGCTCTGTTTTTAAGCACTCTTATCACTTCTGGCAATGTGTTTCCAGCATTATTTCCCATAGAAGTCCTTCCATCCCTTCCCCCACCAAGTAGCATATGCCCCTTGATGAGTCACAGCTCATTCAAACTCCCTTAGCTGCTAAACCACACTATGACCAAGAAGCTCTTCCTCAAAGGCATCCTGGCTCCAGCTGACCTCCTCAGGGACAGCCACAGGCTCTGCAGAAGTGACCTCTAACATGAAAGTTAAACATTACTTCAAACTGAAACACACAGAACAAGGCATAACCGTGCATGATACCATGGCTTCATTTTCTCACTAGTTTTGCATGTGTAGCTTTTCTTTTGCCCAATGGAATTGCTTTTCTTCCCCCTGTAACTAGCTTCCTCCAACTTTAGTTGGTTCTGTATTTCTAGGAGTACTTTCTTCCCTTCAAAACATATGTCCTTACCTTCCTCTCTTCTGTCTCAAGCTTACTTTAGTTGCCTTACCCACATAATTTCTGTGTTTGTATGGATCTTTATCAGCATGTACTTCTTCATTTGCCTCAGTGGAATTTGTCTCCTTCCAACCATAGTCATCTGCAGTCAAGTCAGAGTGAACTGTTTATCTGTAGGGTGCAGTAACTTCTTTGGGCTGCACAGACACTGTGCAGTTCACTTCTCAGCGATCAGGTACTTGTTCCACAAGGATGAATACCAGGTAACATATAAGTTTTGGGAATGTCACTCTGTCTTGGCCTGAAGAGGTCTGGAAGACCCTATTTTACAACTGGAGAAGTGAGTCTATTTCTTCAGAGTACTAAAGGCTGGTGAATGCTGGGAATCTCCAGTGTGCAAGAAGATGCAGGACCAGCACTGGGAAGTGCAATACTTTGTAGGAAAGCAGAGCTCCCAGAAACCTGAACCAACCCATCCATCTGCACGTCTGTTTGTGGTCTGTTTGTGGGTCTGATCTGACTACAGACACAAGAAAATGCTACCTTCACCACTCCTGAGGAAAACCTCCTGTGCTTTTTCCTGGGCAGAGTCTCCCTGTCCAGACCACAGGGCAGCAGAGGAGGTGTACCTCACTGTCTCCTTCCCTTTGGGAATTGTTAGTACTATATGGAAGTTTGACTACCGAAAGTGATACAGATTCAGAATCTCAACAATTCCCTGCACAGTGGAAGCTTAAAAGTTCCTGAGTGTTGCATATTTTTGTATTTCTGCTTTTTGTATTGTCTTTTTTTCCTTTCCACACCATTTCCCTTTCTCAGAGTTGTCTGTCACTTTACAATCCTACCCTGAACACCAGAATGACATTTACCGTTCCCCATCTAAAGAGAAATGCTTTCAGCCAAAATGTCATATATTTTAAACTCTGGCAAGGGCAAAGCAAGAGAGAATCCACACTGTGAGTACCTTCTGCATCTGGACAAGACTGCTAAAAACTGCAGACTGCATAGGGTATAATATGAGTCCATGGGGGAAAAAAAGCATAATTACCTGACCCAAACCAGCAGATAAACTCAATCAGAGAATTGCTATTTCCTACTTTTCTCCACCTTATATTTCCCCTACTTCCATATTTGTCTCCTTCTCAGAGATATATTTTATGGGATATATCAAATATGTTCCTGCACCACAGAAACTCTTCACTGAGATCCAGAAAGGCTGGCTTTTACAAGACATCACTTTTCCAGGAAATCAAAGTACCACATACAATGTACAAGGTGGGGATCCTTTTTAAATGAATTTTCCCTCTCCTACCCCACATTTGCTATATGGAAATTTCTTTCCTTCAATACCTCTTTTAAAGCTTTGCACCCCTGAGGTCAGAATAATAGGTCAATCTTCACAGCAATCTTTCCTCCCTTCATACACAGAGAACTGTCTTGTCACATGGTCCCTTTCCTCTTCCTGAGTTATTCACATTCACATGGTTTCATATACTTGTTCTGTCTGAGTTTTCAACAACAGTTATCCCACTACCCTGACTGGAGCCCATGATGTGTCCTAAGCTTTGTTCCCTTTCTGACTGCTTATCTGCCATTTCCACACCCTAAGTAAGTCTCCAGACTTTGCCCTGTTGCTAGATCATCACTAGTTTATCCCACACAGATTATAGTTCCTCTTCACAGCACGAGAGTCTTTTCCTGTCCCATATTTTTTTTGAGATAATAACTTTTTTCCTCAAATGCTGCCTGAATATTTTCCTCAAGCTCCTCTCACTTCTTTTCACTTTATTACTGCATATCCTGCCTCTGAGAGGCAACTTTCTACTCTGATCCCTCTTTTTTCTCTGTCCTTGCATTACCTACCAACATATTTTCTGTGATTACCCATCAAATTAGACAAGGTGCTTTTCCCAACTGTCTTTTGTTTGGGATATAAGTTCTAGGTAGCTTTCACTTTTAAAGTTCTGAAACTTTAAAAACTTTACACCTCCTCCACATTTCAACCCTGAGGCTACTCTGGATGACTTGAGCAATTAAATCATATAGTTTATCCAAATTTTCCTCTTCAAAATCAGGAGCCTTATTACAGTCCTGTTTCTATTTAGTCTTATATTTTGTGTAAACACAGTAGACGTGTGAACACTTGAAATTTGTTTTGTTTTTATTCTTCCATAGAAGCCACGGTAGTCCTCAAAACTAAGGCAAAACAGGATTGGCTGAGAGGTCATTTGATGAAGTATTTCACCTACCATGTTCATAGGTTCCTTAAGAAATAGATTCCTACTTCTGCACACCTTCCTCCAACCTCCATCAAGCAAGTCTAAGTCTCACTTAGACACATAATTTCCACTTGTCATTTATTTCTCTAATTATACTACAGAGATCTCTGTCCATGTCTAGACTATAAAGATGAACTAAGGGCTACATCAGCCATCTGGAATGGTTTCTACAGATTCTCTTTTACTAACTTTTACCGAAGTCGTTTTGACACAAACAAATTTTGTCTTAGGCCAGCAATAAATATTAATATTCTTTCTCTTTTTTTTTTTTTTTTTTTCCCTCTCTCTGGAAGAATTTATGACACACTGGGTTTGTTTGAGAAAGACAGTATACAATATTTCCAGGTCATTCCCAAAGCAATTGCATCACTGGGCAGCAAATCCCCAGGGCTGCTGGACTCCTGGCTGCTCTCACACTGGGATACCTCAAAAAAAGCAGTCTCCAGTGAAGCCTTGGGGAAAGACAACCTGAAAGGGAATCCTGAGGACTCAGTAGGCTTGAGGGGGCAGACCACAAAGGTCTGATCTACCACTAGTCTGGCAGGAGGCAAGGGGAGGAAGCCAGAGCTGCTAGCCCATAGCATGGACAAGGTGGGAGGGGGCTATGCTAGGGTAGGGCACACTTGGGGACTGGAGGGAAGAGAAGACTCCATTTCATTATTTATTATCATGCCATCAGTCTGATCAGCCCAGCAAAGAGCCCAGTGCTGGCTGGGGGGAGCACTGGGGCCCAGGCAGCAGCCCCTCAGCTCAGCTCTCCCTGAGGCTTAACTGGAGCTGATGCATCCCAGGGACAGTGTTTCCACCCTGCACAAGTGACATTTTTCAACTGAGCATGGCCCCAACCAAACAAAGAATTGTGGCAAACTCTTATCTGCAGCTCTACCAACTCCAGTTACCAACAAAACATCTAAATCTTCCATAAGTATCAAAAGTGTGAAGCAAGACCCAGTATTTAAGCCACCAAATGAGTAATATCTGAAGCAGACTCAGCAAGAAGCTTGTGGGAATTTTTCTCTAGCATTATTACATACTATAAATTACTTACCATATCTACCAGTTCAGACCGCTGTGCTTGTTACACTAACATGAAAAAAAGCTGAATTCTGGGGGTCATTTTTTTTTTTTTGTTGTGGTGTACTGTCACTCACTTTCACTAACACAATAAAAAAAAAAAAAAAAGATGCCAGGAATTACAATAGCGTGGTGGAAACTTTCAACTACACTGCAGTGAACCTTAAGGGAAAACATGTACATATGTGCTACAGATATTACGTGCATTTCCAGGAACCTTGTCAAAATGGATCACATGAAAAAAACAAAACAATTAGAAAGAAAACTGCTTCATCAACTTCTTCCATTACTCACACCACAGGGCAGATGTAAGATCAAAACCAGAAGCGTAATTTTCAAAAGCCTTTTGAAAATTTGAACATTTGGCTGGATTTCTTACCTTGTCACCTCCACGAACCCCTGAGAAAATGAGCAGTCTGCCATCTTTTGAGAAGAAAAACACAACCTCAAGTATCAACATGGTTCAGGATTAGGTCCAAACACTGAATTGTTTAATTCAAGAGCAAACCATATTGTATTTTGCAAATGTATCTGCAAATAGAATTAGGATATGATGAAACAGAAAATTGTCCTTGTGGTTTTGTGTATATCATCCTTGCCACTTTCATAATTAGAGGGCATAGGCTACCATTAAAGTCAATTGCAAAGTTCCCATTGACTTCACTAGATGTAAACCAGGCTTTAATATTATGCTTTTCAGTTTTCTTGAGGTTTAAACACCTCATAAAATAAATTTACAGATGAACTAGTAAATGTACACTTACAAAGAAACCTCCTGAGGAGTCCCTGAAGCCATGCTTTTAAATGCTGCTATTCATTCAGCTTATATCAGACAAATTAAAGGAATGTCAAACATAGATCAAGAACAGCAATAAGAAATGCTGAAACTATACTCTAGAAATATAATTTTTAAAATATCATTTGATACATTTGACAAAACAGACTTAGACATTTGACAAAACTTTATATTATGCTACATATTTCACAAGCTCAGAAAACCCTATTTATCTGCCTATTCAATTCAGTGATCTGTAAATGAAAACATGTACCATATGCACAGCAAGTTCTAAGAACCATTTCAAAACCAAAAACCACTCACATAAAAATGCAAGAAAAGCCAATTGAGAGAGAGAAAAAAGTGCGGGAGTAGAGAGAGTCTAAAAGTCAGAAATACTACCATCCGGAGCTGACATTTTCTACTATAGAGCTATGTGCCCATTGGGCATAATTTTTGGTCTTGCAGACTTTCCACAAGTAAGACTCCAATTGACTACAGTGCAAATGAATGAACTGCAGGATCTAATTAACTCTGCTGAGGTTTGAAAAACAGTCTCATATGCTGCCTGCCTGACTATTTCAGTGAATTTCAGAGATTTTCAAGATAGTTTGTCCAAGTCATTGAAAAACAATTTATAAATATTTATAAGTATAAAGTAGAAATATAAACAGAAGGTGAACATTAGATGATAAACAGATAAAAGGAAGTAAAAATTACCTTTACTAGACAGAACATTATAGATGACATTACCAAGGAAAGAGTTGTGGTTGCTGGATGACATTTGCACAGTCATCTTGCTCCTGATACTACTGCTGGAACAAGCAGAAATGATCTCTTGGCAATTAATAACCACTGGGGAAATGTCTGCCCGTTACCACACAGGAAGACAGTAGAAGAGGCAAGGATACCTTGCACCTTCTCAACAAGTGAGCTAGAGTTCTGCACCTACCAGTCCTTCTTGCTGATGCTTCATCTCCAGAGCAGATCCATACCAGATCCAGAGTTGAAGCCATATGAGTGAAAACAGAGTGCAATCACAAAACTAGAGTCAGTGTTTCCACACAAACATACTTGGAAGCATACTGAGGTTGCAGAAATAATTTTTTTTCATCTTAATTTTAGGATACCTGTCCATGCATCTTGAATATTATCTTAATGAGGTGTTTTGAACACACTTGTTTTTAAAAATAAAGTAATAAATACTTTTTCCATTACAGAAACCCACCAACTAGGATGTTGCCTTTAGGCCTACACATGCACACTAGTGGAGAAATGATCAGTAAAGAATCACTGAACCATGGACTCACTCAAGCTGGGAAGGACCCTTCAGGACGTTGCCTATTCCCACCCCTTGCTCAAAGCAGGACTCATTTCACCATCAGATGTGGTTGCTCAGGGTCTTGTTGATGTTGTCCAACTCTCCACGTGCATTCAGGCTAGTGGCAAAAAGAAACTATGCTCGGGGCTTGTCAACAGCACACAAACTAAAATTTGAGAGCCCTAAGGTGCATTCCAGCTCAGGAAGGACTGGCTCCGTACTCCTGGATCCACTGCAGAGCGTCACTGCAGCTCAAAGTCCCACCCAGGGATAACACTACGGGGTTGCCTCACTTTTGGCCTCTGGTGGCCACAGCTAGTGGCTGTTCAGTCATCCTGTGAGGACGGTGTATGGAAAGTCTGATCATGGGAAGGAGCTGTGCAAGGCGGAGAAGATGAAATCTCTGGAAATATTTGCTGCTAGGCTTTAGTAAACCTCTATGGGATATTTGGTAACTGTGTTTTTCCATGTCTTGAAACAGTCGACCAAACTTGAAAGGCTTTGTGAGGATGGCAAAAGCCAAATACCTGATTCAAAGGCAGAGAAAGGCCTGCCTTTGCTCAAAAATGCAGAGGGCAGACATTATTTTTTAAAAAAGCAAACATCTAGCCTTCTTCTTATAAATAGTTCTACCACTTTTCAATTCAAAAACTTAAAAACCTGGAGACTGGCATTGGATAAAAATAAATTTAGCCTAAATACATTCACATTGGCAGAAGTCTGGAAAAAAAATTAAAATAATATCGAAACAGAAAGCACTAGAAGACCTTCACAATGGCCAGAGCTTCCCATCCTGCCTATTATATTGTTTGTTAAGCACTTTGGAATTCTTAGAAGTGAACAAAATCATATTTCTGAAGCTGCTGGACTGCATTTCTCTGCTCCCCATTTTTCTGCTGCAGTATCTTGCTGTTAATTATTGTCATTATAAACCACAGTTGGCTGGTGGGAACACCAGTCAAGTATGTTTTCTTCTGGAACTAAACTCCAGGAAAATAAAAACTCTGAATACGCATTGCATCAGGATTAAAGACAAATTCTGAAGTTTGCTTCCAGAGAAAATGCTGGTGCATTTAAACTGTATTAATGTACAGGAGAGGCAGTGCCAAAGGACGAGAGCACTCCACAAATACAGCTGCAATTCCATGAAGTCAGAGCAAGCAGCTCCTTGCCCACAAGATGAGGTAAGTAAGGGATGTAGTGTAACAACCTACAGAACACAGACAGATCTTACAGCTCTATCTGGGTTGTGAGGCCCCCAAAACCAACAATGTTAAATACATCATACATACAGTTTTTGTACCCAGCTTAGGTTTTATTTGACAGTCCTAAATACTGACTTTTTAAAGAGCATTCTTTCTATCATTGTTATTATTAAGGGTTGTTTTTTTCTCAGCTACCTGTATGCATTATTACTAGCTGGTAAGGGATCACTGATGGACCCTCCATCCTGTCATACACAGCAGTGTTTGGTACTGGTTTCAGAGGAACAAGACATCACCCCACAGGAAACCAAATTAAGTGGGAAATAATACTCATTTCACTCAATTAAATAGTAAAGCTCACACATTTTCAGGATCTCAGTCCACAGACATTTCCTTTTTCTGTCACAAAAATGCAGTTGAGAGGATATGTAACATAAAGTACAAAAAAAGGTGCTGTAACACAGAGTGAGACAAGGGGGCCAAAGCTGTAAATTCCTTCCATCGACATGGTAATCTGTATTTGTAAAAGGCCAATATTGAGCAGGCAGTGAAAACAGAAATGTATAACCACATCACATCATTCCACTGCCAGAAACATTCATACTAATTTCCACCATCAAACACACAGTATGATTACTTAAAAGCTTTTTTAACTTATAAAAACAAAATCCTCAAGATGGTATAACTTCTCATTTTCATATTCTGTAACATGAATATACATCAAATTGGCAACAATCTGTACCTTGTGTACAAGCCTCCTTTAGGGTCATTAACATGGAATCAACTCCTTGCAGTAAGTAAACACTTCTTTTTCTTGGGTTTTATGTTAAAAATTGAAAATTAATCTTGCAAGTCATTTTGAGCCAGCAAGACAGGATTGACAAAGCAAGCACTGTATTATGATATCTTTTATTAGGCCAACTTAGAGTTCAAAAGTATGCAAGCCTCCTTGACCACACACAGGTTCCTGTATGCAGAACTCCAGGCTGGAGCCATAAAATGTATTAAACTACTTGCTTTGTCACTAGCTATAAATATATACATTATATATATATGTATATAATGCATATGCATACACATTTGAAATGCTTCAGAATAAACTGTTCATTGACACAGGTTTAAAATAACAACTCTGAAGGGTTTCTGTGGGTTGGCATGTAATCTTTCTATCTATTACTGGGTATAATAATTTATCAGTACACAAAACAAATCCTGCTTCTGATTTCTAATGAGGTCTAATACCTATGAAAAAGAAGTAATACTAATAATGTTAGGAAACATACATTATTTGCTGTTTATAATCATAACAATGAGAATACCTGGCAAAGATACAGCTCAGTGTTCCACGTAAATGTTTTACAAGGAATAATACAGAGCATCACTAACCTTGTAGTAGCAATGATATTCCAGGATGCTTTATGCATGTGAGACCCACTCTAAACGGAAATCTCTTCTGCATAAGAATTCAAAAGTTTCTAATGTTGTAATGTGTCCCAGCGAGATGTGTGCATTACCTGCTCAGCTCTGCTCTCCATCCCACAAGCACATGAACAGACATCACCGTGTTATTCAGCAGCTCTCAGTCAACATGGCAAGTCTTCCTCCCCTGGAACAGAAGGGCCAGTGGTGGGAGCTACAAAGGATACAAAGAATGTATCAAAGAACAGTGACAGAAGCAACCCCTCTTCTTCCTTCAAGTTCTGGCAACTGTGAAGCTCTTTCTGGGTGTTTTATTAGGAGTGCTGTCACACCAGTAAATGAAAGCCAGTCATTGTTACAAAGACTGAAGAATTGGTGTCCCTCAAGCCTTTGGTCTACCAGCACACATAACACTTCACAAATATGAGTATCCATGGCTGCACAGTGTCTCTACAGCCCTCAGCTACTGCAACTCTGCCAGGCTGTGGCAGTGCCTTGTGCTATAGTAGTGCATGCCCTGCCGTGGGTTGGTGGGTCTGACAGCATCAAACGTGCCTCTGAAAAAGTGTGCTAACTCACTTTGAATGAGTCTGAAGTTGATGCTACATTTTCTTAGATTTGATCCTGAACAACAAAGGCTGTTTAAGACAAAGAACATCACAGGTTTGTAGAAGAGCTTCATCTGGCTATGGCAGTATGCTCACAAAGGACCAACATTTTAATCCTTCTGCTGGTGAACTGGCTCATAGGGAAGAAGTATTGGTAAGTAGATATACTGATTAATAAGAAATCTGAAACCTTTAGAATAAATTTAAGATGTGGCCTCAGCGTTACCCTATCCACCTGAAAATAATATGGAGGATTAGACATGAAAGCTAGAACTTCATTTATCCCTGAGCTGAGGTAATGATTACTAAAAATGTGGATTTCATTGACAGATGATTTAGTGAATATGATGACAGACACTCAAACATGGCTCCATTAAAGATAAAAGCAATATACTTAACTCTCATGAGGAGGGATTTTTTTCTTATTGGTAGAAAATGTATGTCAAGACCTTTAGAAACTTAGGAACCACATAACAAGAAAATAACAAAGAATAAGCACTCATAAGTGTCTGGCTAAAATTCCCACTAAATGGGCTTTGACAGATCATTTTTACCTGACAACAAAGACAGCAGAGGAATTGGCTGGATTCTAGTTCTCCACTACAGCCTGTGATGAAAAATACTTCCTGTGGGCAAATGAAAAGATAAGGAAAGCATTTTCTCCCTGAAAACGTGGGTTTGTTTGCGCTTCTAGAGTGAATCTAATCCAGGGATATCATCCAAGAACATCAATACCATCAGGGCCAAAGGGGAAGATGTAGTCATAAAAGAGTCACAGGTATTGGGACATTGTGTTCTTTGAAGATGAGAGTTTTATCAATGACTGAGAAGATACTGAAAATCTAGAAACTAAAATTAGTTATTCTTTTGCTTCTGAGAGTTCAAACTCCACTGCCAGCTGTAATGCACTGCCTCTATGTTTGGTGTCAATGAGGATGACTCAAAGGCTAGCCCAGAGCTGCCCCCCCTTTCTCTGTGGGCCTCAGTGACAGCTGACTGTTGCTACAGCACTGGTTTTCTGGAAACACTGGTCTTGAGTGCAGCTGATGACAGTGAGTGGCCTCAGCCCTTTCATTAACAGGACATTAGAAGAGAGAAACAGACATTTCTGATGTAGTTCTTCCCACCAAAAAGGAAATGTCAAAAATAGGTAAGAAGAAGTGGATAAGAAGTACCCACTCCTCTCCTAAGGTGATGTACTTAGATACAAATATTCACATTGCAGGCATCTACAATGTGATTAGAAGAATCCCACCCCAGACATCTGCATTTCAGAAGAGGAAAACATTGGAGCCCTATGGCACAAATACACCTAAAAGGTGATATTGTCATCGTAGTCTTACACATCACAAAGACTAAAATTTTGGCTCCTGAGTCTTCTCTGGGCATTCACAAAGAATGTCAAGCTCCACATTTGAAAGGAATGTGACTTGTTTCTCAAGAAGAGAACACAGATTATGTCCATCATGTCATACACCTTTCACATATGACTTAAAGCCTGAGAATTTCATGAAGTTGACCATTAAAGGAAATTGCACATATACTAACTACTATTTTACTTATTTGCCAACAAACACAGAAAAACACCTATGACAAAAACATATAGTTACTATGAATTACAGTAATAATAAACTACCCCTAATTAAGATATCCAAACAAACACTAGGCCTGATCTACTACTTTGCCAAGGAACAAAAAAGTAAGATTTGTAAGGTTTGGGGCTGCTTTTCACATTTGGATAGAGTTTTTGGGGAGAAAGTATACATTCTGTGATTTAACAGACTCACAGAAAAATAAGCTTTTAATCTTGCTCTTTAACAAGATTCCTCCATAATATTTTCATAATTAAAAACTAGGAGTAGGCAGGTGAGAGGCAGAGCTGTTCCACGTGAACAAAGAGATGAGAAAGAAAGGCATAATTGGGGCTCCTACTTCCAGTTCCTACTGCTCAAGCTATAAAATTGCTGTAATGTCTTTCTAAGGGAGCTTTATGATGTTTTTTCACAATGTCTTCCAAGCTAGAGTAGACCTAAAGGTTTCCCTTGATACATTTACACTGAATTAACATTAATTAGAGATTAAGGGTAAAATGAATGACCTGTTCAGCTGACCAAATGTAGATGTCTAAATAAGAGTGAGATGGATTGCCTCTAACCTCCATTGACTCTATTGACTGGTCTAACTACCTCAGGGGAGGTTCAGGTTGGATATTAGGAAAGATTTCTTCACTGAAAAATAGGTTAAGCATTGGAGCAGGGTGCCCAGAGAAGTAGTGGAGTTACCATCCCTGGAAGTGCTCAAAAAATGACTGTAAGTGGCACTTCATGATATGGTTTAGTGGGTATGGTGATACCAGATCTAACGTTGGACTTGATCTTGCAGGTCTTTCACAACCTTAATGATTCTGTGATCTATGATTATATGACTACAAAGGGCTCTTGATACACTCAAGTCACTTGCGGACATCTACAGCAACCCAATCCAAAAGGTAAACATCTAATATCTCTTCCAGGCCTCACGACTCTCACTGACAGATTGGTGAATATTCCAGACTAGCTTAGTGATGAATGAAATAACCCTAAAAAAATAAAATAGAAATGGTCTTAAAATAGGAGACAATTCTATTGAGACAAGAATAAAATTCTGCACTTGGGCAGGCCTTGAAGGATATTAGGCTAAAGAATAATTCTCAAAAACAAAATGTATAAATGAAGATTAATCAGCAGTGTCAATTGGTTATAAAAAGCAAAACAGTCATAATATGATGGGATGTACATCTGACAAGGCATATGAAGGGATCCTTCATTCTGTTTGTCACAGGTTATACTGCATCTAGGAATGCATGATGAAAGATGGAAAATAAAAGTAAAGCTACAACAACTGGAGGTCAAGAAAAATAAGTTATCTTCAATCATTTTCAAATCAAGATCCAGAAAACATAGCAATGGGCTTAACTTGCAGCAAAAGAGACTCAAGTTGCAGATCAAGCTTGTATGTGCAATTTGCATATGTCAAAAAGAACAGTTTTCTAAAATGATTAAACACTGGATTTAACTACCTTGAGAGGTTCTGCAATCTCCATCCTTGGAGGACTTGGAAAGCAGGTTAGTTAAATATCTCTTACAGAGAACATAGGATATTTAATGTGACTTGATTAGAAGGAAGGAGTAGATGACCTCATATCTGCTCTAGCACTGCTTTTTGTAATTCTGTGATAACAAGTCACTTTAGAGACTTCTCTTTGACTGCAACACTGTGTCATATCCAGAGTTAGAACGCATTATCTTTTCTTATTCTTTTAAGTAACACCAGCCAGTAATATTGGCCTATTTGTCAGACAAAAAAAAAAAAAAAAAAATCTCTTTTAAACATCCACATAAACAGGTAATAAAATCATACAATAGTTGTAAAAGTCTGCAATAAGGTCTATCAAGAGCCTTCTCTTCTCCAGACTGAACAACTCCAACTCTCTGTCTTAAGTCACAGCAGAGGTTTTCCACCCCTCTGATCTTTTCTGTGACTCTCTTCTAGACACCCACTCTAACAGGTCTTGTCCTGTACTGGGGAGCCTAGCCCAGAACTGGTTGGTAACTGCCATCCTCCTTCTTAACATTTTTAAATGGGGGTGATGCTTCCCTTTTTCCAGTCACTGGTAACCTCACTTGTTTGCCGTAACTTTTCGAGAATGATGGGAAGCAGTTTGGCAGCTACGTCAGTCAGTTTCCTCAGGACTCTGGGATGTACCTCACCAGGTCCCACAAGCTTGTGTTCAGGTTCCTCAGGTGGTTAGGAACCCACTCTTCTCTTACAGTGGGAGGGACTTTGCTGCCCCAGTCCCTGTCTTGAAGTTCAGGGTATTGAGAGGTGTGGGAAGGTACGTTTCCACTGGAAACTGAGCCAAAAAAAAACAGAGTAACTGAATCTTCTCCATGTCTTTCTGTCACTGGTCTTCCTATTTATCGGGGCAGGGGTTGGTGGTGCAACCTTCACAAATTTAAAGAAGTGCAGAACTACATTATTGTTGAATCTTTAAATACAAACTGAGCAATTTCATCATTGTTATCTCTAAAAAATCACTCACATTTACAGTCACATCAACTACATAGCACAATAAACATATTATGTAGCAAATACAAAACTGAGCATGCAATGTCATGCAGCACCTTTGCACCTTTTTAAGTTCCTGTAAAATCCATGAAACAAGGACACCAAAGAAAACTCTGAAGACTGTCATATATAAACATCACTTTCATTTTCTTCAGCAACTTCACTGCAGAATAATGTTATCACAGACCCAGAAATATGACCTCACTCTTTGACGTTTTCAAAACAGCTGGGTTGGGGGATCACCATGAAAACTGCAATTTCATAATCTTCTAACAAAACTGTTAAAACCCTGTGCCTTCTCAGAAACAGTGCTGTTCATTTGCACTGAGTTAAGGCAATTTTCTGGCATTATATTTTAATGACCTTATTATCCCCAGGGCTGAAAAATTACTTTGTCATTTGTTCTAGGTGGTCCAAGCTTACACTCATCACTTCTATGAGGTCCTGCAGCAATAATACAGTGCCTTCCAACAAAGTGATGTTTGGAGGAGAAGTGTGAACATGGTAATTAGCATTTTAAAGCCAAGTGTTCTTTTACATTTGTGGCTCCACCTGCCTATGCTTCTTCATTCCTGAAATTAATTATCACATTACTGTTATCTCTTTCTAAGAGTATTTTGCAAATTTTAGAATTGGATTGAATTTTCCTGTTCAGTTTCAGGACAGACATTCTTATTTGCATCACAGAAATTCACCAGGAATTCAAGCAGGGGAAAATTCATGCATAAATGGTGTCTCATGCTC
Organism: Certhia americana; assembly: GCA_018697195.1. Classification (NCBI taxonomy): domain Eukaryota; kingdom Metazoa; phylum Chordata; class Aves; order Passeriformes; family Certhiidae; genus Certhia; species Certhia americana. The sequence goes on from CM031857.1 coordinate 53,451,108, forward strand.
TGCATATAGCTGTAAATGGATACATAAAATGTCTCTTCTTTGTGCCTTGGCAAAAGCCCCTCAAAAACTGCTGCTCAGCATTTTGGTCCTTTATATACCAAGCTTACAAAAGTAGAAAAAGTGCTACCAACTTCTAATACTGTGACCCTATATATTAAAAAAATCATCAGACCTATCAGATTACAATAACATTCCAATGCACATAGTTTTGCTTCTATAACCCCTCAAGCAGCAATGTAGAGGCCAGTGGCTCTGGGACAGGCACTGAGACACTGTCCTCTAGAATTTAACCAGTGACACTTGCAACCAGATCCACAGATACAGTAGCACTGGCAGTTTATCTCTGTTAGCAGATCAAAGAAACAATCAGGATTTGTCTAGACAAGGCAAATTGTCTTTTCTCAGTTTGAGAAGACTAATCTGGATCAACCAAACAAAGTGAACTATATATTGGATTCACACTCCAAGTATCTGCACAGGTGTTTATTACTATTCAGTAAATCTGCATTAGAAATCTACTAGAGATTTAACTTCCGTGTCTCATAGATTATACAGGTGCAGTTTCTTAACAGGAACTTCCTAATGTAAGCCATAAAGCCATCCTCTTTCTTAAGAGTTTTTTGGGAGAGACTCGATCTAGATCTGCAGTTTTTAAACCAGACAACAGGAGGAATGATGGTGGCTATGACAGAAGTGATCCATCAAGTTGACCAGAAGTATTTGGCATTATAATGAGATCATTTAGATATTCTGTATTTAAATAGTGCCCTGTTGCTATCAAGCTTTCCTAAAATTCAAACTAATGGCACATTTCAAATGTGGAGATATTGCCCCTCCTTCCTTAAGAATTGAGAGAACAGAAGTGATTTGTTAAGCACCTGACACAAAGAAAAAAAAAAAAAAAACAAACCAAAACAAACCAAAACAAACAAACAAAACAAAACCCACATAATATCAGACACATAAAATACATGTCTACATCTGACCTGTCAGATCATGCTCTGCACAATTGGGTGTTTACGGGTGCATCTCCTCTCTAAAATAGACTAGATGAGTTATATATTCAAAGTATGTACTTCTTTCTACTGATCATAAAGAAATGTAATGTGACATGGTACACACTGTTTACCTCTAAACTACTTTAAAGTGTATCAAGTTTTCCCTAATATTTGTTTCAGCTTGGCATGCCCCGCTAATGATGATCAAGTTAATGACTGCAGGTTTCAGATCTCTGGCTGTATATCCCCTTCTACTCTGCAGGTCATCTTCCATGCATTCTCATCTTATATCTGAATGAAAGTCATATTTCAATGTTGGTGGGGTTTTTTGGTGTGTTCCAGTGATCCAACTATTTTGCTACAAATAGCATGTGAATGTTACTTGGCTGGAGCACTGGTGCTTTAAGACACCATGCTCACCTGTAGGAAAAACAGATGGAAAATGCTCAAGGGCATTGTCTCACATCAGATTGCTCCAGCAGTCCCACTGCTGAGACTGTGACACCACAGTAACCCCGGCAGATGTACTTCAGCCTGTGAGTCCCACTTCTACAGCCTGATTTCAGGCAGGTTGGGGCATCCCTGCAAAGGCCCAGACTTTACTTGAGGCCACAGTCTGGGAATTGGTGCTCCAGGCCTCATAAAGGCTTGAATTAAGCATATAGGGCATTTTCTGGATAAAACTAGGTGGAATCTAGTTTCCTTCTGTGGCAGGATAACAGATGGGAGAAGCAGGAGGTGTCATATCTTGACTGTTTTTGACACTGACATGTATTATTCTTCTACCTCAGACACAGAAACACAGTTTAGAGAAAACTGATATAGGACAAGTACAAACTGGCTGGGAAATCATTCACTAGAAGCATTTATCATTGGTTAGTTATTGAAATGGAAGTATATTTAGAGTGGAATTCCTCAGGAATCCATGCTAAATTTGAGGCTTCTCAACATTTCCATTAACAACTTGAATGAAGGCAGATAAAATATGCTTATTCATTACTACAGATAATCCCATAGAGACTGCCAGCTCACTGGAAAATAGGACTGAAATTCAGATTATCTTGACAAGTTGGAGAAATAGTCTTAAAAATAGGTGGCAAACTTATGTAAGGACATATAGAAAGTCCTGCACTTTCACACTATACAAATAAAGGCCAGACAAGTAGTGGTAAGACAACAGCCTGACAGAAAGAAGCCAGGGGAGCACAGCCAGGCTTTAATCAACAGTGCTGCTGCAATTAAAAAAAAAAAAAAAAAAAAAAAAAAGACTAAACCCTATAGTGGGATAGCAAGAGTAAAGAGTAAGATAGCCTTGGGAGACTTGAATTGTGGCAAGGTCCTAGATGGAATACTGAGTCTAATTTGAGATACAGCGAAAGAGAAATTGGACAGAGTTCAGAAGGAGAGAAAAGAATTGTGAGAGGTAAAAAAAAAAGTAGCACACCAGTCAAGAAAATGCAAAAGGACTGGCACAGTTTAGTCCACAGATGACTACAGAAGACGCGCCAAGAAAACACTTCCAGCATGAGGGGTGGTTAAACAGTGGCATAGATTGCACAAGGAGTGTGTGAAATCTCCATCCATGGATATCTTTAGGAACAGGCTAGAAAAATGGAAAAGACAAATGGTAACAGATCATCAGGCAATAGGGAGAGGTTTTATGATCTCTGGGGTCCTTTTACCTCTATTTTCTAGGATGCAGTCATTCTGCATCTTCTAAACTTATTGCTTTGAGCAGTTGTGTTTAGAGCAATTGTGCAAAGACCAGCATTTCTCATTCAGCATCCTTGGAGCTGAATGAACCTGAGCTTTTTACTTGTTGTAAATTCAGTAACTCCGCTACTGCTCAGAGTTCACTGCACTAAAGCTAAGGCAGTTAGACAGCCTGCTTTTATAATGCTTTCAGTGAATAAATTTGCACAGCTGCTACCTACAGTCTACATTATTGCTCAGCACCACTTTGTTAATTTGGAATCCAGATCTGGTGACTGATTTAGGAAAACAGTTCAGCTAATCCCTAGTGAATAGAAATCCTCAGCCTAAGATTGTACGGCTCACCAGATTCCCACACGTGCAAAAGCAGCAGCTGCTGTGCAAAGGGAAGTTAAAATATCAAGCACAAACTTTAGGGGGTTTTCATATGACATGCTTATTTTCCTTCCTCAGAGACCTAGGGCTCCAAAAGGAAAGAGTAGAGAAATCACAAACTTTCCCAGTAGATGACTTTCATAGTAAGGTGGAAAGTGCACGTATGTGTTCTAGAGAGCTCTGCAAGGGCCATGATCCTGGCAGGACAACATTCAAGACTAGTGTTAAAAAAAATAAATTGTTTCTTCAGTGAGTCAATAAAATTAGTGTGCATAGCTATGTGATATCAATAACCCATATATTTTAAACTATCTCCATGTAATTTCCTTCTGCATTATAAAATACATTCAGGCAGAGTACTGTGAATAAAAATTCCTTGGTCAGAGTTTCTGGGCTAGAATTCATTGTTATGGGAAGAGTCTTGTGCATCCTTCATGCCTGATAGGAATCCCTTGACTGACCCACAATCTGTTGAGCTTTGGGAGACCACATAAGACCCATTACTTCACTCAAACTTGGCATGATGTAGGCAAGCAGCTGGGATGTGGAGATAGGCCAATCACTCAGACATATGTTATTTACCATATCTGCTCCTGCAGTGGCCATCCAGATTTAGAAATTAGTGAAAAAATATAATAAAACCAACTATTTTAATTACAAAAATGAAAATTTATTTCTTCTTCCAAATTATTGTTATAAAGACATAATAACTGCTCTCAGATAAGTCCTTCTGAGTGGCATTGCATTAGTGAATGGTTCTACTGCAGCTGGAACTAGCGTCTATTAAGAACAAAACTTCCACCTACCCATATTCAGAAGAATATCCCCCAACTATGACTCCCTCTATTCTCATATTTATAATACAAGTTTTGAGAACATTATGTAAGTTGTCTAGCTATATATTGATTTATATATGCCCCTGGATATCTCAAACACATGCCTCCCTTTTCTCAATCTTGCTATGCTCTTGCACTGAATTTTTTTTTCACTTTCCCCTCACACTTTCTTCCACTGTTTCTGAGATTTCTTTTTTTTTTTTTTTCCTTCCAAATTAAGATGTATGGAATTAACCTTAGAGGTTCCTTTTCAACAGACTTATGCTTCTCTGCTGTTTTCAAGAGTAAAGAGACTTACTGATGAAATACTCTCACCTCCTGCCAATTACAAAATGGAGCTCAGTTCTCTAACAGTGCAGTGCAGGCCACTAGAGCAGAAGAGTCAAAATCTGTTCATTAGAAGTAAGATATTCTTGACCAGGGTTATTTTCTAGCAAGTGTACATTCACACGTGCAATGAGAGATCTCTGATATAATGCCTAAGAAAAAAAACATGAGGCTCAGAATCTAAAGCTATTCAGATAATTACCTCTTACTGCCCAGCAAGAAATATTTAAACTGGAGTCAGATACCCAAGGACCCCAGATGACCTTTGGGGGGCCAGGCCAACGGTCCCATCTGAGCTACCCAAGCACCAAACAATTCAAGATGCTCTCAGGTGAATAAGACTCTCAAGCGGAAAACTTTGCTAAAGTTTCTGAACTAAATATACTTCTGTGAAGTGAACTACATGTTGCTGGTCTTTTTTCCGAGATGAGTATTACAGGTAGCCAATGTGTGCCCAAAACAGTTGTGCTGTAAACCATGTGTTGATTGTGTTAACTTACAGTTTTTGTAGCATCATACATTGCTGAGCCACTCACTTGACCTGTTTAAAAAAAAAAAAAAAAAAGCAAAATAAAAGCCAAGCTGTATTTATTAAAATTATGTAACTAGCTTTTGATTAGCAAATACTTTAGACTGGCAAGATTGCATTTTATATAACATTTTAAGGTTTTTACCTTTAGCTAGATACTGACATGTCAGATCAGGGATCTGGACTCTAAGGTAGGATACACACTTCCAAATCAAGTGCTTCAATCTGCTGTGAAATACATGAGAAAATCTGGACTCTCAGAAGAGTGATAAATAAACAGGTGAACATTAAATCATGTAGAGTCAGGTAATACAACAGGCCAGACATGTGAAGCTGCTGAAATCTCGTTTCTCTCTGGAGTTTGCATACCTTGAAGCAACAATTCCAAACTAGTTTGAATTCTAGACAGCACCTGGCATTGTCCTGAAGCACTGAGTATTGCTAGTATGAGCGAGCACTTCAGCAGGAGCAGTACTATCACATTTGCACATTGCAAATCTCCAAAGCCACAAGCACACACATTTCATCACCCAAATATTTTCATTTCTACCTATGCAGATGTATGTTTAAAATACTGAAATTTTCTCCATACATTAGCCACTTAATACACTAATCATTTTGGTTACTCTTCTTTCAGTTCACTCTAGAACACTTATTGATTTACGACTAAGAAGTAATACCAATTAATCTATTAAAAGGAGGAAATACATATTCAGATGTATGCAGGGAAACATTTTTTTTTTTTCAGTTTACTCTTAATTTACATCTCGGTGAGTCAAATCCCCACTGTTATACTGCCAAGTCAAATAACATTTCATCATCGATTAAAATTGTCCCACGGGATTGTAGAACTCAAAACCTCTTTAATGAATTTGGTCCGCTAAATTATTATGTCCAAGAAGAAGAACAGCATTTTACATCTCCAAAGCAAAAGTCATGAAGAAGACTATCTTGTCAGAGCCACTAGCTTTTGAGAGGGTGAATCATTTGCAATTTCAATAGAGGAGTACGGGTGGAACAGTTCCACGGCGCTGGAGGGGGAATGGCCGGGGTGCCGCCCCGGGTGACCCGCATGGGCGGGGGGGTCGGGCGGCGGCCCGGGGTCTCCAAGGGGGGAGACAAGAAAAAAATCGAACGAGGGGGGAAACCAATAGGTGTAGTGGTACAGCTGTACCGAAGCCAGAAGGGTGCAGGTATACAGAAGCCAGAAGGGTGCAGCTGTATAGAAGCCAGATGGGATTGATGTTATCTACAGCCTTTTCGAACTTCGGGCTAACTATCTATTTTGGCAGGGAAGAGATGCGGGACGCGGCCACTTTTTGAACGCCGCATCTCGGCAGCCCCGTGTTACCGGAGAGCCCGGAGGGAGGCGGCGGCCAGCTGTAAGGAGCCCTGGGCGAGCTGAGCGGAGATCCCGGGGCCGGCTCTGCAGGCCAGCCCTTCCTCCACCGACCCTTCGCCGCGGCCGCAGAGAGGCCGAGCGGGGCCGGGGCCGAGCCGCGAGTGTCCCGGGGCGCTCTCCGCTGCGAGAGGCAGAAACCCAGGCCGAGGCTCAGCCCCTCCGAGGCCCGGCCCCGGTGTGGCGGCGGTGCCACAGGCAGCTCCCTCCTCCCGCATGTCCTGTCCGGCTCGGCCTCCGCCCGACCCGGCGCCTCCCGGCGCTGCCCTCAGCATGGACTGCTCCGGCTGTCCCGGCACTTTCCCAGCACTGTCCTAACTGTTCCAGCACTATTCCAGCCCTGCCCCAGTCTGTGCCAGGACTGTCCCAAGGCAGTTCCAGACTGTACCAGCGCTGTCCCACATGTTCCAGCACCGTCTTGAACGGTGCCAGGGCAGTTCCAGTCTGACCCGGCTTTGTCCCAGCACCGTTCCAGGATGTCCCAGCACTATCGCAACTGTTCCAGTACTGTACCCGACTGTCCTAGCATTGTTCCAGCACTGCCCGATCATAGTCACAGACTGTCCCAGCGCTGTCCCAGACTTTTCCAGTGAACTGTCGTGAACTGTCTCAGCATAGTGCCAGACCTGTACCGGCAGTGCCACAGCTCCTCCGGGGTACCCATCCCGCCTGTCCCCCGTGTAGCGGCCAGGCGACGCGAAACAGAGGGACTTAGCGGGTGCAGCCCTCGGTGACAATTCCAGGGCCACGGGAAGCGCTAATCGCGCCCCGGGATAGCACATGGCACGGGAAAAGGAGCCGGGAGCTCTGCCGATGGGACCCACAAGCCGCTTTGCTTTGGTGTTTGCAGTTACTGTGCTCAGGGAAAGATCAGCAACGCTTCAGCTCCCCAGGAAAACCCGAGCACGGACAAACCCGCAGCTCGGGGTGTCAAGTTCGCAGAAAATGGCCGAAATTTTGTTGTGTTTTGTTTTCTTCCCGGAAATAAAAACAATTTGCTGAACGCTGGAGATAAACGACTGTCTGGTGGTAAATACTGACCAGCAGTAGTTGCAGCAGCTGGAGCCGGATCACCAGCACCGCCAGCGTGTTAACGGCAGCGTTCAGAGGAGAGCGGGGGCAAGGTGAGATCTCCGGGCTGCTGCCGCTGCTTGCACGCCCACTGCCTTCACTGGCTCGAGTGTCTGCGAGAAATGATAAGAGGCTGGTGCAGAGAAACAATAACAACAAGACAAAAAAAATATTTAGGGGGAAAAAACCAACAAAACACTAATCATCTGGAAGTAGCTGCAGAATCACTGGCTCCGGCCGGGGCGCGCAGAGCAGGTGGCAGCGGGTGGCGGTGGCTGTGCAGCGACCGGCCGTAAGCTATCCCTCTGTCCTGCACAGGCCAGCCAAAGGGGGCACGGGGGCAGGGGGGAAAATGAATCCCGGCCGCAGGGAGACCGCGCTGCCCCGCTGGGAAACCTGCGGGAAATGGACAGGGCGCCCCGTAGCACGGATGGCAGGACAGCCGGTAATACAGGACTCCCCCACACCCCAGAGGTGATGGAAAAGGAAAGGCGAAAACTCCCCCAAGCACACACGTTTCAGTGAAGCGGTATGGAAATGACTGTCATTCACTGCCAGGTCCTGAAGGCTTTTTGAGGAGTCAAAAGTTACGTTTCGAAGCGGTGTCATTGTCATTTATGTCTTTACATTATTTCCAACACACCGGAAAGTTTCCATCCGAGCGATTAGAACAATTTACAGTGGCCCCTCTTTTCTCCGGAAGCCAAAACCAGCCTGGGAAGCAGATCTGCAGCAGGCTGGCAGCTGCTCTTCGCCTCGCTTCGCCTGACCAAGAGGTAGGTGATGGTAAGGATGGCTGCACTGCCAGGACCCTCCGGCCCCCGGCTCCACCTCCGCCTCACTAGGAACTGCCCCGGGACCAGAATGGGTCCCTCAAAAGCGCGGCATCTTCCCCGAATGAGTGAATAACTCAGAAGCAGCAGCTAACTCAACTCCAAAAGATCAGATTTGGCCGGGGGGGTGGGGGGAAGAAAGCCCAAAACAGTTGTTGTTGCTTTTTAGATTTTTTTTTTTTTTTAATAGCGGCATTCCAGCTTTTCCCGACTCTCTGAACTTCTTTGCTTAATTGCACCGTTTGATCTTCTGCTAAAAAGACGTGATCCTTCGCTTTTTTCTACATGTTAAATAACTCCTGATGTGCCAGGAGAAATAAAAGTACCACCAGACACCCAAGGTGCCGAGTATTTGCATTAGGTATTTTTGCGACGAGACCTTAAATCACACAATTTAATTACGCCAAGTAGGAACATAACATAGTCGTCTGTAGAGCTCGAATACCTGAATTTACACTCAAGTCTGTGCAAAGTTTGACAAGAGACGAAACCTCGCCTCAATGCCACTGGGGCGGGAGAGGGACGGGGGACACACAAAATATGAGCTCGGGGACATCTCCGCGGAAAAGCGTGTTCGGACGCTGAGAAAGCTGACATCGAAGAGATGAGCGGGATGTTGAGCCTGGCACGAAAGCGAGCTGTTACACAGATATTTTATTATCATCAGAGAAATATTTGGACTGGGGAACGAAAAGGAGCGAGAAAACTTAGCGTTTGCGGAAGGGAGAAGTGACCCCCGCATGCCCATGGTCCCGGTGCCCGGCAACCCCTCTCCGGCCAGAGGCGGCTAGGCTGCCAGGAGGGACATTTATGAAATTCCACCCCCTGCTCCTGGCCAAAGTTCTGAAATCACGGAAGGTGGGGAAAAAAAAAAAAAAAAAGAAAGAAAGAAAGAAAGGCAAATGCTTGATGGGACACCGGTCATCCAAACCCAGTTTACTGCCTTTCTTCTGCTAAGCGCTGTCATTTTTTGCTGTATATATCGTCCCACCAATCAGTCGTGACGATAACGTGTTAAAGACCCCACTAATTTACAAAGAACAAAGACACTTTTCAGCTACGCTAGGAAAGAAAAAGAAGGAGAAAAAAAAAAAAACAAACCCAAAAAACAAAACACCCAACCTCGACTCAATTGAAAATAACGATTTTGTTCTTGGACGGCAACCAGTTTTTTGCTCTTACCGTCCCGGGACTTTGATTTAACCTCAGTAACATCCTGAAAGACTACAGTCACTTTGCACACATTGCATCGTACCTTTTTGGTCCCGCAATAGAGAGCAGTACCGAGCTGATGGCAGGCTCTCCAGAAAGGTACTTTTTTTCGGTAAGAGAAACTTGATGAGCCGCACGGGGGTTAAATTAAACCTCACAGAGATCTAGCTTGTATGAACAAAAATCGCCCAGTCTTTAACAACCTGATCACACACGCTGGACATCGACAACGGTATCTGAAAAGTTATTATGAAATTACGCGGGTCTAGACACACCCAAAAAATATTTTAAAAAAAAAAAAAAAAAAAAAAAGAAAAAAACGCCCAAAAATCTCAGTAGAAGTGACCGGCGTTAACTGCGGCTTACTGATCCTTCAGCTGTGCTTCGACACGCAGATCACGTCCATTCTCTTCACAGGTTTCCCAAAAACTCGCCTTTCTAGCCCATTCTGCGGGCTTGACCGTACGGAGAGCGATTTGGGGGAGCGGAGGGGGCTCCGCAGCCCGCCTTCGTCCCGCTGCGTGGCTGCCCAAGCCCTCTGGAGGCATTTGAGCGAGGGGCAAGGGGAGGTCACGGAGTACTGGGGCTGTCTTGCAGAGCCCGGGGAGCTCAGCCCGGGAGAAACCGCGGTGCTCCTGTAGAATTCCCCAGAAAACCGCCGAGGAAGAAAACGGGATGCCGGAGTAGCTCCCGCTTCACTGGAAGTGCAGACACACCGTGTCAGCCCCGGTACAGCTGAAGCCCGCCCTTCTCAGTCCCTCTTCCCTCACTTCTCTCTCCTCCCCAGCTGTATCTGGGGCTTTCATTGTTGGGCTTGGATTTTTGGATTTTTTGGTTTGTTTTTTGGTTTTGGGTTTTTTTTTTTTACTTTTTTCCTCCCTTAAGCGCAAATATCTTCTCCCCTTTGCCTTTGACATTTGGGGCTTGTGAGCAAGAAGAGCTCTCTCTTTCCATGACACCACGGGGGAATTTTAGGGGTTTTTTTAAAAATTAAAAATCAGGCAGGCGAAGGCGTTGACTTTATTTGGTGGTGGTTGGCAGCACCCGCCGAGCTCAGAGCCGGAGGTGGCTGAGCAACAGTGGCTCATGCCCACGGTGAGGTAGCAGGGACGTAACCCCGTGTCCAGCTGCAAACCCATCTGCTGGGAAACGGGGCGTGGGGACGTGCCACCAGCACGCCGACAAACAACTCTTTCCCGACACCCAAAACCACAGGAGGCATTTTCCTGCCCCCCTCCCTGCTTAGGGGCACGGGGAGCTGCTTTCAGTCCATGTCTCCGAATTTCGCTGGTTTCTTAAGAGGAGACACCGAACTATCATTTTTGCAAGAAACTCACAGCTGATATAAGTTGTTATTAAAGAGCGTCGAATCAAGTCTCTATCACTGCTGTGAGATTTTCTTTTAAAAAATAAATAAAGGAAAGGAAATTAGATTTTTCTGTCCTGTTATTAAATGCAGTAAGTTGTCGTACTCGATTAAACACTAAAAGTTTGTAAAAATATATCAGTAATAATGTCAGTAATACCAAAAGCAGTGCTCGAAGCGGTGTGCAAACCCGGTAAACGCCTGACCGGAAAACCAAGGCGTTTGGAGCTAAGTTTCGTCGTTTCAGTTCTCCTGCTGGTGGCAACGACGTGTCGATAAACAAAAAGTGAGAATTGAGGGGGAACGGCGGGGGGCAAGGGAGAGGCGGCAAGCGCGGCTTTCCAAAGGCGGAGTTTTCTGAGGTCATTTCATCTCGAGTCTTTCGTCATTCTGAATATCAAAGAAAGCTGACTGGATGATTTTCTCCGTCCCTTGCCTGGCCGGGGTGATGCGGTACCTTCGCGCACAGATTACTTTAATCAAGTTGTTAAAACATTCTGGGTTCTTCCCCTGACGCTGACCGTGCGTTTAACAAACGCTCGGCGCAACCGCCCGCGCTCGATGCAAATTGGGTTCAACTATGAATCTTGACAGTGAGAACATTTGGAATTTAGTCGTTACTACATTTACTTTACATTACAGAAGAAATATGGAAAGTTGTTTGGTAAGTTTTTAATTGGAACTTCAGAGTTTCCTTCTCTATCGTAAGAGCAAAGCAGTGCGCAACATGTAGTAACTTTTCCCTATAAGGCATCTATTTCCCGGGGCAGAAAACAATCAGTATCCCGTCAGAAAATAAAGTACAGCTCTTAAAAACTTGGGGGAAAGACCTTGTCCTCCGCTTAAGCTCTTTTCCCCTCAAAAACCAGCCGGTAAACCAACGCTGTGGCAGGCAAGCTGCTCGGTCTGCAAACCTGGGACTGGAAAAAAAAAAAAAAAAAGAAAAAAAGAAAAAAAAAAAAGCGGCGTAGGCATTCCTTAGAGCAGAAGTGAAACCGTCTCAATCCAGGCGAGTTTGTTTGTAAACCAGGGAAGCAGCGAGCCCGGGCGGCGGCGGGGGGGGCGGCTCCGCCCAAGGGGTGCGGGGTGCCGGGTGCGGAGTGCGCGGCGGCGGCGGGACCCGCCGGGGCTGGGGCTGCAGCTGCTGACTCAGAACAGCAATGTAGGTCATAACGAGTTTCCTTAAGTTACCTAAGTTCCAACAATTCAGCTTTTCTTTAGAGACTTCCAAAGAGCTGTTGCAACATTTCTGAACGCCGTGGCTTCTGCTGAAGCTCAGCCGCCGGCTCCGAGCCACCCGGCTGCGGCGGGGCAGCGCCCGGGGCGGGCGTACCCACTTCGGTACTTATGCTTTTTACATCTCGCTTTTATCATCCCATTTCCACCACAACGCTATTTTTCTTTCTTTACTCTTCTCTCTCAGAATTTTAAAAAAAAAAAAAAAAAAAAAAAAAAGTGCCAACGCGTACCACTCCTTTTTCAGAACAGAAGCGAGAGAATTGCCTACTTACTCTCTACTCACTTCAGTTCTTTCCAAGAAGGCTTATTCACGGTTCACAGTTTGGACCCATCCTTTATTTCCACTTTTTATTACTTTCCACCACCAGACAATTTTTACACCATCAGTTAAAAGACTGCTAAACGAGCTCACTTGCGCCAGGGGTTTTGTACACAAAAAACCAATCCGACACTCAACACCTTCCGTCTTCGATCTATGTAATTTTCGTTAATTTTTTTTTTAATTTATTTTCCCTTTACTATTTTCTTCTCTGTCACTTTATTTTATTTAATTTTTTTTCTGCAACCACAGCAAAGAGTAGCCGCAGTCCCCACGGAGAGCCCACGGAAGATGAGCAAGCACCGTGTTCTGCCGCAAGAGCAGCGATGTGGGACGGAGATCTTGGCGGCGAAGTTGTACAGGAGAGGAAAGCCCGGCATTCAGAGGACGCTTCAAGAAAGGCACAACACTTACGGAATTTATTTTATTCGCTCAGAGCTTTCCTCAGGCATTACCTGCGAGCTCCCCCAAAAGCAGGGACAGTGTGTGGTTTGGGCGGAGCAGCAGGGGGAGAGTTCCGAGGGAATAGCACTCTCCCCCAGAAAATCATCATCGCGAAGGCATCTGTTGTCCGAAGCGTAAGAACTCATCTGCCCATAGAACTCACGAAAACAAGGAGCGGGGGAAAAGCCCCAGACATTGCCCGGTTCGACGGCTGTGTTTCTGCTGGGCAAGAATCACCCGCGGGTCCATCAGGGTTGTTTTTAAGGCGATCATACAACCGGTGTCACGGTCACGCACGTCTCCAGCCTTCCTCCTTCCCTCCAGCTCCTCTCTAACCCCGCAGTGACAACCCACTGGCCTGTGTGATAGCAAGGAAGGATTTTCCCGTCTAAACATAGAAAAATTAGCTCAACCGAGCAGGAGCCCCGTGGATGTTTCCCAGAGCACGTAACAAGTAACAGCACCAGCAGCTCCACGGAGCCCCGAGGCCAGAGCCGGGAGCGCTCGGCAGGCTCGGGCAAGCCCGGTCCCGGCCTCCGCCCGCCCGGGGCACAGC
>CM031857.1:53465672-53518087 GCA_018697195.1 Certhia americana
CCCCCCCCCCCCCCCCCTCCCCTCGCTACTGGAAGATCTCTTTTATTTTTCCTTGCTGCCTCCTATGCTGGCAACGTCCTGCGAGTGGCTATTTTGGTTTTGCACCGAGAGAAGAGCTTCCCCCCTCGCCCTCTCTTCTGACAGTAAGTGCCATTTAGCTACTGCCTTCTCGGGGACTGGGGGGGCCGCCTGCTCGCCTACCTGCCTGCTGCCCCAGAGAGCGGGCAGCAGGGACCGGGAGCTCCGGGGAAGCGGGGGGAAGCTTTGGAGGCGGTGAGGGGACAGCGCCGCGGAGCGAGCGGGGATGCGCGCAGGGGGGACGGGGCGTGAGGGACCCGTGGATTTGGCCGGGGGGACCGACCGGTGAAATAAGGTGATCGGGAGAGGGGACGGCTGCTGCCGCCCGCCGAACAAAAGCTGACGCTGATATTAAACGGGCTTTTGTTAGGGGGAAGTGAGTGTGCGTGCGTGCGTGTGTGTGTGTGCGGGGGGGACACCCCGCCCGCAGCAAGTTGCCGTGCGGCGGAGGGCACCTCAGACTTGTTTACCGCTCGGCGCGGCGCTCACTGGCGTGTTTACCCTGCACACACGGCGCGGGGCTCCCCTCCTCCCCCCAGCCCCATCCCTCCTCCGTGCCCCGGGTAGGGGAGGGATGAGCGGAGCAGGGTTTAAAGCGGCGTTGGGGGGGGGGGGGTGCGCCGTCAGGAGATGCTGATACGATCACGCGTAAAACAACCACCCCCCCTCCGGTTTGCAAGTCGGATCGGTGCAAGCGCAGGCAGTCACTGGCCGGAGGGAGAATTACATCATCCCCCTGCTCCAGTGATGCTACCTTTCGTGCCGCTACCATGCGCGCAGGGAAACAACCGGGGGCGCGCCCCACGCCTCCCCCGACCGGCTCGGTGCCACCCTGGGGGCGGCGGGGGGAGCTGGGGGGCGGGGAGGCGCGCCCCCGCGTCACTCACACACACACACGCCCGCCCGAGTGTTTACAGCGCTCACACAGGCGTATTGTGACGTCGCCTGAGTGACAGCCCGCCGCGCCAACGGGGGGGGGGGCGCGGCCCCCCGACGCCACGGCAGAGCCCGGGCGCCCCGCCCGCCCCGGCCCCCCCGCACCCCGCGGGACCGGCGCCCTGAGCGGCTCCGTGGGGCGCGGCGGCGGGGGCTGCGGGGCCCTGCCAAGCCCAGGGGGCTGAACGCTTCCAAAGTTAAATCCAACTCACGCGTCCAGCACCAGCGTGGTTTACGCGATGCCGATCAGTTTGAGCTTATGACGTTCCGTGACGTTTTAAGCGCACGCTGTGGAAGGGATTGCTCGTGGGAGAGGCGAGGTGTATTGGCAAGCGTGGGGTGCCGGTGAAGGTTCACCGCCCTCTCCGGGAGCGAGCGGCGCGGGGGCCGGTCTCCTGCCCGAGAACACGGTCCTGATGGAACTTTGGTACATGGAAGCCGTCAGAGTAGGAGCTGTCATATCGATGGCCCTGGACACTCCATTGTCCAGAGTGGACAATAAAAATATTACCTTTTTTTTTTTTTTTTTTTTTTTTTTTAAAGGGCCATAGACTTAAGTGCCGAGGATAAAACCTAAATTTCACACATCATATGCTTTCCCCAGCGTTACACGTGTAATGTCTAATCCTATAGAGTTAGAAACTTGTTGCAATATGCTACTGGGTTGGGGAAGAGTATCTGTGGGGTTTACTCAGTCTGTGAAAATACTGAAGCAGTACTTACCCACTGCAAAGTCAATAAAGCTGTGTCACACTAAAACCAACAAAAAGTGCTTTGCAAATTGATATTTGTCAAGAATTGTCTGCCAGAATGCAGTAATGTAAAAATTATTACCAAAACACCAGCACCTACTTGCTGCAAAATTCAAGTAACCGCGAAGCCCTGTTTAATAGTACACACAGTTTTTAATGTGTTAATGGTTTGGGTTTCTTCAAAGCATATTACTTTTTGAAGTCTGGGTGTTTCTATTTGTGCAGAAAAGAGACTGAGAAGCTTTGAGCTCCTACTGTTACAAAAGTTAAAAGGAAACAAAGTTGAGCTGCTAAGTCGGCAGTCTGGAATGAGTCAATAGTATCTCCTTTGTCCTGCTAGCTTTCTCTGCTGTGGTGTATCTTTGCTCTATTTCCTCTGCAAAAGCAAATGGGCATCCTCAGCATATTTAATAGACTTAATAGAACTCCTGGCTTCTAAATATTCTAAACTACCAGTAATATTCCAATGTATCTGCCTTTCCCAACTGAATACAGCAGGTCTAACACCGTCAATGACAGTATGCTCAATTCTTTAACCGCAGAGATATTTCCACATCTTTCATTATCTATAATTCATAGAACAAATATTCTTGTTTTGTTGTAGTAAGCCTCAAAAGGGAACAAATACGGCTTTTTAAAGTATTCCATTATCTCTAGGGTTTTTGGATTGTTTTGTTTTTAAGGAAAAGAAAATATAAAGATTGGGCTGGAGACACAAAGGAGATGTAAATAACTCGCCTCTTCATTTACTTGGGGATTCCCTGGGAGTCTCAGAGGGCAAGGAGGTAACATAGCTGGCTTTTACAACAGGATGACAGGTCCTGACACAGGGTCACAGAGAATCTGTGCTTGGCTAGCCCTGTGCTCCAGTTTTGTTTAGCTGGTAGCTAGTCCCTTGAGAGATCAATGTCAACTTAAGCATGCTAACTTCTACAGGCAATGGGCTGGCCAGTGACCGAGAGCTGTGACTGGCTCCTCCAGGGCTCCCTACTTTTGCTGCACTTGGAGCTTGAGTGCTGCTGCCAGGCTGCTCCTGTGGCTCTGCAGCTTGTCACAGAGAGAATTAAAGTGGCATCAATACAAAGCAAGCCCCAAAGCTGCTCTCTGAAAACAAAAGGTGGCTAGATGTATTAGGTGGATAGGAAAAGCAGCTTGGGTAGGGACATGGCTTAATGACTGAGGGACAGAAACTGGAGCCAAATCCCATCACCATGAGCTAAGTTTCTGGGTACCTCAAACCCACTTTGCTCTTAAATTCTGGCCTTGAATTTGTGGTATTAGTTGTTCCACAGAGATACTAAACAGAGTCACAGAGTCACATTCCCAGAGATAATAAACAAATGTCAATTCAATATCCCACACATAAAGGTATTAGATATCAACCTACTTTCTCTTTTAAGATATGTATATCTTAAATTTATCAATTAGGAAACAAGGTATATGTGTATGTGTGTGTATGCACACACACATACACACCTCCTCACACTGACAAGCCCTTTCTGGTTTAACTTTCAAAACCCATTGGAGATTAGAGTTGGGTTACTGGAGTTCAAAGAAGAGTGAATTTGTATTAACTCACCAGTTGAAACCTGTATTTTAATATGTACAGTATGTAGTTTTTATTCAGTTTTATGTAACAGTATGAAAGCATTTTAAGTCTGCAAGATCAAGATAATTTTTTGTGTTCATAAAAAAAGGCTTGTTTATTGTTAATTTATCTAACTCTGCTTTTGTTTTGATACTTGAAGTACAGAAGTAATTTAGCACATGATTAACTGAATTACCCTTCTTTTCCTTTTTTCCCACTTGAAAAAGATTATCAGTTAACTACTGCTAAATTACTGTATATGTGACCAGTCTGTCTGTACCATTTGATGTCTGATACTTTTTAATGCTTTTTTGTGTAGTCATATTTTGTACGTAAGATCCCTGGTTTGGTTTTTTTTCCTTTAATGCAGGCCTATAATTCCCAATGATAATGAGTTTTCTCTGATCATCATAAAGGCCTATGCTATGGATTTCTACAGCTTTCATTTAAAACTCTAGACACATTTCCATCTTTTCATTTGTAAAGGGTGTTACTAACTTAGATTTGGAAATTTGACTGATCCAGACAGCACAGTCTTCCTGGTTCTGCAAGCAGGCAGTTCCAGTGTTTCAGCTTTTGCACAGTAGCACTTTAACAAGCAGCAGCCATGCATAACTAACAAGACTGCAAGTCCAGTTACTGCTTTTTGGAAGCCTCTACCCAGCTCTTATGTTATCCAAAATGTCCATTTCATGTTGTTGCAGCTGTATGACAGTACCACTAACAGCAGGAAAGTGCAGTAGTTATTTACAATGGATAAGATACAGGGGGAGAAAAAAAAAGTTTTTAAAAATGGAGCCTGAGGCGCAGGAAGAAAGAACAGCTCTAGCTATCCTTTTATAGTAACTAGTGTTTTATGGGAAGTGGTTAAGAAAGGAAAACTCTCTCTTCCTTACAGCACTTAGCCAGTGATGGCATGATATTTCTAACTGAAGTCTGATAGCATTCTTGGATAAACCCTTATGAAGGTTTCATTTCTAGTATCTGGAAACAAGCGGTATTGTTTCCTTCAGCTCCTTCTCTTGAACCTACTTTTAGATTCTGGGTCTTACCCTCTAACTATATTGATGGATGTCTAGTACAACAGTTTTCAAGTTTGGCATGAACGCTTCATAAAAAGTAACATATTCTTATGAATATTTTAAAATACTGTAGTAGTTTTCATTAGTATTTTTTCACATGTACAGTTAGCATTCTAATACAACATATGAATAGATGATATTAGCTAGTCAGGGCATCACTTCAAAATATGTACATAATGTGTACATGAGATACACCTAGCACAGACTAAAAAAAGTGTTCTTAGCATGGATTACAGGTACAAATGAGTACTTTGATGAATAAAAACTAGGATTTCAGTAGTAATTCACCAGATGAGAAATATGCCTTTAGACTCCACAAAGAAGTAAAAAACAAATATGCTGAAAACTAGGCAACACTAGCTAGAAAAACAGATTATTGAGACAGCTGTGCTTTTTAAGGACTCTTAGTATCCTCATTTCTGTCTGAATGTGTTATTTGCCTGTACATCCTTTTTTATAAAACAATAAATTTCACAAAGATTCCTCTGTACGACACTGTACTGATTGGCTGTCACAGCTACTGACTAAATATTAATTTTGGTAGTCTTTCCAAGTTAAATCTAAAAACTCCAATATCTGGATAACTTTTGGAACCCTAACACACAAGAGTGAAACTCTCAACAAAACAATTTCCTGACTTACACATTGTCCATCCTTGTTTTTAAAGATTTGGTTAGTAATTTACAGTAGTTTGTCAGCTTTACTTTTATTAGTTAGATAGAGAAAAATTAGATGGTCTCTTTTATTTTGAAGTGTATTTCATCTTAGTTTTATTACACTAAGGAGAGCGATAAGTGCTGCAGGCTAACCAGAAGGAGTTCCACATTAGTGCAATCGCTTTGGTTTCATAACTCCTACAGATTTTTATCCCCTACAAGTAATGATTTACATACCATTGAGGGAAAATGAAAATGAGGGGGAATCTCATTATGACACTGCAAAGTGTATTTAGTTTCTCCTAAAATGGGCTAGATTAAACCTGGCCTGTATCATAAGAAATGTGAAGGGTGGGAGCAAAGGGTCCTTTCTCGTAATAGTCATGCACAATTAATGCTCTCTTCGCTCACAGACCCCAAATGAGGAGGAGGATATGGACTCCTATTCTTTCACCTTCACTCCCCACCCCCACTTCTGAGCTGTAAAGAAAGGATCAGGTTGCACTATTTTAAAAGCTGGTGCAGTACGCACACTTCCTCACTACATTGGCAAGCACTGGGAGAAAATCTCTCTCAGAGCTCCCTGCAGGAGTTCCTACTGCTTCATAACATTCTTTACTCAGTGACTTCAGGGCTGAGTCTTCAATAAAGTGATGAAAACTTCTTCCATAAACATACAATGTTTTAAAGGATATATACAAATAACAGTATTATTGAAATAACTTACCTTTGACACACGGCTTTGAAAGCTTCACGCTTGATGCAAATCATAAAAATCAAACTATCACAATAGCTCAGCACTGCAGGCAAAGTAGACCTGTAAAAAAATTAAAAGAGAAGTTAAGCAACTTACTGTAATTTCCTGAACATGCTTAAATAACAGGATTGATTAACACATTAAAGAATATAATTGCTCTGTCTTTCATCCTACTATCTGAGCACAGATTTCTGGCTACTGTTCCTACAGACACTCCAAGCCAAATCAAACTGCTGATGTTAAATCTTTATCAAGGTGGAAGATCGATGGTGCTTTGGCCAAAGTTTGGAATGGGAGTCTAAACAAGGGCCATAATCCTGTCCTTGACTCAGAATTTCACCAATGGCTTTTCCACTCTAAGATAGGGACAGTTAAAACTCTCCTATATGTCACTAAATCTAAGAGATAAAATAATGCTTACAGGATGTGGCAATGCTACACATACCAGCGTTATAAAAGTCTAAAATAATCTAAGATCTGAAATAAGTGTTTGGCAACATTTCGTTTACCTGTACACTTGTCTTTTTCAAAATCTAGACCTCACAGTTCCCAAGGCAAGGTGCCTAGTTAGCAATGCCTAATGGATGTCAAGAGGCTAAAAAATCCAGCTATGAGGGTCTCTCTTAAGAGGGGTTCCCAGGCCATATCATAAAAATATCTGCATAAAAAAAGAAACCCAGAATTACAGTGATTGAAATTCCCACCAGTCTTCCACTCTCTTCACATTAGATATGAAGACCTAACTGGTAAAGGGCACTATAAGCCTCTTATCTTACCCATGGATCCTTCTGCAGGAACTGTGGAAGGAAGCCATAAGCCACCTCCCATTGGAAAAGGGCAAGCTTTGTACTGGGAGAAAGAATCTGTACAAAGCACTGCATAAATGCTGGGCTAAGCCAGTGGCACTCAGAGGCGAGAAGTGCTGCATCAATCTGCCAAGTGGCCTAACAGCGAGAAGGAATAAATCCTGTTTAGTCTTGCCTCAGACACTATTACCTGAGCTCTGAGAGTTTCAAAGGAACAAAATCTCATGCCAGGCTTAAAAGAAGCTGGAGGTCTATAGATAAAAAAAGCTGTGCACTACATCTAGGTACTATAATTGTAGTTGTTAATTATACACAATTTCAACATACAGACTGGGAGATATTTCATTTGAAAGCAAGAATGAAAATAATGACAGGTTATATCATATGCAACAAATTTACAAGTAATAGCAAAACTGTTCTTTTCTTATGCATAAGAGTCATCATTCTAGAGGGAGAGCCTGTTGGAAATACTGCTGGAAAGAGGCACATGAAAAAGGAACGAAAGATAAGTTTAATGGACGATGCTGATCTGGATGTCTGAAGACTTCATCAAATAAGAAAGCAGTCTCCTATTTACATTCTGGTGCTGTGTAAATGAGTGAATCAAAGCCCACACATCCTCTTGCAAAGGATTCTACATCTCTATGCCCCTGAGGTCATGAGTGACCATGTACTGACCCCTGACAGACTCCTGCCACCTTCCCTTTAATACACCTACCTAACCACTTGAGCCCCTATAGTGCTATACATCGCATTCTTCCTACCCTTCCTTTATTTTATTTTAGCAAATATACCCCACAAAGATTTACTATAATCTTGTGTGTTTCTCTACAACTTTTCCCATACTGAGAAGTTTCTCAATACTTAAGCAGACATGTTAAGGAATAAGGAAAAACATAAAAAGATAAGATTATTTCAGGGAGAAACTCAGCAAGTTTTCAGAAAAAGAAGTAATGAATTTCAAATAAAATAAGATTGTTTTCAACTGGAAGAGGCTCACATTTATATTACCAGTAAAGTTTCTGCTGAACAGGGAGGAAGCAGTAACTGTAGACAGTAGTGCAAAAGGAAGTTCTGTTACAGTGTAGACCAAAAAAATTAAGTTATTCTTATTCAGTATAAAATATATAATTAATGCTGAACTTCTGCATATGCCTTAAATACTGAGCCATGATTGCTCTTTAATGTGTCCAGCAGCCTTAAGGCTGAAACCTACACAGGGAAATAATTATGACAATAGCATTCGCCAAACACAAAACTCAGATATTCTCCACCTCTAACAAAGATAGCACTCAAAAAAACCCCCCAAAAAACCCAAAAAACAAAAAACAAAACACCCCCCCCCCCAAAAACCCAATCACAACCCAAAAAACAGCCCAGCATTCCAAAGACCACTGTAGCTGCTCGACATACTGGACATAGACTGATTCTTGAGTTAAAGACAGACATCTGCTAGCCAAAAGGAGTAACTTGAACAAAGAAGAAACTTTTAAGTTTCAGACTTTCAAGTTTCAGACCTCTGGTTTGAACTTATCTATGTTTTCACACATCAGTAGGTTCAGAGGAGTTAGAAATATCCAGTATGTGTAATGAAAACAATCTCTATCAGTGGATACAGCATGAACATGATAACATATGTTTTCCAAGCCTAAAGCAATTGTCAAGCAATTACTGTTTGTCAAGACAACACGCTTGATAGTCAGGGTCATCTAACCCCAGGTCATCTCCTTCTACCTTGCAGTGAGGCAGGTCTCAGTAACTCAGCTGCCCAGTTTTCTTTAATTTGCTCTGAACCCAAGTTGCAGATGCAGGTTTCCCTCGCTGCACGCAGCCAGAGAGCGGAGGGAGGCGGTGGTGACAAGGGCTCAGCTCCTGCACCGTGATGGCTCAAAGAGGCAACAGATGCTGGGGTTTTGTTCCGAGGGAAGGAGGGCCTGCAAGGGTCAGAGGGGACTCCTGGACAACTGATTATTAACCAGGGCTTTCTAAAGCACTTGCAAGGCCCATATTGTGTTTGTTTAGGACCCAGAACTACAAGCGCATGTTATCAGCAGACTGGGTGAATTGTTTGTGTCTCTGAGTTCAATTACCAATTCTAGATACCTTTTAAAACAGAAAAGAGAATAGCCTTGTCTTATGCAGTCTATTTTGGCCCAGTTTTATATTTCCTTTATTTTTTATTTCATTTTAAAGGCCCTTATTCAATTAAATATGTCCTCTTTATAAAATACTATTCTTTTTGCTATCTAGATTATGATTTCATGCCTGCACAATTTTTATTTAATCATCTATGTAAGGAATTTCTTATTCGTGATTTTTACATCTTATGGTAGAAAATTTAATAGCTTCTCTTTACCATGACTTTGTCTTCCAATTATTATTTATAAAAGTGTGTATGTAGATGGAAAATGGAATTCAATTAAAATGTAGCAAAAGTGCCCTTGGTTAAATTAAATAGCTATAACTGTACACAACGTGTAAGAAAAAAAACTTATCAGAACATACCATATTGAAAACTATTTATTCAACAAGGATGAATCACTGCTAGTTGGTGAACTTAAGTGATTGTTTCTGGTTAACAGGACTTCAAGACTGTACAACTAGTACATCTCATCCTCTTACAGATTTCATTCATGGACCTAATGAGAAAAAATGAAATTACCTGCTTTTTCATCTTCCAGTGGATTTTTCAATTTTGAACATACTAGATGTTAATATAAAGTAGATGAGTACATTAAAAGAGGAAAAGGAAAGCAATCAGAAGCTGGTTTCACATTCTGCAGGATATAATTCCAAATGCTTTGCCAGTGACTTCCACCCCTTCAGGCATTTGACTTTATCTAAAACTTTGGCATAAAAAATGTGTGTCATGGTATTTTTATTGTGTTATTTTAAAATACTATAGTAAATTTAACCTTAATACTGGCTGCCCTAATTTCATAATTAATTTTAAGTGGTCTTGTTAAAAAAAAAATCAACTTCTAATTTAAAGAAAGCATACATAGGGAACTCATTAAACACATATTAATCATTCCAGAAGGCCACACAAATAACAGAAAATGTGATTTCCCTCCTTTCTCTTATAGCCATTTAGACTATAGTATGTTCAAACCAACATAGGTCCCTACTGTGCTTGCTGGTGTACACACAAAGTTAAAGAGACAGAGCCCTGGCACAGAGGTTTGCCTTCATTTCCTCAATATCTGAGGCATTAGAAATAAGAAGCCAAACAGGATAGGCTTTTTCTTTAATGCACTGGCTGTTCAGGTGCAGACTTACCAGAAGCAGGAGGGAAAGGGTGAAAGGATGCTGTGAAGAGCAGTAGATCCTTCCCTGTTCCTCCACCCATTCTTCTCCTCCTCAACCTATAGCTGCACCTATGCCTATCTACTGAAAACTGAACAGACTTTGGGCTAACCAGGGAACTGAACATAAGAATTCACCATCTTAATCTCTGCTAAAAATAGAGACTTCCCATTAAACTTCCTTGTCCTTGCAAAGTGATTTAGAAGGATAAACCTACTGTCAGGACAATTTCCCAAGTTTAAAGGGAAAGTTATTCCTGAGAATTTCCTATAGTTGTGATTCTGGCATGCTGCATTTTGGAATACGACATACAGATTTGGTACCACAGATCTGTGGATTTGGTCTATTCACTTAAGATGTATCCAAATGAAATCCCTCCTCCCCTGAAATTACTGTGATGGAAACAACACTATTCCATGGATTTTCTATTATTTTTCTTGCTCTTTTCTTCACCAGGCTCAAAGATTTCTTCTCTGTAATAAAAAGAATCTGAAAACCAGTACAAGGAAAAAGTAAAGTCACTACTCAGAATTACAATGGTAGCAACAAGTTTCTGGAGAGAGAAAGATGAACAATGTTTGATTTAAGGAAGGACAAGATCAGGTGAGAAAAAAAGGAAACGTAGAGGCATTTCATTAACATAAAATCTTTGAAATACTACAGACTGGGAAGTTAGCAAAGTTGAGAGTACAGTAAAAGGAATAAGAATGACTAAGGCTGACTCTAGCTGATTGAATTTTAAAAGGGGAAAGTCCTAAAAGTACTTTGTTTAATTTTTGCAAAGACTGTGAGTAGGTTATGATTCATAAACAAACTTTGTTTTAAGAATACTAGATAAGTCAAACTGGTTCAGGCCAAGCATACTCTTGGCCCATTTACCCCTCTCCAACAGCAGACAATAGCTAGTTCTCATCCAAATATTCCCTCTGTGAACAGCAGGACCGGGACAAGCACATTTGATAATGCCCATACGTTTCAGCATCCAACTTTATTTTAGCATGGAGAGTTTTCCTGAACAGGTTGTGTTTTGTCCAGTCAGTGACCTTCACTAGATCTTTCTTCCAGGGCCTTGTGCAGTCTCTCCTTAGATTGTTGCAAAGTTTTTTAATCTATACTGTCTTTAGTAAAAGAATGCTGTGAGTATAACACCCATGAATATATAAAGTAATATAACTTATTTTATTATTTATTTTGAACAGGCCTACTGCTGTCCTCTGATGCAACCTTATTTTAATGGATAGAGAAGGTGAAAAGTTGATTCCTGTCCATCCTTTTTGCTTGTGACTTTAAAACATTCATAGCTGTTTTGGAAACGCAAATTTTGCTGTTTGATAGAGGGGTACTGTAGTTACAGTCTCTGAAGAAGACTGCATTGCCCCAGGGTTGGAAATATATTTCTTCTTAGCTCTGCCAATCAACCACCAGTCTGCCTGCTATCTGTGGCAGATGCTGAAGCTGCTATTGCAAAGAAGTCCTTCCAAGATCCTGGGGAACTGGAAGGCTAGATGAGCACATTCTGAGAGAGCCATTCTTTTCCACTGCTAGGGAAGATGCATTAGAGGAAAAGATGCAGTCATGCATGCTGTGCTCTTAAAACCCTGCTGGTCTTTCTGCAAGCAGAATCTAAAAGAATCGTAGGGAGTGGAAATAAAGAAGAAATTTTGCCACTCCACAGAAATCAGCCCCGTTCCAAGAAAATTACTTGCTTATAACTAAAGCTCAATGAATCAATGTAAACTTTATCTAAAATCTGAAGCAGAAAACTGAAGCTAAAGTAGTTCAAGACTTCTCTGAAGTAGGACATTGTTTCTAGAGTAGACCTTAAGTGGACACAGTTAACATCATAATGAAAACTGCAGAAGCTTGTGAGAGGTTCTTATTATTTCAGTAGGAGATTCTTAATTCATGCAGTATTCTCTCATTTTCCCTGCCATGTGTTTTACAAGACACACAAATACTTCTTAGGCAGACAGGAAAGCACAGTTTCTTTTAGTAAAAAACTATGCAGGCAGGTAAGATAGGTCTCTATTGTTAGGTAAAAATATAAACAGAAGCCTTTCCTAAATCTTACTATAAGTTAAGGTATATTGTATCACTGTACAGAAGAAGATAAGCAGCTATTGCAGAAAAATGCACTTTTAGAGAAATTGCATAAACTACACTTAGTGTCAAAATTATTAAACAGCCCTGTATTACTGAAGTATAAGAGGTTAAGGGGGACTGACCATGCCAGGATACTCAAACAGAAAGTCTTTTCATTCATGTTTGTGAATAAGTCTAGTTAAAGCAACTCTATTTGACACAAAATGATCTGTACTGTTGCAAAATAGTTTCTGTCAGCAGATTTCACTTAGGCAACACCCTGTCTATCAGCTATAATCATACCAGATTTGGCTGCAGGATCTAATTATTATTTCAGAAGGGTATGTCTGGCTAAGCAGGTAAAGAGAATGTACTGAAAGTTTCACAAGACACAAAGAAAGATAATGAAATAGGCACACAAAGCCCATGTTATAAACAGGTAAACAAAACATTTTGTCAGGACCTCTCAGCATCCCTCTAGTTAGAACAGGACACTGTTTGTATCTGTTTTGAACAGGCACACATTTCGAAGTCCCCATTTGAAAAATGTGACTCTGGAAGACAGGTCAGTGCTATTGACTGCCTGCTATGATGGATAGATATGCTGAAGGTTAGAAAGGCTCAAGGCTCTAGTGTTATCAGCTCTAACCCAAATGTTTCCTAGTTCTGACTGGCTTAACTTGAAGCTGTATGTCACATAAAAGCTCCTGAGGATGGTCTTGCCCCTCACTGACCTGTTGACAAAAATATGGGATTAATTATCATGTTGACTATTGTTTGGGAAGTCCCTGAAAAACAAACCAGGTTTATTTATTGTTCAAGGCAGAGAATACTGACTGAAATATTTGTATGAAGAGCAAGCATATCCTGAACATCACAAAGATTTTGAACATGAGCAGATTCCTGTCCCTGAATAGATCTGTCTGTCCCCCAGACCCTTGGTACTTCAAGGTATGAAGGTGATACTGTAATGAGTATCGTTCCTTCAAAGTTTAATGAGGAGAGGACTCCTTTGTGTACCCCAGACACCTGATGCAGCAAGTACCAGGTCATTGCAAGGCTGTGCTTTCAGAATGTAGCTAAAGGACAAAATGTTTTGGGAGAGATTATAAATGCTGGGAGGTTTTTCCTGATCTTGAAAGATGACCTGGAGGCTGATTTCATTGACCTGTTGCTGTCTACAATTTCTCCTCTGGGAAGTAAAAAGCTCTTGATAATATGATGAAAAACCATAAAAAATGTTTTAAATTGATGTTTTTGCTGTAAGTCTGAGAATTGTTGATGATATAGTTTTAGACCTGTGTGAACTGAATCAATGATCTGTTGTGATACTACACCTCAATGCTTTATCTTCTGAAGCAGGCTGTGGTGATGGCTACTTTTGCTGGGAGGAGGCAGGGTGAACACCAAGTCAATAGAAAATTCCTGTTTGGTTCACAATAAGACTCGACAGATAGCACTCTGTAATGTAATCCAGAGCTCCTATGAGGAAATTCTAATGTCTTTTCTCTGTTGCATAGATCCCTATGTAAAAATAGACATCTTGCAGGCTGGCAGCTCAAAATCCCTGAGGATTACTGATTGGTTAGGAGATTATGGATACTACTCCAATCTGAATTTGAAATAGCAAATGAAATTGCTGAGGCACTGATAGTTGACACTGAACTGCTAGCCCCCTCACCCTTCTTGTAGAGACAGAAGGCTCTGTCACTGATTTGGAATGGTGCATTTGCTTCTGCAATCAGTCATAGAAGGCACCCTGTTTCTGGTGTTTATTTTTTCTAATAAGCAGGACAGCTTGTTAGAGAATGAGAGAGAAAAGCCACGAGGCCAACAAGTCACTCAGCACTATGTATGACACTGTGCTGAAATACAAAGACAACCACTACTATTAGGGCTATTAATAAATAAATAAGGCACTTAACACAAAGCCAGCCACTATCAAGGTCCGTGCAGAGAGTATGCAAGTAATAAAATTAGTCTTTTCAGGACCTGAACTTTAAAATACATGAACCAAAAACATGTCATATAGCTGAGGAATATTTTATCCCTTCTACATGCGTGGGCAGCAGCTTGTACTGAGAATCACGTTCCTCTTGCCTCCATCAGACTTCCCTGCTAATACAAGTGGATCCTGATAAGGATATATCATCCCAGATCAGAATCCCAGCTTTTAGGACACTGAACAAGAGACAATGTCTTAAATCATAACTGTAGCTTTACTTGTAGAATTTAGAAATAAACTGATCTCTGTTTAGGGGAAGTCTTCTCCCCTCCCTCCCTCCCTTCCCTGCTCGGTGTTCCATCTCAGAAAGAGGAAATGTTACTATGGGATATGTTGCTCTCTGAAGAACCACACTAGGGAAAAATCTTAAACACCAGTAACCTATGATTCCTTTATCCATATACAAAGAGGTATATCTAGTATGTTAATTCAAACTGTATTTTGCTAATGGTTATCAGGGGACTTAATTTATTGTGTGAAATTAATTATACTATTACAACTAAAGTTAAGTAGATCACACAGCGCATATACTGCATGATTTCCATCTCTGTGGTTTGATGGAAATAATTAAATCATCCATGTTTGTATTCAGGTGACTGTTAATGCCCTGAGGTCAGTGGACATGAGGGTGCTTCAAGTATCTGCTACCTTTTAATGGACCTTTTCATTCAAATAATTTGTCCTTACACTCATGGGGCACACACACACCAGCAAGGAAACACATCTATACAACCACTCAAAGAAGCATCCAAGAGCATCCCAGAAAAGTTATTCATGTTCTCTATAAAAACTGGACAATTAAAGTAACTGTCTTGTGCTTTGGCCAACTTAGATGGAAAACTAGGCTATATAAATTAACACAGAAACAAACAGAATCAATAAAATAAATGTCTCTTTATGCTCTTTCTGTTCCTCACACTACTACTCTGGAGAGACCAAAACTGAATAGAAATGAAATTTCTAGTTCTCCAAATATAATATTTTTCTTAATTCTGACATTTTCTTATTTATTTCTCAAATCGGGGCAAAAACCATTAACACTCCTAAATATTAACACTTTCCAACCTACATCTTTCTGATGTGCAGTTTGTACTACTCTGTTCAATACAACTGCAGTTATGTTAAATAAGTAGATTACATTACATTGTTAAATCTGCTACAATAGAATAACTCAGAATAACTGCACACCATGTTATACCAATTCTACCTCAAATCATATATTCTTCTGCCAACTTAAATAAATATTATATTATTCCAGTTTCCTTGTATGTGGCTGCTTACCTCACTTAATCAAACTGCATATATTTTTTCTTCCTTACCACCCTTTAATTATTCCAGTTTTGGATGTCCTTATTTAATCTGTAAGTAATATTTCAAAATAATTACATGATCATTGCATTAACACCTTTCAAAATGGCGGTTAGATCCATCTATATATTATTAATTGTATATGTTTCTGAGTACCATACTACTCAAAATAGATACAGTCATATTGCTGAGGATTGATTTCTGTAGTAGTTGCACTAGACCTCATGCGGGAAAACTAAATTTCTCATCCTACTAAATCCCCTCTGGTTAAATAAATACTTCCTTTAGTCAGCTTTTTCTTTTTTTAACTGTTCAATAAAATATTACATGGAAAAGCTTAAGAAACATCAGTTGCATTTACAACTTCAAACTGTAAAAGCTAATGCTCAATTAAAAAAATTCTTAAATTAATATACATGTTGAGAAGCAAGTTCTCACAAGTAAAACCAGACAACTGTAGGTTTCAACTGTAAGTAAAAGGAGCTTTAGTATTTCTTCTCAATTTGTTTAACTGATTAAGGCATCTTGCAATTTAAAACCATTGTTCTCTCTTCAGAAACAGAATTGGATCAGAAATTACTTTTCTGACTTACATGAGAAGTCAAGTCACACAACTGTCAGAGGCCTTTTAAAAGAAGTATTCACTTCTATCCAGGAATTATATTTTCCTATCCTTGTAAATAACTGTCAGTTATGCATTCTAAAGTTATTTGCTAGACATGTTCCTCTAAAAACTTCTCTGACTTACACTGTTTTTCTTATTTATAAACTGTATTACTATAAAGATGCAGTATTATGCAAGTCATATTTTTGAGTAATTCTATTCGAGCTGCCAGTCATCTTTCTTTCAATCCACTTGTATCATAAAGGTTTTAAGACTTCGGTGGTCTCTTTCTAAGTTAATTCTCAAATAGCATAAGCAGATGCCTCTACTTTAAAGAGAAACAACAAAAAAACCCAACCAACAAACCATAAACCAAAGCCAGGTAAATCTAAAATGTTCAGGTGCAATATTAAACAAAAAGGTCATACTGGAACCCCTTGGGTCCTTATCAAGATAACAAAATACAATGAGCTACAAAAGCAAAGGGGTGCTACTTTTCTTTTTTCCTCTCTGAGGGGTTAAGTGAGTGAAAACTATTTGATTCTCTGTACAATGCTCACATTTTTAATACAGCTGCTTCTAATAATTGAAACTTTTCTAACACAACTTGAGGGAAGAAGGTAGAATAAAATGTCCATTTGCCAATGTTCACAGCCTTTCCTGTTGCAGACCCAATACAAGAAAAAACACTGGAATATGAACACTTTAATTTGAAGACTTTAATTACTCCTTGATATAAACACATAAGTCCTCAAGCATCTAACAGAGTACAACAGATTAATAATTAATACTTTTCTCATCATCCTTCAAGCTGAATTTCTAAGAGAGAACAGACATGATAGCTGGTATTCTAAATAGACTGATTTCTGTCATTATTCTGAATAGTCAAATGATCTTCATTCCTTCAATAATCTTGTTCTTATGTTACATATTCTATGCTCTAACAAAAGCATATACATGGATTATTCCCATTTTAATCAAGGCCATGAATGTTGGTAACATGAGCCATACATTTTCTTTAATATTGTTTTTGAGTACAGGAAAATAAAAT
Source organism: Certhia americana (assembly GCA_018697195.1). Taxonomy (NCBI): domain Eukaryota; kingdom Metazoa; phylum Chordata; class Aves; order Passeriformes; family Certhiidae; genus Certhia; species Certhia americana. Next base: position 53,482,684 of record CM031857.1, read on the forward strand.
AACTTGAGGTTTGGAGCAGAAATACAAGTGAGACTTTCTAATATCACTAACTAATTTCACTTTAGGGTTCCATTATTACAGCATATATACTAGGTTTCATTTTTATTACTAACAGACTTTATTTATCACTGTAAAAATAGCCTGTTAACCACAGAAAGTGAAATTCACCATCAAAGTTCTGGTTTAGTTTAGGAATCAGACTTTTTCAGATACTCTGTCAAGTAGCAAACCCTAGTTATCTATATATGATTTAAAAGAAATTACGTGTTTTGAATTCAGAATATTTCCCTGTAATACCTACAAAGCTATACATACCTGAAGAGCATGTGCTAGAGAGAATTAGAAGACAAGAAAAACGGGCATTGGCAATGCTGAAATCAGCTTCCTGACCAGAGAACCAAGCAATGCAAGCAGAATAATATCACTGCTTGCATGAACAGGTAACATGCTTTACCCTTACTGACGATCTGTAAATAGAAATTATATATAAATAACCTTTAAAATTAAATAAGTAAAAATTAAAATACACAAAGGCATGCAAAATTCAAGAATACACCCCTTAGGAAAAAACCAAAGAAACCTGCACTTTTGATCATTTGTCATGTGTTCAGACTATACAATTGTATCTCCACATTCCAAATTTATTTTCCAAGTTACAACTTAATATTCTGGGTTACCTATTGTGTGGAGCCAACAATTATGGAAGAAAATAGATGTATGAGCATTGTTATGACAGAAACATTTTGTCTAATCTGTTCTAAATTGTCAGTGAGGAAGATTCTGCAGCATCACCAGATAACTTGGTTCCAATCTTTAACTGTCCTTGTACTTAAAAGGATTTTCCAAATATGTAACCTGTTCTTTTTGACTGTAAATTAAGATAATTTTTTCATGTCCTTCTGCAACTGGGTACAAAGGACCACTGGTGGTGACCATCTTCTTCACAATAATCTTCAGATGTCCTAATATTTTCCCCAGTCTTCTCTTCTCTAGGCTAAACAAATACATCTTTTTTGAAATATGCCTTATAAATTTTGCTTTCCAAATAACTTTTCACTCATGTGTTCTCCTATGGATTCCCCTTCACCTGAAAATTGAAATAATTTTCCTCTTTTAGACTTAATTTAAACATAGAGATCAAATAATTTTATTCACTGATTTTTATTCTGGTCATTTTGCATGCATGACTTTGCTTCATCTGTAATTCATGTAGTATTCATGTTACTTGAACTTTTATGGAACTGTAGAGCAGTAGGCTCCACAGACCCTTGAAACAAAATACAACTCTACGTTTCTACAGTAACTTTTTTTGGAAATCAGTAACGACAATTTTCTTTGAATACAAAGTAAGTCACTTTTTCATATTTTTTTCCCCTTTACTTCAAAAAACTGGATACACCATGGATTTTGTATATCTTCTTAGTTTTATATTTAACAGTTAAAACAAGAATTATAATATTCTTAATAAATAAGCAGACAGATGGATGGATGGACAGACAGGCATAAATCCAGTTTTTCTTTGAGAATCAAGCATAATAGAAGGGAGATATGACTCACAGCCCTTATCTCTCTCTATTGTCTCAAAATAGGTACTGTCTGCTGAAACAGTAAAAAGGATGTTGGTAGTTGAAGTACACTAGGAATCCCTTTTTGATGATTACACAACTACTAGTTTGTGAAAAAATATGTCACATTTTGCATTATTTTCAATGAGTTTTGCCTGAATTAAGAAGAAACATTGTGGACCAAGAAAAGTAAAACAAAGGATTTAAGATAGTAACAGATCAATTCTGCAGTAACTATCTGTATTCACATTTATTCCCAAATGCCTGCCTTTAGAGAATCCAGTTTCTTTACTTTTTTTTTTTTTAACCACAGATAGTTTATTCCAGGAATCTTCAAATCATTTCCTTGGAAAGAAGGTGGAGGGGTGGGACAGGGGGAAGGCAAGGGGGAGAAGAAGTGATAAACTGCAGAGCAGTTTATGACATTTATCCCAGATTTTCCATTTCTTTGCTCTACTTCACTTGTGCACACTACGCAACTATACTATAATCATATATGAAAGTTCTTCTCAGAAGCGGTTTCTACAGTTTGGTTTTTCTTTTTATTACTCATATAGTTTATTCATAGAGTACTTTCATAACGAATTTTTGAAATGTAGTAGTTGTTTTTTGTAATCTAGTTAATCTGTCAACGGGCAAAATATCCCTGATACCTAGGTGTGCTCTGAACAGGCTAAATGAGTAAACAGGCTGAAGGACTCCTCGAAGCACTACACTCCTGCTCAGATCCACTCAATCTCAATCTCCAGAAAAGTCTCTACCCACCCTTCAGCCAAACTTCTGAATGCAGTTATCTCCTCCTTCCCATACTTCAATTCAGCTTCCAGCGGCTCCTAAAAACTATGTCCCCCCACTTCCTCAGGAAACATTGACAGGCAATCGTTCAACAACTGATTATTTAAGCAGGAGTGATGAGCGCAGAATGTAATCACAATAAAGAGAGAAGCAGTCTGTGAAGACTTATCTAGCAGACCTAGCCTATCTACCATAAGATTTTTCAGAATCTCTTTTCGCAGAAGTCTTGACGCAACTCTTTTCCTCAAAACAGGAACTACCAGTTCTGGCAGTTTAGACATTAGGTTTAGCATATATAATGTACTCCACAGAGAAGTGGATAACTTCAAATATTTTGTTTGTCTGTTTCATGTAATTTTCTAAAACTATACTCAAGGACGTCACAGTATTGTAATTTTATATAATTCACCCATATTTTGAAAATACAAGGTCATTATAAGAAAGAAAACTTCTTTTTGTTTAGCTAGGTATGGAATATGTGTGACAGATTTGTTTTATGTTATTCTGTATCTATGTGCATCTAGTTCCAGTTTCTTATATTCTTCATTGATATTCTCTTCCTTCTTTTAATGTAGTTTCTAGTACTGGCAAAAACATAATTCTACAGACGTAAAGCAAGCCAGATGTACAGATTCATACATTCATACTACAAAAGGGATTTTTTGTAATGCAGTTCCCTACTGTGTTGCACATGCAGTCAATGGCAATATGGTAAAGCCAGAATAGCCGGTTTGTTCCTCCAGAAAAGCTACCTGCATTTCTGCAGAACAGCTTCTCCAAATCCTAAATTACAGGTAAATTTATGCTGGATCATTGGTCTATTTTCTTACCAGTGTTCCATTAAGAATAATTTCATATTAAGAACTGTTTCTAAATCCCTACTCCTAATCTTACTTCTCAAACTCCTGGCTATTTTCCTTTGCTCTATAGCATACTACAAATTTGCCCGATTTCTTTCATTTATGTACTTTATGTCCTCAGCACTCACCAGAGTGACTGACTGCTTTCAGAATCTGTATTTGTTTTTATTTGAGCAGTTTATTTCCTCTTTTTACCTCTAAGTGACTTAAAAGACAATACTCAACTGAATGCTAATTGATCATGTTCCAGCATTGTCTGATGTGCCACATTTTCCTTTATTTTGTATTTCTGACTTCAGACTTATGCAGTTAATCCCAGATCACAAAGCAGTCTATGAAAGTAATTTCTTTTTCCCTTTTTGTGCAGTTTTTCCTGCACATAGTTTTCTACAACCTGTAAAATTAGAATTTATCATGGAAATAGCTGGTGACCTCACAGGTCAAAAGAAGACATGAAAACTAATGGTAATTATATCACATACTGAACACCTGTCCAAGTAATATAGAGATTGCACTAATTCCAAGACATTACTGCATATAGTTTTTTTGAGAACTGTATAAATATTCAGTAGAGCCCTTATCCCATCTTGTGTATGATAAGGTGACTATTTTATATTGAAGCATGCCCACTTCAGCATCAGGTCCTTCTCAAAAGTCTCAGAATAAAATAGCACAAGCATATTTCAGGTTTTTATCCTACAAGGCCAATGGGACCTAAACTGCATTTTAATAATGAACTAAATCTATTTACCCAAATGGTCCTATGCTGAGTTCTTCATTGTAACCTTATCTTGAAAAGAATATTCAGTCATCTAAGTGGCTTTCAAGTTTCCATGTTAAAATACTTCCATATCAGATAAGTACTGTTTTCCTTTCTATCATCCTCTGACTTGTTTAAATTGCCAATTTTTCACATTTTCTATGATTCCTTGACTTTTGTCACATATTATATCCAAATGTAATGTATTAATTGACACATCTGCTCAAGTAATAGTAGTCTGTAAGATTACTGGTTTTCATGCCATTGCATTTTTGATTTAGAGCAGTGCAGTTGTAATTACTGGCAACTGGATGTAGTTCCTAAGGTTACATCTATGTTACTGAGCTGAAGAGGGCTCAGGCACATACTTGATCTCTACCATGTGATAATCCACGCCCTTTAACTGTTGGCCTGCTCTTTGCTATGCTTTTGGCAGAGGCCAACAAACACTCAGGTAAAATTCTGTAGGATTTAAGGAATAGCGTGGGTTAGAGAATCTTCCAATAGGCAGTACAAATGAGGCTCCCCTGGCTCAGGAGAGCAGGTGGGTTAGCCAGGCACACAGGAGCTGTAGTTTGCTACTGGCTCTAGACTGGATAGTGGTGCATTTTCTTTTCTGTGTGACCTAAGAAATTAAATGCAGCCAAAAACTGGTAGATGCCGGTCCCAAACCTCCACATGGGATGTGAGCTGTTGGTATGGGAGAAGGACAGACCAGCATTAGGCTGACTGTGACTTCCCCAGGGCAGCCAAATTCTCAGCCTGTGAGTAAGAATGGATCTTGGCTACCTTGTGCTACCTCCAGTGAGCAGAACAGGGGTACAGAATTTGGAACCCTTCATATTTCCAGATACTTTTTGATATTCTCAATTACCATTTTGGTTTGCTGTTTCTTCAGTATCTTTTCAAATAAATGATCCAACTTGTAGACAGTGGTCTTAAGACTTCCTTTTATTCAGTATTATTCTATGGGGAAAAAAAGAAAAAAAAAAAAACTGTTCAAGAAACTTGAAAAAGAATCTGCTTTCTTGTGTTCCTTTAAGATTTTCACATACTTTCAGAATATATTAGCAAAATTATACTAATTAAGTGGATAATTAGGCTTTCTTAGATAGCATCACACGGTCTGAGCTCTCTTTCTGTTCTTTCTTTGCATGATGGCAAATTTAAAGTTCTCCTTTCCAGTTCTGTTTCCTTTTCTCCAACTTTATACTTCACTAAACATTTTTTTACAGTAGAATCTCTCTTATTCTATTGCAATGCTATTCTGAACCAGCTTTTTGCTCTTAAACTTCAAACTCATTATCTTTCTGTCACTGATTTTCACAGCATGTTTACACTTTTTCTGGTCTTTTTATTAAACTAGAAGCATTGTACAGTCATAAGGTCTTAATTTTAGATCTAGTATCTCCTTTTTTGCTGATCACTATCAGATCCAGTACTGAATCAACTCTCATTGCTTCTTCCAGTTGTTTAAGTAAAAAAATCCTGTAACCTATTTTGAAGCACCTCTTGCATTCAACTCAAATTCCTCTTTTCCAGCTTTTCATACATTTCCATATATATAGCAGTACATGCGTGTATAAAATCAATATATTTCTATGTATGTATGTGTGTGTGTGTATATATGTGTATATATATATATATGAAAATCATGGAGACCCTTATAATCCTAGAGAAAGTCAATCGAATCAAATCTTCAACATAATCTTTATGGATTTTGCTTCTTCCATTTTCATTTGTGAAATTATTTCTGTGTCTATCAGATCTGCAGAATCTGCAAGCAGGCTGGTTGTTTTATAAATTATGTTTCCCTCACCTTATATGCCTTATATAGTTACAGATAGTTATATTCTACTTATGTCTTAGCCAGGCCTGTTTCTAATGCAATCAAAGAACAATTCTTGGAATTTGTAGTGGTATTGCATCTCTCGAGACCACCTGTACCTAAGCTGTATTTATGAACAGAAAGACCTATTTTTTCATTATTATTTCCTGCAGGACCTTATAGATTAAGTATGTTTTCACATCTCAGTGCAGCAATTCACTCATCTTTATTCTTCTCTGGCAAATGTTTCCCTATGGTTACACTTACTCATCTGCTGAAATATCTTTCCTGTTTTGTTAGTATTTCCAGCTATGCTTTCCTTACTGTTCCAAATAGATTTAAAAATACAGACATTTTAACTGATTTTTTTAAACAAAGATTTTATCAATCAAAATTGCAAAACAAAAATACACAAAGTTGACTGTAAAAATAATTCTACCATCAAACTGCAAGTCTGAATTTTAGATTAGTAGTATTATCAAAAAAGCAATAGTTTTGTTACTTAAACTACACCAATACAGTACTCTCAAAACTAGTTTTCTAAAACTTAGACAAGTCCATTTGATGTACTTCCTTTTAACAAAAATATGCCATTGTTAGAACTGTATTATTTTTCATGATGAGCAAGGCCTTAGTCCATAACCACTCTGCTGTAAACGAATACAAGTATTAACTCACAGATTATTTCAAGATCTGCATTGTCTTATATTGTTAATAGAAAGGACAAATCTTCAGCAACCAGTAGTGATTTAACTGTATGCTGTCAATGTGCAACATTTGAGGATATACTGCAGAAAGCCCATCAGGTTTTACATGGGTTTTAATATTCTTTTGTTTTCTATGAATAATTTTCATACAGTTTTTTTTTTTTATAAACTTAGTTGCAGTCAATGCAACTTAATTTTAACAAAAAACTTACTGCTTCTATGTTCAACACCTATTCCTCATTGGTGTAACCATTTTAGAGACTCTGAATTTCCTCTGCTTTCTTATCATTGTCCGTAATGTCATCATCATGCTCAGTATACACATCTGGCAAAGATGTTTTGTTAATGGCCTCAAAATTACGCAAAGTGCTGCAGGTAACTACACTAGTTAAAAACTTTTAGGCACCATAAATGACATTCTCACTCACACCTCTGATAATTTTCTAGTATATTACTATTATTAGTGCCATTATTTTTGCCAATTATTGTAGGTATAAGAAGAGGCTACAAAATAATATTTTACACATATAAAGCAAAAGTTCTGAACATGTTTTATCATGGCATTCCTTTTACTGCACTCCAAATAATTTAGATTATCTAAATAACATTTAGTATACCTAATGAAACATGTAAATATCTATTCCATATAGAATATTTTTCAGTATTTCTGCTACAGCAGAGCATGATTTTCAAAAATTTTCCTGATTTTATGCATGTAGTTGTCTTTTTAAAAAAATTCTATCTCCTTATATTGCTATCAACACAAAGCACTCTTTCCAATAGCATTTTTCTTTATATGCAAACAAAACTGAAAATGTTTGCCGTACCATTTATGAACACAGCATGGTTTCATTCAGATGCCCTTTTTAAGTCAGCATTCCTATATTGAACACGTACAATAAGTATTTATAAGTACTTATTTTTACAGGAATGTTCATCTCTGTCTATAGTTACTATTCCATTGATGTGGGAAGCAAGGTGCTTTGATCCTCTGAAAGCACATATATCATAAAAAACCCTAAAATGCTCCTGTGAATTGTTATGTTTCTTCTCTGCTTTACTGGAAATCCTAAAATAGCAGATCCATCCAGCATTTAGAAATAAATATGTTCTTGAGTATATGCAACCATGCTCAAGGCAATATTCTAGGCAAATGGATGCAAACACGTGAGAAAAAAAGGGATCAATATTGGACCAAAAGAGTTAGGAGAGACCAGTGTAGACAGGAACCATAAACTTAGGTTAACAAAAGGAACAAAAAAAAAAAGGGAGAAGACAGAATTCGAGAGAAGGAGAGATCTTTAACAGGTATAATCCAAGAAAATATTAACAGAGGGAGAAAGAAAATAATTTGACCTATTAATAATCACTGAAGAGAAAAAGAAATTTCACCTCTTAGTAAGTCAGACTTTATCAATACACAACTTTTTAAGTCTACCCCACTTTTTGCAAGTGAGCCATGTAATACTCAGTTGTTAAAATAAAGACTAATGCTATACTTTATTAAACTTTTATGTCTTTAATATGGATTTTATACTCTTCACATTTAATTTTACATTTCCACAAACATCTTAAAGTTACAATCACATTGGGAAACCAACACATTTTATATGAAGTCTGAAGAACAACATTTTTTGACTACTCAAACCATAAAAAAAATCATGAGTGCCATAGTCTTCTTTTTCTATGTCTTCATTACAATACTATCAGTCAAGAAAATACTGGTATCAGCATCAAAGGAAGGGTCAGTAATCTTCCACATCAGAAGTTAGGACAACACTTTCAACATGGAAAGTAGGATTGTCAGAGAGGTAGCATGCGAAAAGCTTCAGAAAGGATGGCAGCTGTAAAGAGTCAGAAAAAAAAAAAAAGAAAAAAAAACAGGGAAAGATAAGAAAAGATTGGAAAGGACAGGAAAAAACAATATACAGGAAATGGCAACAGCAACAATAGTGTTTATTCATATTAGAAACAATACAAGAGCACTGACAGAAAAAGGGAGGAATAAGACAACCATTCTTAGAGAGACCTAAAGAGAAGATTTACTATGGTATGAAATGCTCAGTTATTTCTCAGTAAAGGTGATAGACCAGTCAATTAACTTTTAGTTTGAACTGGTCAGTTCAGAGCAGGATTCCTGTGAAGTCAGCAAACTAAAATGGGCACCTCCAGAGGGCGATTCATTCCATCCTAAGGTCTGAATCTTACACTCTGAATCACATATTTGAAATCTAATTAATTTGGTGAAGTTCACAAGGTATTTATGAAGCTAGCATCTTATCTTCAAGATGAATATTTATGGATAAATTACATCTGGATTAAAATAAGTGATTCAGCATATTTTCAACTTCCTTTAATCTGAACAAAGAAAATTTACTAATGACTTTCATCTGCACAGAACATATAATAGGTTTGTGCTGCATAATATTTTTTACTACTGAACAGTACTTGTGTGCACTACACTGAGCACAAAAAGGAAGTCTTACCCAAATAAAAGGAAGTTTGCTTTTCTGTTGGAACTAATTATGTACTACTGGGCTATAAGCTTATCTGCTGTAAATAAAAATTTACATTTAGTATCACTGACATTCTCTATTCCAAACTTTAGGACACAATTCATTAAATATCACATTTAACCGATACTTAAAATGGCACAGCTAATATTTCAGTAATTTGTTACTAAATACAGTAAATACTGCAGTGAAAAAATGCTGAAATCCAATGTCATGGTCATGGACACATATTATAATGGTCATTTTAAACAAACTATAATTAAATAAAAGAGTCATGGGTGAAGATCTAGTTTTAAAGATGATATATAACCCAGTCTGTGCAGGAAACTTCAGTGTGGAACTGGTCTATGGAAACAACCTCTTCATACCACCTTCATCAGCTTGCCAGCCCAGATGCAAAGCCAGGACTGTGTGCTTACAGAACAGCAGTACCAAAGCAAAAACAATCAGAGTAGGGGATGGGAAAGTGAGCTTTCCCCCTGGGCAGTGATCTGGGGGCTGGAAGACACCAAAGGGACAGCTCACTGTTGGCACTTCTTTGTCCATATGGAAAGTCTGAGAGACATATTCCTGGGACTGGAGTGGTCTTCCACTAACAACTATTTCAGAATACAGTCACCTTGATACTACCTATTACATGAGGTCAACACAGAGTTGCCAGTTACAATGCAACTAAAAAGACATCTTTAAAATCTAAATATACTTGAAATGGGATTTTGCACCGAACAATTTACATGATCTAAATCATCATAGACTCATGCAACATGAAATAGTGTAACATCAATGCAAACACAACGTATCAGCAAGGGCTTAACTATAAAATAGACCAAAAAGTCCCTTATTTAGAACTTCTGAAAGCTTTATCTGCATTTAATTTCATTTTCCTTTTAGAATGAATACACAGAAGGGCACAGTTACGTTAGTTTTTCTGTATTCATATCTTTACTGGGTGTCCTTAAAAAGTGCTGCCCAGTGACACAGACATGGCACAGGAATGGGAACCCTATCACACAGCAATTTATAGCATAGTTCTTATGCTGACCTATCTCTATCAGCAGAAATTAATACACTACATTCCAAAAAGTAGATGTTACCATTCCAAAATTAATTGTGAACTGGCACCATAAGACCTCTCCCTGCCCCACCCATTTTCACTCTCTGTCCCCTTTTAGAGGGGATGTTATTCTGCCATACATCAGCTCAGGGCTCAGTTACACTGAAGTGTTGCTCAGGTAAACAGCTAAAATGTTCTATGTGTACCACTGAGTGAATGTACAAAAATGGGAGATCCTTATCTCTGCAGTCAAATGGGGGTTTTGCATGGTAATTCACGAGGACAAGTTATAGTCACTGTATGAATATTTGTTAATTGCTCAGTTTAAAAAGTATGGGATTTCCCTAAACAGATACCCTTGCTATAATACTATACATATGCATGGGAATCATGCAGAAACTAAACATATCCATGAACAAATTACTGAATGAAACTTGGTTTTGCAACTTTTTTTGCAATTTCCTAATTTATTTTATTTTATTACAGCTTATGGATGAAATTCACACTGATGTCTAACCTGCAATGAGTGCCAATGTAAGTAATCCTTTGTTCTACAGCTACATTTGGTTACGACTTGATTGACTTTGCCTAGTCCTGCTGAGTAACAGTTAATTAGCAGTTTCTATTTTCAATTTCAATACTATTACAATTAGGTTTTAAACAGAGATTCTGATTTTCTTAATTGTTATTGCGTGCCTGCTTGTGCCTTTCCCCAAATACTAGTGACTACAATTAACAGAAATATATATTTTTTAAATTGTTTTGATTTTTTTTCGTGTCTAATAGTGGGTATTTTAAGAGCTAACTTGGGAAATTAAACATTGGAGTAGTCATCATTTCAGCAGGATAATGAATTTTGTGATTCAGGTCAGCCCTGAAAGTCAATTTAAAGCCTTCCTTAGAAGTGACTGTGCTAAAATAAAAATGCACAGCTCAGAACACCGGTTAGAAAGCTGAAGTATCACTCTGTTTTCCATGCAAGCACAAAACATAACTTAACTGAGCACTATATAAGAAATATTACTGGAAATACTCACCTGACTCCTCTCTTTCATCCTATTATTTCTCTTACGTGCATTAAGATTTTTTTCATCTTTCGTCTGTAAAGAATAATTTCCTTCCCCCCATATCAGTTTTTCCTTTGCTTTTTCCTACTCACCTCCACAGTTTCTGGAATTCCAGAATTTAAAAGAGCTATGGATCCAATCCTGGGGTTAAATACCATGTTCTGAAAGTTTTAGCATGGCTGAAGATCAATAAATTAAATTTTAAGTGTTCACATTGTCTTATTTCCAACAAAGATGTAAAAACTCTAGAATAAAGTTCAGGAATTAATCTATTTAGATAACTGCAAACCTAGAATGATACCACCATTCTGTAAAGAGCTATGGTTATACAGGAAAACATAACAATTTTTATAAATTTGAACTATATCATTATCTCTGATATCTTATTTTCATGTTTAGCTGTTATGAGAAGGGCATGTCCACTTCTCTCCTTTAGCAGCCATTCTAAATGATGCACACAATGCTTCAACAAATGAAATTATTCATATCTTTAAATATTTATAACCACCTTATAATAAGATATTTAGGAGATAAAAATAGCAAGAGCTAAGACTAGCATATTGTACACAAACGTAAGTATTTTCTATCCTCTAACAATTCATAAACAACATTTATTATCTGCATCCATGACATACATTTTAAATGCCAGGTCTTGTAAACACAAAATCCATCTGTATACTATTATTTACAGTAGCTTAATAGCCATAATATCAAATGTTGTTTCACACATAGTAACAACATTTAATGTTTCATTGACACAGTAACAGGAAGCCAGCTCAGTGTAAGTTACTTTGTAGAAGATAGTGCCAGAACTTCAAGGTGTTACTTCTCAGGAATCATGAACTCCAGCTGTCTTTAAAGATAAAATGACACATGACAAACAATAAAAGTAAAGCAAATTTTTAGGGACCAGTGTTGTCTAACTAAAAGGACAATCTCTATATCCAGTATAGGAATCCAACCAAGAGAGAAACACAAAAATAGTTTCCTTTTAAAATAGCATACCCTCTTAGAAAAAAACCCAAACCAACCAACACCCCCCACCCCAAAAGTATGCTTTTTTACTATTGTTATGGTGATCTTGGTACATAATCTATTTGTATAGTCATGTGCTGACAGGATTATTAATTACTGAGTTCCAAACTTGAGCAGGAATCATGTATCTCATTAGCTAAGTTTAGTCATAGACATAAATAGGCAATCATAATCAATATTGAGAAGGAAAACTGTTAAATAAAAGCTTAAGACTTATGAAAAGATCTGAGCCAAAAAAACCCCTCACTGCATTTAAAAAAAACTCTTTCATTTAAGGGGATGTCCTACGATATTGCAGACTCTTTAGCCTTCATAAACAACATTTTAGAGAATCTGAAAAATAGTAATTAAGAAAAGCAATCTCACTGTCCACAAGCATCAATTTAACACCACTAGGTGTAATAATCCGCTGGATTAATTCATTTTTAGGATGACCACAGAGCACAGAAAGATGCAAATCAAAGAGGCCAGGTTTTAGAAATCCAAGACCTTTTTTCCGCTGTTTAGTAAGACGTACATTACCTAAAAGTCATAACTCATCATGTGGAAAAAACTCCATCATGTTCTTATGAGTGCTACAGGAAGGGGGAAAAGGAATACATGAATTCATCTACACTCAGCAGATTTCAAATGATGGGACATGTCCCACTTGAAGATGCCAGCTGTGCATTGTAAAGGACAAGCATTACTACTGTAGAGCCATCTTTCCACAGCATCTCATTTGAATCCTTTTGTATCCACTGGAGAGGCCATGCTGCCAGTACTGTGTTCAGTCTAGGGCTCTTCGATACAAGAAGGACACTGAGGTGCTGGAGCATGAGAGAAGGGCAACGGAGCTGGGGAAGGTTCTGGATCTCAAGTCCTATGAGGAGCAGCTGAGGGAGCTGAGGTTGTTCAGCCTGGAGAAAAGAAGGCTCTCAGAGACCTTACCTCTTTCTACAACTGCCTGAAAGGAGGGTGGGGCCAGGTGGGGGTCAGTCTCTTCTCCAAGGTAACCAGTGACAGGACAAGAGGAAATGGCCTCAAGTTGTTCCAGAGGTTTAGACCGGCTATTAGGAAACATTTCTTCACTGAGAGGGTTGTTAAGCACTAGAACAGGCTGTTCAGGGCATTCAAAAGACATGTGGACTTAGGGACACAGTTTAGTGGTGGACTTTTACTGTTAGGTTTATAGTTAACTTGACTATCTTAAGGGTCTTTTCCAATCTAAATGATTCTATTCTGCGATTCATTTGCCTGTCTGTATCTGCAGTGCAGAACTCCACAGACAGGAGGCTGTAGAAAGTTGAGTGGGATAGAAGATGAGCTTTAGATATAAAAGATTTATAGGACCATTTGTACCTTGGCATGTAATTGTTCCTGGAGTAAGCAGGAAAGTAGGTTTTCCACTTAAAAGGGTCATGTGCAGAAACTGGAGAAAGAGCTGAGGTTCCAGAAGATAGGTAAGGGTGTAGCTAGGATCAGATAGAGAGCTGTAGCCATGTTCTCTAGTAAAGTGACTTTCAACTGACCCCAGTGTATTTATCCCACTGTGATCTTTCTAATTCTAATTGAAACCCCTTCTCTGATACCTATTCCAAATCCTTCATTCATGTGCACTTATCCTCAGACCTAACAATACATCCCATCACTTCTTCTGTACCCATATGCCTTGCCTGGACTCATAAATCCCTCTCTCCTGTCACTCACAGGTAAACTCAGGAAACCACCTTTTTACACAGTATAGAAGCCAGTGTCTCTTTCCTTACAAGTTGCTTTCTGATATAAGGCAAAGATTCCCCTCAATCTCATATTCAGCTTGTAGCTCAAGCCTGACCAAAGACAACATCAGAATCATGTAAACTAGCAACAGGTATTTAACAAGATAATATAAAAACAAGCACAACCTCTCTCATTTCCACATTTGTATCAAAAGACACGGATAAGAAAAATGGAACACAAAAAGGTTAAACAGAGCAGCTGTCATCTTGCTGTGTCCTTTAAAAAAAAACTATTGTCAGGGTTTGGTTTTGGTATTTTGTTTAAATCTCATAAAATGTATTACAGTGATTTTAGATCAGACAAATTATTTAAGATATTTCTTGAAGATAAATATATTTATATGTTGAATACATCTTAGAGTTTGGTGTAACTTAAATTTGACACCACCACAATTCTTAAAAATATGCACAGAAGGTTGGAAAAGCTGACATCTCTGCAAATTACTTATGGATGTGCTTGTATAGTACTCAGGACAATGGGAAGTAAACTATGTGAAGGGCAACTAAAAGCACTGATAACACAAATATTTTATGATGCTGGAAAATTTTCAATAGTAAAAAAAAGGTAAGAAGAGACATGATATGAGGACAAAAGATTTTTACAATGTAAAATTGTCATTCATGGAAATAAATTAAAAAGTTGGTCAAATACAACTGGGATTTTGTAAAAAAGTAACAAATGGACAATAAGGCATGTTAATAATTGTAACGAAAGTTTATGTCTATTAATAATGACAGAATGGAAAACTCTAAAAACTGTTTTTCTGGCAATGAGAAATAAGGCTTTAATTCTTCTTTAATTCAAAGGATATATATTGTAATCTAGAGGAGTTGACAAGTTTATTTTTGCCAGATGAGGACCCAAGACTTGAAAAATCGTACTTACTTATCAGAAAACTAAATCTATTAGTTGGGAGTATGTATGAAAAATAGTATTAGTGAAGAATTTTAGGGATACTCAAGGACAATGCAGTGATTCAGAACCCCATTTTCTGATACTGGGGAAGGTGTGATGGGGATAGAAGGATTAGTGCTGCCAGACTACTTTTCCTGGCTCCCTTCTGGGCACCTCTTGCTGTTGCTTCTTGTGGAGAGGTACACAACTTACCTAAAACTGAGAAGGTAGGGAGCGCTCTCTACTTTTCCATACACTCCAGAACATCGGTTTCCCACTTTGTTTTGAGCAACAGATCATTATCATCCCTCAGCAATTTTCAAAATCCACCACACAACAATCTGATCAAACTTTTAATTGGAAACACTATTTAAAGCACTGTTATGGTTTAGCCAAACAGGTGTTCAATTCACCATAGCCTTGTAGTCCACTAGGGATTTGCAGTCAACAGCTTGGAAACCATTCCACTGTTGCAAAGGTACAATGATATCTTCTACTCCATTCCTCCCTCCAGACCTTCTGGTTGCTGCATGAAACATTTCTGCTTCTTTATCTGATTTCCCCTGGGATTAATTTTAGGGCCTGCGACTGCTTTTAGCTTCTGAAGTAGCAGCAAACTGGCATTTGCCATTGCCCACAGGTTTGTGAACAATAGAAGTAAAACTGATCTGCCCATCCATAATATTGCTACTGCTAGAAAAATGAACAATAAAAAAATCTACAGATTTAAGAAAATGGGAACAGTATACAATTGATTCATGTTTAAAAATCTATCATCAATCAATGAGGACAACAAACTCTTATGTACAGATCCAGAATTATTTTAAGACATTAAAAGAAACTGCTAAAAATCCATTCAAATACCAGTAAGGTGGCTTGAGAGCCTTGGCTTCTCACAGCAGCAAGACATTACCTATCACTTCAACAGAGATATTCCAACCCTGTAGCAAGCAGCAACTCCAAGTTCAAAACACGTACTTTAAGCTCATTGGGGTTATGAAACTCAGAAAACAGGGAGAAAGAATCTTCTCTTCATTTTGCAGCCCCTGCTGTTAAAAAGAACAGCTACAAGTCCCTGCCTTCCTGAGTGGCAGGACTGGTCACAGCCTGCTGAGCTCACCGTTTACGGGCTGATGGCTGCTGTAATCCAACAGCCACTGCCTCTCTCTGATGATGGATTTGGCTGAACAATGGGGTCAGCGATATCTGGCCACTGTGACAGCCATGGCTTCTGGATCACCACAGGTCCTGCTGTGAGATCCTTCTGCAGCTCTTCAGGGTCAACATTAGGTCTGCTGCCAACTGTGAACATTTTCCTTTTATCATCTGCAATCTTTACAATTGCACTTTTTCAGACTGTTTAGGAACAGGTGGACCAGCAAAGGTGCCAGTACAAACCTCTGTGAGGGGGCAATGTTGAAAGTGCCCATTAGTCACTATACTGTTCCTTATCTTCTAACCCTTTACTAATCCACAAAGAATTGACTCCTTACTTCATTTTGTTAACAGTCTTCAGTTACAGAACTTCTAAAAAACTTTTAGGTTACTTTTTCCTCTGCATCTGGAAATGACTCCTTCAAATAACTAGCAAAGCTCTAAGACAAAACTACAAAAGCCATGATGTTTGCTATTACACCTGTCCATGTTCCTGTTAACTGCATGCTTAATCACAATCACTGGCATTTTGTCTGTCATGGTTGCCTAACTTTTTAGTCCATTAGTCCATGACCATCCCTAAACCCTTTTTTAAACTATGTCACATTTTTTTCTTTCCATTCCTCTGTTATCAAGGCTAATTTAAGTACCAGATTACACAACACAGATCATGGTTTGCTTGCCAATTTAATTTCTGAATTTTTCTAGGACTACTGAATGAACAGCAAGTTAGTGGACAATTTATTAATGTTCATTCAATCAATTTGTTTTAAAAACTTTAATTGAGATATCAAGTCTGAACTATTCCCTATAAAAAACAACTTCTGTCTGGGGATGTCCCTAATCATCCTGTCATAAACCTTGCCAGTGCAATGAGTTCAATTTCTTTCTGTAATGGCTTTGTCCTTCTCCTTAACCACAACTATCTATTAAACTCACCTCCCTACTAGCAAATTTATATTGGAAAAAGATGGGGTTTGGCTTTTAGAATTTTAGCCCATTGCATTTCAAAATCTTTTTGTTCTGGCTCATATTAGATCTACACTTGCCAGGATTGTGCTCTTTTCTGCTTCTTTAAAAACATGTATTTCTTCCTAGCAGCTTCTTTTACTGCTGAATTGTGTTGGAAAAGTCTTATTTAATTGGGTTAGAATTGGAAAACAAAGTCCCCATGTATTTTTAATATTTATTTGAACTTTATCTTCATTAGCATACAATTCTTTTCTTAAACGAGACTGCACTTTTTTCAATTTTATTTTAATCTTTTTTTCTCCTACGAGTATGACATCTCACTACTGAATGGTTCTTCCACAATCATTTGTTGTGTGTTGATCTAGACTAAATCAAGGGCTGTCTCACTCCTTCTGGAATCCCTATCATGTTTGCTCAAAAATTAGTGCTCAGTGATATCTAAATACACAGCCTGTGCATGATGGCCTAATGAGGCCTAACATTAAGTTTATCCAGTCTATACATATATAACCAAGAACTGTTGCTATGATCAAACTTTTGGGTTCTACAGACTCCCCAGTCTCCCACAGTATTTCACAACAATTGCCTCCAACTCGTCAACTAGCCCAGAGCTCTTACTAAAGTTCTCCTGTTCAGCCATGGAACCATACAGAACTACATTCTGTGGTTTATTCCGATAAAATTAAACTACTGGACTATATATATTTTTTGGTACATACTGCACCATTTGTCTGCACAGTACAATCTACAATCTACCATCTCTGTAATCAGCCAGGAACTCAACATTCCATCATCTCTGTACAATCTAAACACTGAGATTTCAGTGTGCCTTTAAAAGAAAGGGTTACATGCAGAGCCACTTACAGAAAAAGAATGACATACCTGGGGAATTCCTGATTGAATTTATCCTTGCCACTTTTCTGAAGACTCATTTGAGCCACAATGTAACTAGAGCACTATGAGATAGGAATGTGCCAAGATACCAAAAAAAATCTAGTGTAGGTTGCTTCTCAACAGAGATCAAATGGTATTTGAAAAAAGGACTGATGAATGGCACAGTTGTGATTACTCAAGATTTCTGTACCAAGAGATGCTGTGTCAGGGATGGAATACATGAAGAATGCTACAGAAGTTTAAGTTCCTTCTGCATACACTGCAGATCTTTGTGATATTTGCATTTACTTCCTTGTACGAGAAGGGAGAATCTGTTCTTACTGATGTGGAGAGGAGAAGAGAGGGATGCTTTCAGGACACAATACCAGTAGCTACAGACTTGAGTTTGAGAGCTGAGAAGGCCTCTGGGGCTAGCATTTTTTTCTTTTGGCTGCAACTCACTTATTTTCCTTTTGTGAGGCCTCTGGTTGGAGCACCTTCTTTCTGCATTAAATTATGACAAGGTATTAGGCACAACAGAATCCAACAGCTACACTGCAGCATCCACTGTATATTCATTATTATTTACCTGCACAACCATGAATTTTGCAAGGTCTCACTGTGGGTCACTTCATATTATGCTGGGCCATGAATAAACACACAACAAAATATAGATATGCTTAAATTCTACATGAAGAGACAACAGAGGGATTATGGCAGAGTCCAAATCCAATGACACAGTACTACTGTGATATGCATTGGCATTAGTACACCTGCAATATAACTGTTGTCTAGTTGGATTGCTTAAAGCTTCACAGTACATAAGACTTTTAAGAAAAAATTAGAGGGAAGATAGTGAGCACTTCTGTTGATGAAGAAGCCAACCAATACATGAGAGGCGACTGAGGAGAAACTATTCAGTGTGGTCTGAAAATTTAATGACCAAATGATGGAAGTTGGCATCATATGCTGAACAAAACCAGTCAACTTCTGGATACTGAAGGAGAGCTACCAGATAGAAGTAGTCCTGATGAGCCTTGAAAATAAAGACAGATAGCTTATCTTTACTGCTTTGAAATGAAGCAAGAAATTGAAATTAGCAAAGGAGTAGGTTTGGAAAATGGTATTTACAATAGAGCAGCCCTTTGACTAGCAAATGAGCAAGGCAAGGCTGCATTTTGTCAAGACAAAGTGATTTTCTAATAAAGACTTGATCCATGAAAAATCTGCTGATGGAGAAGAATGATCACCCTTTAAGGACTGGAAAAAGATTCCCAAAATGCAGGTTTACACTAGATTTGATGACAAAACAAATGACAGCATGATGTCATAAAGGTCCAGAGAGGCTTTGAGAAGGCATCAACCAAAATAAAAAAAAAAAATCTACTAACAAAAGACCAATAGCTGTAACTGGAAATAAAGAACTGAGTGCATTGCTGAAGAAAATTTTCAGGCATTAAATATGCCTAGGATTGGAAAAGAAGAGGTATATGAAATGCATAAAACAGTATTTTTATGTTTCTCCTATATGTATGTTTCTCCTATAAATACTGTGAAATGAGAAAATTATTTCGTTTCATGTTTATTACAAACTTGTTACAGCTATCTATGCTACCATGTTTTGACTTTCGAGGGTTGAAGAAAACAATGTTCCTGATGCTACAATGTGAGGAGTGCCTCCTTGGGCACAAATAAAGACATGCTACATTCAGGACATTCAGGATTACAAGCAGAATGCAAACAGCAGTAAGGGAAGAGATCTCAGAGACTTAAAACCAACATGCTGAATGTTAAGGCATGTTCCTTTGCTCTTCCTTCTCAGAGCACAGAAGGAAACTTACTCTGTTGCTGTAGTTTGGCATTTGACAAAGTATAGCTGTGCAGCAAATGCCCACTCCCTACATTCCAGAACATCATCCCTTTCTCTTGATATCTGTTTTCTTGCTTTGGTCCTGATTTCAGTCATTTATAGCATCATAGTAAGAGTTAAACAAAAGAAACAAGCAGATCAGGTACTCAACAACAGGGGTAAGCAGCAGCGAGTACTGGAGAGCTGGTTACAGCAGGAGACAATTCAGAGTTCCTCCTCTTCTAAACATTTGTTGCAGCACTACTTCGGACAGAACAGAGCTATGCCAACATTATCTCCCTCAAAGTACTGGGAAGTTGCAATCACAGGAAGGGGAAGCAGTGACACCCAGGTGATCTGCCTATCAGTGGTGATGAGAGAAAAAATCAGATACAGATAAAACATGCAGAGGATTCCTCATACCCGACTCACTGGCATGTCACTTTCCTTCCTTTTCTCCTCTGAAATTAGATCTATTCTGAGGCACTTCTGATCTAGAGAATTAACTAGAAGGCTGGTTTTTTGCAATCACCTAATCTTCTGCTTTTCTTTCTTTCACCCAACTTACTGCAAGTAAAAATATATATGGCCAATAGGATTAAAAGGTGAAAACAGCAAACATATAGGTCTAAAGAGTTTAAAAACAAAACATGCTGATCAGGATTATTTTTATGTAAAATGAAACATTGAATGTTCTGAAACATTTCAGTTTCTGAAATGAAATTGTGATTTCATTTCATATTGAAAATTTTTGATTTCATTTTATATTGCAAAATCTCAAAAGAATAAGTGTTCAGCTTATTAAACGAGAACTCTGAAAATACCCTTCCCATAATGAACATAATAAAATTGTGGTTTAAGCAACTGTTGAAGGTGATGCATTTCAAAATCATTAAGTTTTATGTTTGAATAAGAAATTATGGCTTCTGCTTGGCACTAATTTTATTTAGCAAGCCATTGTCTTCTCTTCTTCGTTGTAACTGTCATCTTGAATCCCCAGTTCATACTGTAATTCACAAGTAGTCAGTGAGTCTTCTTTAATGCTTCAAAATTCTTATACTCCTCTCCACCAGAAGAAAATCAAAAACTTCAAGAAAAGCATTTACTGAAAGTTTTAAACCTAATTCTGTCATATATTCAGTGCAATGAAAAATACCAGTAGCTATCCATTTAGTCCTCCTCTCAGATATATATCAGTCAAACCCACTATCCATTTAGTCCTCCTCTCAGATATATATCAGTCAAACCCATATTAAGGGTTTTGGTTTTGTTTTGGGGGCTTTTGTTTGTTTTGAGGTTTTTTAACTGGACTCTCTAGTCCACTTCTGATCTCAGTGATTTCTTTTTTGGTCTTGCTCTTTCTTCAAATTGCTTTCATTTCATGCTGCTCTTGTGCCAAGCAATAAAAATAATCCTGTGCTCCTTAACCTTTACTCATCAATTATTATCTGTGTCCTTGCTTCATGAGAAAGAATCTCTAATTGTCCTTACACACAATTCCTCCAGGTCTTTACAGACCCTTGATAATTATCCACAAATTCAATAACATTTCCAGTTCTTCCTTTTTTTTTTTTTATATTAAGACATAGCTGAAAACATCCTTGAATTTAAATACCAGAAAGGAAATACAACATCGTAAAAAAGGGCACAGAGTTTACAATGCCCCTTTTGTTATACAGGGAAAACACCTACATGTAGTTTTTGCTCATTTGTATATAAAAATAGGAGTCAAAGCAATGACTGTACCCATAGCTGCAGGAAAAGAACTTCCTCCTTAACCCAAGCATAGATATTTATAGCTATTTTTGGGTGAATCCACTGACATATGATATGGGTAATATGTAGTTCCTGCCTAAGACTATAGCTAATCAGCATGTATGATCAAATTCACTCATAATGCCAGCTCAGTTTAATTTAACCAAGGTACACTGACACAAATATAAGTGTATATTTATTAACATTTCACTATTCAACCCAGCAAGACAATTACGTTAGTAAATCAGTTTGCAATATCTATACAAATATTAGTGGTATAAATAGTTTTTATAGATCTATAAATTTCTAAAAGTTTATCGGTTAAAACAGAGTAAGACAGAGACACACCATTCTGAAAATAAAGAAAACAAACAGCTTAGAACTCTCTGCCTAATCGCAGTAGGGAAGAACTTCAGGGTCCCATGGTGAATTACCTAAGAATAATAAAATCCTTAATGGGTATACTGTATATATGTTCTAAAAAGTAATAAAGTAATTTGGCATAAGCCAAACCTCTTGATTCACATTTTTATCACTATTAGTTTCCCTACATCAGTAAAGACTAACTATTGCAAAAGTCAATCATTTTGATGTACTTACAGCTGAATTTCCTCATCATGTGACCAACTATCCACAAAGCCTCAGTGCCATTAAGAAGTTTTGAGGAATATAGTATTTGGTGCTGCCAAAAAAACATAATTAAAAGAATGCATGTAAATTATACTAATTTTCTAATTAGAAATGCTTTATGATCAATTCAGATCTAAAGTACAAGTGGGGGAGAAGCAAGACTTACGTTATCCTAACAGGCAGGTTCCAGTACAATCAATGAGACAGTGACAGAATGCACAGTAAGGAGTCACAGTAGGGTCCTGATCTTGCAACTGAACTTTCACAAAAAGAACCCCACACTACTGCAGAATCTCCTGAATTTCAATAGGGCCCTACCCACACATAATCAGTTACAGAGTCTGCCTATGTGGGAGTAACAACAGCGAGAACAGGACCTGTTCCTCCACACACCTGCAAAAATACCAAGATTAAAAAAAAAAAAAATTAGTAACATGCAGCAAAACCTACAGATAGCCTGTTTTATTACAGTATTTAGCACATAATAAAGGAGTTCCATACATCTTTAAGTTGCATATTATTTATAGGAATTTTTAGCTCCTTCTTTAAAGAATGTTGGCTTAAAATTGCTTATGAATTTTACATGTAGTGACAGCACATTATGGAAGCTTTTACTGATATTACTTGAAATATAATTTTTTAATTACCCTTTCCTAAAAGTTAATTATCCTAGTTTCTTTGGTCTGCTGTGTAAGTCATTTTTAGTGCTTCAACCTTCTTAAAATCTGTCCCACAACATCCATTTTAGGGACACAGCATAGGCCTAGGAATCTATTGATGTCTTCATGAGTGCGAAAGCATCTGACCACACATAGAGGCATCCATGACTAAAGTCTTCAAAAATAATAATGAAAAGCAGTTTGGAATTAGTCATTTTTAGACCAAAAAGTGGCAGCTTTTTAGAACAAAAAATCCTTATGAAAAACTTTGATAAGTTTAAGGACTTTGTGAACAGCATTTAAAACACAGGAAGCACATAACCTAGTGTTAAACAACAATACACTACCACTTTGCTGTTCACACAAAATTTAACATTCATTATTTGCCCTTATCCTTCTTATAAAAAACGCATCTACATTGATCTTTCAAGGAAAATGTTATAAATTACAATATTTTTGTACATTATAACCCTTTAAAAGCCAGTTAGCCATAGGTTCCATTAGGTAATATTTAACTGGTGACACTAGGCAAGACTACTGGTGAGAAAGGTTTTAAGAACCAATAGATCATAGAAACATGCAAAAAAAAAATTTCTTCATTCCTTTAATACAGATAGCTCTGCAGAAACAACAATACTTTAAAACAAATAAACAAAAAAGCTGGGACCAAATGAAAGGATTTGAGAATCTGACAACCCAAAAGTTTCATAAAACGGAATGCAGTTTGTTTGTGGGTTTTGTTTTTATTGTAATGACTAATTGTTCTCTTCTTAGATTTGATTTTATAAAAAAAAAAAAAAAAACTCATGAAAATTAGCAGAAAATGGAAGAGAGTATCACAAGCTTTTGTTTCTTACTGCCAGGTTGATGATTTGCAACTGAGCAAACAAAACTTGACATTTCAAGACAGTTACCTTATGAGACTGAACTGGAAGTGTTTCTTCTCATGATACTTCTTTCAAATTTTATATTTCATATGCATAACTCTTAGGCTTCTGTTATTCTGAGAAATTTAATTGTTTTTAAAGAATATGCTACAGCACCAAATTCTGATTAAAGAGTGTTGTATCTTGACCCCTGCCTAACATTACACAGAAAATTTAAAAATATCAGACATATGCCAAGTTAGTGTGCCTACCTGAGCCTGCAAAATGAGTGACACAGCACCTCTGGCAAGTGTAATCTGCCCATTTCTCACTGACTAAGATGAAGGGGCAGACAAGACCTTTCAGTACAATTTTGGTGACAAAATCACGCAGCTACAGATTTAGCATTTCCCAAGTGGCAATGCAGTGTGGTAACTTGATGAAGCCTGATCCTAATATTGTTTTCTCTCTCTGTATCTAGCTCCACATCTTTCTTCACAAAGGAAGTTAATTGGAATACAATGCATATTTTCTGCACTGTTCCAAAAGAGTAGGTTGTAGGATGGGTCAGGGACACATAGCTGCAGTCTAAATTACAGTCAGCTTCTGGAGAGAGCTGAAAACACAGTTGTACAATTTTGACAGCCTAAGGAATAGCTCAGAGCTAACATCCAAACAACCAAAGAAATGAAAAACTGAAGCTGTCTCAACAATTCCCTTCTCTGACATGGACAAGAAAAACATTTTTCTAATCCAGGTATAGAAAACACCATATCATGGAATGATTCATGAGTGTTTTGGGAGACAAGAACACCCTGGCAAAAGGTTTTTTCCATGACTAGCAGAAGTAATGAAGTCTAGTTACCTACCTGCTTATAGGTGCCACCAACACACTTGTGCCGAAGCTAGCATGGCTGTTTTCCCACTCCCTTACAAACAGATTTCTTTAAATTTTAGCTTCTGATCTTTAGGAGAATAGGAGACAGCTCACATTGTGGCCAGGTCTGAGCTACACATGTTGACTGCCAGACCAACCAAGCATGCCGACCTGCAAGGCAACAGGTTGAACAGAACAGAAAATTTCTGAGTCCGTGCTGCAGCTTTTTCTACCCCGGGGGCACTAATTTGAGTCCCTTCTCTACTCACAGCTGCTAAATTTCATTCAAATTGCAGAAACTTGACTTTGTGACCTCTACCTCTATATCAAATGCAGCTGAAATTAAGCAGTGGATTTGAAAGTTATTAGGAGATAATGCGATCCTATGTACCTTGTTTTGCTCAGAACCTAGGCATGAAAACACTGCAGCATAATCACTGTGAAAATAATGATTTTTTTATGTCACTTATTGTTTTCATTCAGGAGTTACAACACAAAGTCAGATACAACAGAGCACAATTGTTACACAGTGATAGCATAAACAAATCCAGAGAATGCAGGAGACTGTTTCAATAAATCTGGCTTCATTTTGTAAGGTGAATAGGGTTCTGGATACAGGTTGCTTCATAAAAGTGAAAATTTAACAGAAATACAATGTGCTTCTTTTGACTTACCACAACTATAACTGACTGCCCTTCATGGAGACCTCTGCTTCTCTTCCAACTCCTTACTGTCTTTCCTAAGGCTCAAAAAAAGTTCAGTGATAAACAGTTCAATAAAACAGCCACATCAAGTCTAATCACTCTATTCAGTATACCTGCATTTTTGTGGATTTTTTGGTTGGGTTGGTTGATTTTTGGTTGGTTTTGGGTTTTTTAGAATAAGCAAAGTGATTTTTAAAGCATCACCTTAGATAGAATTCTGATCTTACTGCCTGGATCCCAATATCCCAAATTAGGGAATAGTTTTTAATAATATGTAAAACCGGGTTCCTTTTCTATAAATAGTATCCACAATGCTTTGTTTATCAAACCTTTCTATTGATACAGCACTATGTTTCTAACTTGTGTATTTCTCATTAAAAAGACAAACTTGAAATCAGAGGAGTTTGTTGCTGGATTCCAGGAACTGATGAAGAAAGGAAAGAAATTGAAAAAGTATAATGACCTCTCTAAAACTGCAGTAAAAAAGAAGAGAGCAAAGAATAATCAGTGTGGAAAAGTTAATAGAAAACTGGACATTAGAGGAAAGGTTAGCAGGACACAACAGATATAAGAAGAGTCAGGGAAGTGAAAATGATTCAACCAAAACGGGATGGAACAAAAGAAACAAAGTTATATTCTAAGCAGGGTAATGAAAACAAGCTTTTCAAAACAGTTTGACATTGGCCTACCTCTTCCGTCAAAGTGAAAGAATTACACCAATTCAAAAAATGCCTTAAGAAAACCTTAAAACCATTAAACGTTAAGCATTTGAAGTAGCTAAACTCTGCTCAGTTAAGCAACTAAAGAAATGTTTAAATTTGAAAATCAATTTACATCCTATTGTTATCTTTCACTAGGTCTGTAGCATCGTAAACACATTCAAAATTGAGCCTCAGCTCCTTACCCAAATAACACTCAGACTCATACTTTGGCGCTAGTTGGGATTCAGCTCATTGTTTACCAGACAGGCAAAGTCAAATACAAAATGCAAGGGACTAACGTGGTTTGGGCTCTTCTCTCCCATACTCATGCAAGTATTTTTACTTTAAGTGCAAGATGAATTGTTTGATGAAGAGAATGCAGATAGTTAAATGCTCAAAGTTAATTCAAGAATCAGCTCTCTAAAAGAAAACTGAAGAAAAAATGGCTGAGAAAGAACAAAGAAAGATTGTTGAATCTGTATTAAAAATAAATGACCTCTGGGTTACATCTCAATGTACTGTGCCTTAAAACTGCTGTTTCTTTCTGGTTTAAGCATTAAACCTTGTTTTTAAAACATGAAATGGAAAAGAACCCTGGCAAAGATTAAATAAGTTTAGTGGTTGATAACAGTACTAAAGAAATTCTTAACACAGGGTGTAACTCAGATGTTGGCATAAAGGGCTCAGCATCTCTCTTGGCTGTTTAAACGCATTTGTGCTTCCAAACCCATCTCGGTAAACAGCTGAGACAGGGTTAATATCCCATATTTCAAGAGGATAAACTGTGACAATCATAAACTGCTAATAGGGTTCTGTCCCTTTTACTCCTTACACTACAATACAGTTACTAAAGGAAAACAGAAATTGAGCCATTTATTGAGACACCAAAAAAGGTCTAACGCATCTCTCAGCATTGTCTGAATTTCCGGTCACTGCGATCCATCTCCTGAACTATGGATCATTCTGTGCACCATTATTTTAAACTGTCACCTATTTAAATTACCAGGAAGTCAACAACCACATTTAACAACTATATTCTTACACAAGCAAGCCCTTGCTACCAATATTCCATCCTTTGTTTATATCTCTAAAAGATCTATGCTTAATAAATCCATACATATAAAAATCATTACCTAGTGATTCTTAGGAGTAGGATTAAAGACCTGATGAATGCAGTGGAATAAAGAGAGAAATAGTTCCGCTATATCGAGTCACCTTTTCACAAAATGGCTAAACAAAATAATGTTTTGTTCTTCCCAGGAGAATTATGAGCACTACTAAAATTTTATAAATGTTGTGAAGCTCAGAGTTCAAAATTTCCCAGAAAGAGGGAAACTGGAGAAGCAAATTAACATCTTGCATCAGTCTTAAAAGAAACAAATTGTATGGCAAAAGAGCAAACAAAACTAATTAAAAGCACTTTCAGATCCCTCACTTCTGCTTTCATTTCAGCAGCATTTCATTTAGTTGAAGGCATACACATCTGCAAAATTTAAACTTCATTCTTTGAAACAGTTTCATATATCCTGAACTTCGTTCTTCTAAGTTGTGCTACAGATAAAACTATTCATGTGAACAGAGTTAAGCACATGCACAGGACTAAGGTTAAAGAAATTAATAAAGAAATCAACTAATTAATTCAGTGTATCACTAACAATTACTTTTGAAGTTAAGGACAGCGAGCAATAAAGTAAAGCTTGAAAAAATGATATCTGAAATATGGGGTGTGGAGGAGAAATTAGGTTATGGTCTCAGAAATTACCCTACAAAAATATAACTTTGATACCTATAAAATAACAGAATCAGTGCTAAACAGGAAAAAATAACAGAGCATCCCTAACTTAATAGTCATGACAACCACACTCTTTTCTCACCATGTGACGAATCTTCTTCAGTTCAATGTTGAAGTTCATGGGTGCTGTGGAGAAGATCATTTGGCCGCTGTTCTGCTGTAATTAATCCATAAATAAAAGAATGGGCTTCAGTTTTCACAGATACCAAGCCAGAACTTTTCACAGCCATTAAATCCACAAAAATATTAAAATGTTTAGAAGTTATAGTTAGAGCATTTAAGCAAAATTTTACCACAGAACCTGAGTTTCATACCAAATCCTTTCTTAAGGATCCCTTATCCTCAGGGATACCTTTGTTATTATGTCTCAGGCCTATAGATATGTTGGAGTCAACACTGTAAGATGTTAACAAACTATAGAAATCCAACCTTTTGATGACTACACCACTAGTCTTTATGCTACACTGACCATTTTAGTGGCTCAAAAAAAAAATCGAAACGGAAGGTTTGCAATTGAAAGAAGAAGATAGAAAGCTAGTTTTATTTTTCATACACATACCTCTTGCAGTCCTTACAGTCTATAGAAGCATCCTTAGATCAGATTTATTCTGGCAAATTCAAAACCCTGTTTTCATTGTACAATAGTAAATGCTGTCCACTTTAGTCCTTTTGAGATTATAACCTCTATCATTGTAAGCAGACTAAAATTGCAAAAGCAATGAATTCCAAATCCTGTATTTGTCAGGGTAAATTAGAGACTGAATGGCTACAGCAGAAATAAAAACACACATAAAGAAGGATGCCCAACCACAGTTATTAGGTTATTAAACAGAAACTTTAAAATTCAAGTGATACAAAATTTACAGGGGAGGCCTGAAGGGATGCTTAGATGAACCTATAACAAGGATCTAGAAGGCTGGATGAGCATTAGGGGCAAGGCAGGGCTCAAATTAGAAAAATAAGTAGGAAAAAAATTCAAAGTACCACTGGCTGTATGTCTATATACAATACAAACACTGAATACCAAAACAATATGTAGGTGTGCAGTTATTATAATCATGTGGGTGTACCCTAGTGACCCCCAATTGGTCTAACTTACCTAGGAATTTTCTAGATGAAATGGAATAACATGCAAGAACCCAGGCAAGACAAACAATCTAACTAAAAGGTTACACAGAAATGACACAACGCCAGTTTTCATTACAACAAATTCCTCTAATCCTCATAGTTGTAAAATAAATCTTAAAAACACATAGCAAGGTAATTTGTAAAGTAATGCATGCCTGAATGAGCCAGAAGACAGCCTACAGCTTTCTAACCATCCCTAGCTATGAGCTTCTGTGTCATTTCAGCAGACAAGTGCCTTGCCTTGGTTTTGCCACCTCCCAAGTGAATCTGAGCAATCCAGTATATCCAAGCACAAAGCCTGATGCATACAGGAAACTCCAAGTACAGGAAGCTGGGGGGATGTCATCTCAGTAATGTAGGTTATTATAAACTCCTCTTTATTGTGATTTTCTCTAGACTTTTAATTTACCGAGTTGGGGTCTCAGGATTCCTAAGGAAGTGCCTTCTAGGTCTCTAGACTGGATCCAGTTGTCAAGAGTTTCCCTTGTCTGACATAAGAGGACATATGCAAGAAGTGGGAAAAAAAGCTGAAAGTTCTACAGACAGAACTTTGTTGGGGCTGTGAAAGTCTAAGGAACAAAACTGCCTAAGAGCTAAGGGCCATCAGAAATGTAACTGCACCTTGCTTGAAGAACAAAACACGTTACTTCAGCCTTACATCGTTGACATAAAGACATAACGTGTATGGAGGAAAAGACAGATACAATAAACTGAAAACATTCAATTGCACATGCTCCTTCCCTTGGCAACAAAAGAACAGATAATATGACAAATGCTGGTCACATCACTTATTACCGTATGAGGAGATTCTCTGACAATTTAATGGCACTCTGAGAAGAACCTGTAATGCAGGACAGGCACTATGAGGAGGTGTTCAGATAGTGCTGCAATGAGAAGTGTATGAAGAAAGGAGTCGATTATAGAAACAGCAGCTTAACCTCATATCTGCTATCACAGCAGATAAGACATCCAAGCATTCTGATGAGTCTAATTTGTTTGGGATGGAAATTTTATCTAAAGGATTGACATTACTTTTAGTAAGGCTCAAAATCTCTTTCTTTTCCTTCTGTCCTCAGCTGTGTTCCTGCTGTGACTTTTTGGCTTGGCTAGTCACTGAGGAAACACACTGATGATCCTCTCCCAGATGCTACAGCTAAAGAATGCAATAGCCACCTCCTCTTACATGGATTTTTATACTACAGCAATTACCTTTTTCACTTGTTCTGATTCTCAGTTAAATATTTACCCATTCTGATCCACAAATTATTATAATTGTGCATTATTTAAGAGATACGGATAGAAGGTGTAAACTATTACGTTAGACTTAAGTTTTATGCAGTGCTAAGTAATTCTGAGAATGATTGTGTAACGTCGCTATTAACTTTGAAAGTCCAAAACACAAGAGCATAGTAATGAAGAGAACTACTCAGTGTGCTTACACATAATAATATATATTCCAGTCTGTGCAGAATTGGGGCCTATGTGCATTCAGAATGGAACCTGAGAGCAAGTACTAGATATTAAGGGACGTAAAAATTTCCCTTTCATTAAAAATCATAATGAAATCTTAGGAATGATACCGGAAAGGACAGTAAGTGTCCTATTCATATTAGAGAAGGCCACGTATCATAGAAACAGTGTATCACAGAATACTGATGTACTATTTTCTACATCTTATTTTTACATTAGAGTTGAACAAATGGGTGAAAAATAATAACTAGAATTATTTTAGGACAAAACTATACATAATCTAAGTGCAGAGGAGTGGTATCAGCAACACCATAATTTTATATTTTTCTTTACTGTTTTCACTGCTATTTCTACTGCAAAGTTTTCTCTTCACAGGCACATAACCTTCAGGAAAAAAAAATTAGAAAATATGTGCTATCATTCTTTTCAGTTGAAAGGCACACTTTTTGAAAATTCTGCTCAGAGTAATTTTAATAAAAGAAGAGCAAAAAAGTAAATATACTGCAAATCATTTATATTTCCTCTTTTTTAATAGAATGGCTTTATGATCTGAAGTTTTGTCATCTGGCTCATTCTCACTGAGAACCTGGTTTAAAAAAATTAGGAATCAGTTTCTTTAGCACCATAACAACATAAATGCATAATGTTAACTATGTGATTACTTACATGTTGCATCGCACTACTTTTTTCCTTAAGGAGCTCCAGAATTACATACTCTCTCAGCAGCCCAAAAGCTTGGTGTTCCGTACTGTGGCAGAGTTGTTTCGGTATTAAAAAAAAAAAAAAAAAAAAAGAGAGAAATTACCTCTCCCTTTCAAAACTTGTTCTGCTTATATTTTGTCAGTGCAGCTCTAGCAGGGAGCAGTGGAATCATGAAAAGCATTAGGCCCTGAGCCTGCTAGCGCTCGTCTGCCAGCAGTCCAACAGAGTTCAAGAGGACTTGCTCACAGACGTGAAGGGAAGATTTTGAAAGTCAGTGGGAACAGAGCTCCCAGACTATGCTCTTTTGAAAAATCTTCCCCTAAGTCATGAGAACAACAGTTTGCAGGTCTGAGGCCCCTGCTCTCCTTTCCCTTTCTAAAACGTGCATCAGATTAGGAAAAAACCCCGAAATACTGAAGGCAGAAAGCCCGAGGAGCGGCTGGCAGGGATGCGCTGGGTCTCCCAGCCGAGGCAGCGTCCGCGGAGCTCCCAGGGAAGGAGGACCCTTCATGAGGCACAAGTCAAGTGCAGGCAGCGAGTAGCTCGGGCGGCACTGTAGCCTGCCTTCCCCCCGCGGCTTTCGGCAGCTCGCTAACCTCCATCTCGGCTTCCCCATCCCTGAAACGCGGGTGGGAGCGCTAACCCGGCCATCAGGTACCTTACGATCAGCCACAGCTTGGGGCGGAGGGGAGGATGCGGCGTGAAAATGAAAGTTCGCCTTCTCTCCGAGCGCTCTGCGCACAGGCGAGGCGGGAGCGCTGCCCGAGTTGAACCTCGCTCCGTCAAGTTCCTCCGAGAAGGCTTTTCGCTTTTTTTTTTTTTTTTTTTTTTTTTTTTTTTTTTTTTTTGGTGTGGTGGTATTTTTTTTGTGTGTTGTTTTGTTGTGGGGTTGGGGTTTTTTTTGTTGTTGTTTGTTGTTTTTTGTTTGTTGGTTGGTTTTCTTTTGGGGGCATGACCAGTGGAAGTGCGCTGCGGGCCCCGCTCTGTCGTCCGGGAATGAGCCCCTCAGAGCCTTCGCCCCGCCGCTCGGGAGCTGCCTCTCCAGCCCGGCCGGGGGGCCCCCGGGCGCTGGCCGCACGCCCGGAGCCCGGTGCGGCGCAGGAGGGGATTTGGAGTCGGCGGCTGCCAGTTGGATCGGGAATCGGGATTCGTGTCGTGCCCGCGCGCTGGCGGGCAAGCGCCGAGCGCTCCGACCCCCTCTGGCGCGGCGGGGTGCGCGGCCATGGTGGGTACAGGTGGTCAGGCTGCACCTGCCGCAGCGGAGCCGCGGGGGTCCATTGAGGCGAGTGGGGGGGGGGGGGGGGGCAGGGGGGGAGGCGGCTGTTTCATATTTCCTCAGGTCTTCTTGGCGCCCATCCCCCTCCCCCAGCCGGGGCTCCTTTCCCACCTCCCCAAATCCCCGCTGCCGTCCCCCCTTATCCCACCCCCCTCCCTTCCACGGCCCTTACCTTGACAAGTCGCGGGGCCAGCGGAGTTCTCGCTCTCGCTCCCCCTCTCTCTCCTCTTTCTCTCCCCTCGCTCCTCTCTCGCTCCCACACACTCTCTAACGCGGCACCCTCTCCCCCGTCGGGCCCTGGCTCCGGGTGACATTTTCCTCTCTCTCTCCCCCCCGCCTTCCCTATCTTTTCCCCCCCCGCCCTTCCCCATTAGCGGCGGTGGGCGGTAGCGCGTGCGGGTATCGGGAGGGGCTGAGCGCGCCGCGGGCGTCGTGGAGCGGGGGGGTGGGGGGAGGTCTGCCTGACAGCGAGCGCCGTTCCCGTGCGGCGCGCCGCCGTCAGCCCCCGCGCGCGACCCCCCCCCCCCGTTCCCTGCATGCCCCGGGGCGCGGGGCTGGCGCTAACGAATTTGAATTAAAGAGCCCCCGCTCTTCGTCGCGCCATGTGTTTCGAGGATGCCCGATCGCAATCGCTGCTACCCGCGCCGCCGCTGGGGAGGCGCGGGGGCCGCCCGCCCTCCCTGTCCGCCCCCGCGAAACATCACCTCCCTTCCCCTCCCTAACCCCCTTCACCCTCACCGTCGCGCTTTCGAGCGGTGCCGCCGCCGCCGCTGTACCGCTGCCGCCTCCGCCGCCAAGCGTAAGAGCCGAGGTTAAGCGTCGCTGGCTGGCAGAGGGATCTGCGGGCAATGAGACGTCTTTAGAAAAACCGGGGGCAACCTGTCACCCCCCGCCGGGAAAAAGTCCTCTCGGCAGGCCTGCGGGGCAGCAGGCGGGAGTCGGCTTCAGGGGTCCTGGGCGTTCTGTGCACTGGGCTTCCCCCTCATCCTCAGCGGTCTGAGCGGCCGTCTCCCTCCGTCATGTAACCCCGCTCGCTCCCCCGGGGGCGTCACGGCCCCTGGCAGGGCTCCGGATGCGCCGCTTACCCCCGGCCCGGGAAGAGCGTCGCGGAGGCGGGCCGGGGAGCGGGCGGGAGCCGCGGTACGCCTGATCTTTCACCAGAGGCCCGGTGCCTCGCGCTCTGGGACTGAGCAGACATGCTTCCCCTCATCTCCCCTCCCGCTCCCTGCCACCCCCCTCCGCCAGCGGATCCCTCCGCAATGCCTTCTACACCCCGCGCCTCCCCGCCGTGGAATTTCGGGTCAGCGCCCTGACACGGGAGGCTCCTGCTTTCCCGTTTCAGCGCAGCAGCCAGGTGCTTCCACACTTACATCACATCTCCCTTCTCGCCCCGCCCCCCCCCCCCCCCCCCCCACCCTCCGCCTCCTCCTTCCTCTCTCTCTCCCCCTGTTGGTTTCGTAAGCTGATTAATGCCCCTTCGCTCTTTCTCTTTCCCTTTCCCCTTCTCCCCCCCGCACCCCCCCTCCCCCCCAAAAAAAAAAAATAAAAATACGAGGAAACCTCGGGGCTTTTTTTTTCCGTTTGTTCTCCTCGTCCATGTGCAATTAACTTTCTCCGTTTAAGCGCTTTCTCTTCTTCCACTTCCCAACTCAAAGCGCTTAATTTCCCGTTCGCGCTGACAGAGTCGCCTTTTGTGCAGGAACCAGGGTGACGGTCGTGCATGCCTACATCTGTCCATTTATCATCTTTGCCCCTTTGGGTATTAACGAATGACCAAAGTGCTCTTCTCCCCTATTCACAGAGCTATTTTTTTTCCCCTCGCAGCGTTAAAACGCAGTTTCCTTCCCCTGACTGGAGGGGGGAAACATAATCCGAGACCATTTGAATCGTGCCAGCTATTTGTAGGTGTTTTTTCCTCTCCTCCCACACACCCCCAAACCGAGTAAATCCTCCCCCAAGAAGCCCAGCCTAATACTGTGATCGGCTTGGCCATTCACCGTCCGTCTTCTTTCTCTCCGCCTACAAATTCTCGGTCTCTTCACCACCCGGTCGCTATTTTGTCATTGGCTTAGCTTTTATTGGTGTGTTTTGTTTCTATGTCATTTCTCGGTGCCACAGCTCTCGTCTCTAGTATCTGTAACGAAACGCGATCTGCTTATATGTGATAGGCGCCGAGACTCGGCAGCCTGAGCGGCTGGTCGATTCCCCCTCGCGCACACCACACCATACACCACACATAATATGTTTACACGTGCCTTTTTCTCCACTGACGCCGTTTTAACCCCCTCGGGGCCGCTCTGGCGTGGCGCTTCGCGTTTCGGATTGCGCACACATGCCTCACAATGATCTTTTTGTGGCCGGGAGCGCGGCGGGACAGCAGGTGCGGCGGGGCATGAGGGAGTCTCGTGCGGCTGCCAGTCCAGCGTTCTCCTTCCCAGCCGCATTTCTAACTTTACTTTTATTCCTCTTCCTACTCCTCTCATTTCCTGGGGCGCCCGACCTTTTTTTTTTCTCCTTTTTTTTTTTTTCTTTTTATTTTTTTTTTTTTTATCAGTCGTATTTAATTTTTTTTTTTTTCGGAGGCAGAAAGGGTAATGGATATTTTCCCCGAGCCGGTGAGCGGTGGGCGCCCGTGGCTGTCCGTCGGGCGCCCAGGATGCGCACGAATGCGCATCGGCCCCCGTTCGCGCCCGTTCAGTCGCGGAGGCTGGACCGTTGCTGCCCCCCCTGTTTGCCTTCGTGGACTCGGGGCTGGGAGTTGGACCACCGGTCACAGCCTTTCCCCCGCTCCTCTTCCTCCCCCCAACACTGCCCCCCCCTCCGCTGCCCCCCCCGACGCATCCCTCCGCGGCGTTCAAGCCCTAGAACCTGCCGCCTTCCCTTAGCAACACCCCCCGCCACCGAAAATTAACGGTTAACCCCACGACGTAGGAGGGACAACGGAGAGAATAGTTGGGGTGCAGAAGTGCGGACAAAAGATTTCTGGTGTACATGGTGAGAGCGTGGAGGTTTTAAAGTGAAATGCAAAAACTTAGCGTGTTTCCAGCATGCACCTGGATTTGGAGTTCAAAGGTATTTTCTGTGTAATGCAATCCACAGGTCCAGGAGATTATCTGTCTGGAATCCCTAGTTTCCCTGGATCTGTAATGCCAACAG
>CM031857.1:53518177-53615677 GCA_018697195.1 Certhia americana
GTCCACTTTTAGTCCTTTGGAGATTATAACCTCTATCATTGTAAGCAGAATAAAATTGCAAAAGCACATGAAATTACAATCCTGGAATGTACTGTCAGGGTAAAATTAGAGAATGAATGGTACAGCAGAAATAACAAACACAATATAAAGTAAGGATGCCCAAACTACAGTTATTAGGAGTATTAAACAGAAACTTTAAAATTCCAAGTGATACAAAATGTTACAGGGGAGGCCTGAAGTGGATGCTTTAGATGAACCCTATAACTAAGGATATTAGAAGGCTGGATAGAGCATTAGGGCAAGCGCAGGGCTCAATATTAGAAAATATAAGTAGGAAAAAAAATTCAACGTACCACTGGCTGTATGTCTATATACATATACATAACACTGAATATCCAAAACAATATGTAGGTGGTGCAGTTATTATATATCCATGGGGGTGTACCCTAGTGACCCCCATTGGTTCTAACTTACGATAAGGAATTTTCTAGATGAAATGGAATAAATGCAAGAACCAGCAAGACAAACAATCTAACTAAAAGGTTACACAGATAATGATTACTACGCAGTTTTCATGTACAACAAGTACTCTAATCCTCATAGTATGTAATAATAATCTTAAAAAAACACTAGCAAGGTTAATTTGTAAGTAATGCATGCCGAATGAGCCAGAAGACAGCCTACAGCTTTCTTAACCATCCCTCGCATGAGCTCTGGTCATTTCAGCAGATCAAGTGCCTTGCCCGTGTGTTTTGCCACCGCCCAAGTGAATCTGAGCAATCCGTATTCCAAGCACAAACCTGATTGCATACAGGAAACTCCAAGTACAGGAAGCTGGGGACTGTCATCTCAGTAATGTATGGTTAGTATAAAACTCCTCTTTAATTGTGATTTTATCTAGACTTGTAATTTACCGATGTTGAGAGATGTCTCAGATCCTAAGGAATTGCATTCTAGGTCTCTAGATCTGGATCCAGTGTCAAGAGTTTCCCCTTGTCGACATAAGAGGTAACATATGCAAGAGTGGAAAAAAAAGCTGGCTGAAAAGTCTACAGACCCAGACTTTGTTGGGTGCTTGTGAATAGTCTAAGGAACAAAACTGCCTAAAAGAGCTAAGGGCCATCAGAAATGTAATCTGCACCTTGCTTGCAAGAACCAAAACACGTTACTCAGCCTTTCCACGTTGGACATTAAAGACATAACCGTGTAAGGGAGGAAAAAGACACGATTACAATAAACTGAAAACTAGTCAATTGCACATGCTCATTCCCTTACGCAATCAAAAGAAAACAGATAAATATGACAAAGCTGGCCCACACACTTATTACCGTATGAGGAGATTCTCTGACTAATTTAATGGCACTCGAGAGAACCGTAATGCTAGGACAGGCATATGAGGACGGGTTTCATGATATAGTGCTGCAATGAGAAGTTGTATGAAGAAAGGGTCGATTATAGAAACAGCGCTAACCTCATATCGCTATCACAGCAGATAAGACACCAAGCATTCTGATGAGTCTAATTTGTTAGGGAATGAAATTAATCTAAAGTATTGACATACTTTTTAAGTAAGGCTCAAAAATCCTGCTTTTTTTATCTGTCCTCAGATGTGTTCCTGCTGTGACTTTTTGGCTTGGCTAGGCATGAGGAAACACACTGATGATCCTCTCCAGATTGGCTACAGCTAAAGAATGCAATAGCCACTCCTCTTCATGGATTTTTATACTACAGTCAATATCTCTTTTTCCAACTTGTTCTGATTCTCAGTTAAATATTTACCATTCTGATCCACAAATTATTTATAATTGTGGCATTATTTAAGAGATACTGGATAGAAGGTGTGTTAAATATTAACGTTAGACTTTAAGTTTTAGCAGTGTAATAATTCATGAGAATGATTGTGTAACGTAACGCTATTAACTTTGAAAGTCAAAACACAAGAGCATAGTCAATGAAGACAACTACGTCAGTGGCTTTTTACACATAATAATTTATATTCCTCAGTCTGTCGCAGAATTGGGGCCTATGTGCATTCATAATGGAAACATTGAGAGCACAGTATGATTATATAAGGATGTAATAAATTTCCCTTTTCATTTCAAAAATCATAATGAAATCTTAGGAATGATACCGGAAAGGTACAGTAAAGTGTTCCTATTCATATTAGCGAAGCCACGTATTCATAGAGAACAGTGTATCACAGAATAATTGTGTACTCATTTCTACATCTTATTTTTACATTAGAGTTGAACAATTATGGTGTGAAAAATAATAACTAGAATTATTTAGGCCAAAACTATACATAATCTAATTCTAGTGCAGAGGAGTGGTAACAGCAACACCATAATCTTTATATTTCTTTACTGTTCCTTCAACTCGCTATTTATACTGCAAAGTTTCTCATTCACATGCACATACACCTTCAGGAAAAAAAAAATTAGAAAATATGTGCTATCATTCATTTCAGTTTGAAAGGCACACTTTGAAAATTCTGATCAGAGTATTTTTAATAAAAAGACTGAGCAAAATAGAAATATACTGTGCCAAATAATTTATATGTCCTCTTATTGTAATAGAATGACATTTACTAATAAGAGTTTTGTCATCGGGATCATTCTCACTGAGAACCTGGTTTTAAAAAATTAGGGAATCAGTTTCTTTAGCACCAACAAAACTTCAAGTTAGAGGGAAAATATAACAAGAATAAATGCATAATGTTAAACTATGTGATACTTACATGTTGCCATCGACACTAACATTTTTCCTTAAGGAGCGCCAGAATTACATAATCTATCAGCAGCAGTAGTTTTTGTGCGCCTATGATGGTTCTAGGCTTTTGAGCCCAAAAGCTTGGTAGTTCGCGTACTGTGCAGAGTGTTTCGGTATTTTAAAAAAAAAAAAAAAAATAAAAAAAAAAAAGAGAGAGAAATTACCTCTCCCTTTCAAAAACTTGTTTTGCTTATATTTTGTCAGTCTGTAAGCTCTAGCAGGGAGCAGTGGAATCAGAAAAGATTAGGCCCTGAGGCTTGCTAGGTGTCTGCCAGCAGTCCGAAGAGAGTTCAAGAGGACTGCTCACAGACGTGCAAGGAGCCGATTTTGGAAAAAGGCAGGTGGGAAAAGAGCTCCCAGTAACTATGCTCTTTTGAAAAATCGTCTCCTAAGTCATGAGACAACAGTTTGCAGGTCTGAGGCCCTCCTGCTTCCTTCCTTCTAAAATGGTTTGCAATCAGATTTAGGAAAAAACCCAGAAATACTGAAGCCAGACAGAACAGCCCGAGGAGCGGCTGCAGGGATGCGATGGGTCTCACAGCCGAGGCGCCGTGCTGCGGAGATTCCCCAGGGAAGGACGTGACCCTTCATGAGGCACAAGTCAAGGGCAGGCAGAGAGTAGCTCGGGCCAGGCGGCACGTAGCCTGCCTTCCACCCCGCGGCTTTCGGGCAGCTCGCGAACCTCCATCTCGGCATTTCCACATCCCTAGAAACCGCGAGGTTCGCGGTGAGCACATAACCCGGCCATAGGTAACTACGATCAGCCACAGCTTGGGGCGGAGGGGAGGATGCGCGTGAAATGATAAGTTCGCCTCTCTCTGAGCGCTCTGCGCACAGGCGATGGCGGGAGCGCTGCCCGAGTTTGAACCTCGCTCCGTCACGTTTCCTACGAGAAGGCTTTTCGCTTTTTTTATTTTGATTTTTTTTTGTTTTTTTTTTTGGTGTGGCATTTTTTTCTGTTTGTTGTGTTTGGGGTTTGGGTTTTTTTTTGTTGTTGGTTGTTTTTTTTGTTTTGGGTTTAGTTTGGGTTTTTTCTTTTTGCGTATGACCAGTGGAAAGTTGCGCTGCTGGGCCCTGCTATGTCCGGGGGGATGAGCCCACAGAGCCGCGCTCCGCCGCTCGGGAGCTTGCTGCCAGCCCCGGCCGGGCGGGGCGCCCCGGCGGCGCGGCGCCAAGGAGTCGGGCGGCCTGGCAGGAGGGGGATGGGGAGCGGCCGGCTAGCCCAGTTCGGGATTCGGGATAGGGATCGGGATCGGGCCACGCGCGCTGCGGGCAAGCGCCGAGCGCTACCGAACCCTCCGCTGGCTGCGGCGGGTCGTGCGCCATCGGCCATGGGGTGGGGAAATAAGCGGGGGTGTCAGGCTGCAACCTTCGAGCGCGCGGGAGCCGCGGGGAGGTCCTTGGCAGGGCGGGGGGGGGGGAGCGGGGGGTGAGGCGCTGTTCATATTTTCC
Source organism: Certhia americana (assembly GCA_018697195.1). Lineage (NCBI taxonomy): Eukaryota > Metazoa > Chordata > Aves > Passeriformes > Certhiidae > Certhia > Certhia americana. The sequence continues at coordinate 53,522,399 of CM031857.1, forward strand.
TCAGGTCTTCTTGGAGCACATCCCCCTCCCCAGCAGCGCGATTCATCTCCCTACCTTCCCCAGAATCCGCTGCCGACTGCCCTCTCCCCTATTCCACCCCGCTACCCTTCCACCGGCCGCCTTTTACCTTGACAAGCTCGCCAAGGGCCAGCGAGAGGTCTCGCTCTCGCATACTCACTATCTCTCTCTCTTTAATATTCTCAAATAGAATCAAAGATATCACAAAAACATCAGTCTAACACAAGCCGAACTAACCTGATTGCCCACCGTCAGGGTCACCGGTGGCTTCGGGGGTGACATTTACATATCTATACCTAACAACTAACTAATCTTTCTCTATCTCGCACAACCCCAACCTTTAAACATAGGGCGAGTTGGGTCGGCGAAGCGCGCGGGGTAGCCGGTGAGGGGCCTGGAGCGCACGCGAGCGGCGGGCGGGCAGGGAGCTGGGTAGGGGTTGGGAGGGGAGGAGCAGGCACTTGACAGAACAGAGCGATCTTCTATCACCGTGTCGTCCGGGCGGCCGCCTTAGGTTAGCCGCATCCATTAGCCTCCCCAGCCGCGCCGCCCCTCCCCCCTGTTTCCCCGGCATAACTGACTCCCCCACTTACATTTAGCCCCGGGGCGGCGGCGGCTGTCCGCTTAACGAACTTCTGAGTAACTTTATTGAAGAGCCTACCTGCACATCTCTTCGGCGCCATCTTCCGAAGTGATGCCCCACGATTTCACCGGGCACTTTACGCTATGCTCTCACGACCCGATTCGCGCCCGACCTGCGGGGGGAGGCGCCCGTGGCGGCCCGTCCTGTGTTTTCTCGATCCCTTCCCTGCCCCGCTTGGGAAATTTCACTATTCATCCTTCCTATCTACTTGGTCTACACTGCTTTCCACCTTCTCTACCTCAAACTGTTACGCAGTCTGTTCTGGAGCGCGTAGTACGCCGCCGCACTCGATCTGTCAAACGCCGTGCTCCGCCGGCACAAGCCGGTCAAGAGCCGGACTAGGGAGGAGGGCGCGGCCTGAGGCCAGAGGCAGCTGGGCGGGCAAGGGAGAACAGATGCCGTCTTTAGAAAACAGGGCGGCTAACACACGCACTCCCCGCCCGCGGGAAGGACAAAGTCCGCTCGGCAGCCGTCGGGGACAGCGCACGCAGGCGGGGAGATTGGCCGGCAGGGTTCTGGGCTTGATCTGTCACTGGCTTCCCTCAGCATCAGCGGTCCGCGGAGCGGCGTCTACTCCGGCTAGGTTAACCCCCGCTTACTCCCCCGGGGCCGCACGGCGCCCAGGGCCAGGCATCAGCGCGACGCCGCTTACCCCCGGCCCGGGAAGAGCGGCGCGGATGGCGGGCGGGGGAGCGGGCGGGAGAAGCGGACAGCCGAGCTCCAGAGGTCACGGATTGCCTCGCGACTGGCCGACATCTGACAGGACAGGGCTTCCCCTTCGACTCTTATCCCTCCGCTTTACTGCTGCCACCCCTCGTGGCCAGCGGTATTACCCCGTTCTTGCACCTTAAACTCCACACTGCTGTCCTCCGCACGTGGACCTAATTTCGGTGGCAGCTGCCGGCGACACGGAGGTCTGCTTCCCGAGATCTTTGCTTTAGCATAGCCGCAGCCAGGATTTTGACTTCCAATTATCTAACATGCACATCTCCCTTGTTTGATCGCCCGCCTGTCCCCATCAACCACACTCTCACCCCCCTCCCAGTCCTACACCCTCTCACCATACCCTCCATCTGTCGTTCTTCTTTTTTCCTCGCTTCCTCTTGTCCCCTGTTTTTCGTAGCTGGATTAACTGCCCGCTTCGCTCTTCTCTTCCCCTCTTCCCTTCCTCCCCCCGCACCCCCCCCCCCAAAAACAAAAAAAATAGATAAAATACAGAGGACAACCTTCGGGCTTGTTTTTCGTTTGTTACCTCCTCCATGTTAGACAGATTAAACTTCTCCGTTAAGCGCCTTTCTCCACTTCACACTCAAGCGCTTAATTTCCCGGTCGCGATACGAGTCGCCTTTGCAGGAACACCAGGGTGAACGGTCGTGCTTGCCACATGCTGTCACATTTATCATCTTTGCCCCTTCTTCGGGTAGTCAACGAAATGACCAAAGTGCTCTTCATCCCCTATTGCACAGAGCTATTTTTTTCCCCTCGCAGCGTTAAAACGCGAGTTTCCTTCCTGGACTGGAGGGGGGGAAACATAATCCGAGACCATTTGAATCGTGCCAGCTATTTGTAGGTGTTTTTCCTCTCCTCCCACACACCCCAAAACCGAGTAAATACCCTCCCCATAGATAGCCCAGCCTAATACTGTGATCAGAGCTGGCCATTCACCTCCTCTTCTCCGCCTACAAAATTCTCTGTCTCTGTCACCCGGGTCGCTATTTGTCATTGGCTTAGCTATTTTTTGGTGGTTGTTTCTATGTCATTTCTCGGTGGCCAGCAGCTCTCGGTCTCTCGTAGCTGTACGAACGCGATCGTGCTTATTGTGATAGGCGCCGAGATCTCTGGCAGCCTGAGCGCTGGGCGATTCCCCCTCCGCACACACACACACACATACACACACACATAATATGTGACACGGTGCCTTTTTCTCCACGACGCCGTTTAACCCCCTCGGGGCCGGCTCTGGCGTGGGCGCTCGCGTTTCGGAGTTGCGCACACAGGCTCACAAGGCATCTTTTTGTGGCGGGAGCGCCGGCGGGGACAGCACCGTGCGGCGGGGCAGGGAGGGAGCTCGGGCGCTGCCAGGCCAGCGGGCTCCTTCCCAGCCGCAATTTCTAAGCGTTACTTTTTATTCCTCTTCCTACTTCCCTCTTCAGTTTCGGCCGCCCGACCTTTTTTTCCTTTTTTTTTTTCTTTTTATTTTTTTTTTTTATCATTCTTATTTTAATTTTTTTTTCCGGAGGCAGAAAGGCGTATGGATATTTTCCCCGATGCCGTGTGAGCGGTGGGCGCCCGGGGCTGCCGTCGGGCGCGCAGGATGCGCAGCGAATGCAGCATCGGGCCCCCCGTTAAGGCGCCCGTTCAGTCAGCGGAGGCTGGACCGGCTGCTGCCCCCCCTGGTTGCCTGCGGGGACGCGGGGCTGGGAGGTTGGACCGGGTCACAGCCTTTCCCCGCTCCTCTTCCTCCCCCCCAACACTGCCCCCCCTCTCCGCTGCCCCCCCGCGCATCCCTCCGCGGCGTTCAAAGCCAGAACCGGCCGCCTTTCCCTTAGCACCCCGGCCACCGAAAATAACGAGTTAACCCAGCGACGTAGGAGGGACGGAGAGAAGAGTTGGGGTGCAGAAGTGCTGTACAAAAGATTTCTGTGTACATGGCTGAGAGCGTGTAGTCTTAAAGTGAAATGCAAAACTTAGCGTTTCCAGCATGGCAACTGGATTGTGATTCAAGGTATTTTCTGTGTAATGCAGAAATCCAACAGTTCAAGGAGATTTTTCTGTCTGGAATCCCTAGTTTCCCTGGATTCTTTTAATCCAGTACATAAATTACACTTTTTCATGGGTTTTTTCTTTTTTATTTCCCTGGGAATAGCTGCTTAGTTTGTCTCTGTAATTCATACCTTTGTGCCCTGATAGAGAATTCTGCTTAGTCCTTGAAATTGAGATATTAGTAAGATCCTATTGAGATTTAGCACTCATTTCTTTAGCTCTGCATCATTACTTTCAGAATGTTTTCAGAAATGTTTTTAACAGTCAGTATGGGAATGTGCACAAAGCTGTTTCACTGTAGCTGTGTCTACTTTGAAATATCAGGATTTGAGGAGATTTACACTACTTCGCTGTGGAAGTGCACTCACTAATACTGACTTTCACTTTCAATGGAATAACTGTCCTGACTCATAGCTAATTTACAGAAAACCCCCTATAATTCAGTACTGTACAGGTGCGTGTGCATTTTTCCTCAGTATTCGATAGTCATGTTCAACAGCATGCAATTTATACCTATTTTTCATTTTAATTAAAATCTGTGCTTAGCACATATTTGACTACATGAAACAACTGTTCTTTTAAGCTTTCTTATTTCTCAGCTGCACTGTTCTCATATTTTACAATTACATAAAGGTGGGTGTGGCTAAAATGAAAGCAGCAAGCCGTCTAATATGAATATATAGTGTATTTTAAGTAACTTTTCCTTTCTTCTATTTGATGTACTTCTTATTTTGAGATATTTAAGGGGGAAAAAATCATGTAGCTGAATTAGACCCTTGTAGAGCTGCTTGCATTTTTTTACCTCAGTTAAAATGTCAAACATTAACTGGGATTACTTGGCCCAGGAAAGTTACATTTGGAGGAAATATCAATTGAACATAAATATCTAAATGTATGTATTTTTATTTTATCTATAAGTAAAAGCTAAAGTTCTATCCTTAATTAAACCTTGTTTAGGTATAACATGTAGCATAGTGTGTGTATATTTTTTTAATTTTTTTTTTTAAATTTTTTCCTTTGTTTCTTTTGAGTCTAATCTTTTCTCTTGATTCTCAGGAAAAATATCCGAATAAGCTTCATTTAGTTGGGGCTTGATTTTTTTCTTTTTCTCCTCCAAAGTTATACTGAAAGTTTCCAGGAGGTACCATCTCATTTTATAGGTATAAATCTACTGAAGCTTGAAGTAACTCTTGAGAATTTTTAATTTTCAGAAATAACAGTAATTTGGAAGTCTGACTGTGTGTCTGTGTGACTTGTTAATGTGTTAGGCTAGTACTTCATAGGAAGCTTATTGTAACATTTTAAAGGCAGACTACATATACGCTACCAATGTATCATAGGGTTCTTTTTCTGTTTACTTCTTGTTTGGTTTTTTTATCCTTAGCTTCAGGAATTCTGAACCTATTACTATTCCATCCAAAATATAATGTCATGGAAGGAAAAATAAATGGAAGTCTTTAATTCCCTAATTATTTTTATGACTAGTAAGTCAAATTCTGCAGTGAAGTACAACTGGAGCTGCATACAAACTACCTGGCTCTGTATGCCCTGCCTGTGAGCAGTGTGAAGGTGGACATCTCACTAGTGTCAGAAGCCATCCTAACAGGTGTAGCACTGCTTTACTGATACACTTTTACACGTGTAAAAGCACAGGAGCTTTCTTTATAGGAAAAGTAGCCACGTATCAGTTAGGGTCCTTTTATTGGATCTCTCTGGGTTTTGTTATTTGCTCTGGGGAGCAATTAATTACTGAACATGTAAGGGAGAACCAAGAAGCTTATCACTGTATTCTACGAATATGCTGCAGGTATTCTGCTTTGTAGATGCAGTCATCCACCCACACCCAAAGGCCCTTTGCAAGTGATTTGAGTAATTCACATTCATTACAAACTGTCAAGGGTAGAGCGCATCTTGGACTAGTTCTGACTGTCTGTGAAAGAAATAAGGAATGAAATTGTAGGCTTTTGTGTAGAAACAAAAATATTATTATCAGAAAGCTTTTAAAACTAAAAATAACTTCATGTACACCAATAAGTGTTCTCCACGGATTTTTTTTTTTTTTCACTTATTAATTATTGTAAGTTCTAAACACTTAATATCTGACACTGGAACCTGATCTCAAAAAAAATTATGTTTTCTATTATCAGTAATACTTGGAAAATTTTGTTTGAACAGCCTGCCCAAATTGCTTTTGAACTTAGTCCCCTATGACTCTTTTCACACCCATCTGGTTTTTTTGATAGAACTAGTAATGTATTTTAAAGATAGAAAAAAAAGTTGATAAGACCCTCAAAAAGAGAGGGGACATCAGATAGAGCAGAGAGGTGTAGCCACAGATTTCCAGTAACCTCTTTTAATCAGTGAAAATGTTGCTTTGCAATTTTTTTTTTTTTTTGTGCATTTTTGGCAGGAGTTACGTCGAATTTTTAGGTTACTGGTGTATTAATACATAAGTTGGATTTCAAAAGGAATCTCTTTATTGAAAAACTTCTTCATTGTGGATACTGGACAATTTCAGAAATATTCAGAGTAAGCTGGGTATAAAAAATTCTGCCCATAAGGGTATAATGTCTGTATTGATTATTTTTTAACCCTTTCCTGTACGTTTTTAAAACACTTTTTCTAATAGTGAAACTTTGGAATACAGTTGATATTGCCACATTTGAGGAATAGTTCCAATCTTAGCTTTGAATGCTCTGTGAAAACTTCAGAAGATTTGAATGAGTGTTAGAGGAAGGAGCTCAACTTGAGCTCTAGTCCAGCTAACACTTAAAGTTGGTCTTTTTTTAATTCTAATACTTGCATGTATTAATATTTTTAGTGTATCATTAAAACCAAAAAAAGTTCTTTTTACAGAGAATACTAAATTTTTAAACTTTAATTTTTAACACTTTTCCATAGCCTGATAATGAACAGTTGCTAGTGTATAAGGATGACATCACACATATTTACTACCGTATGCACACAACAGTAGCAAATGTAAATTATGTAGATTTAGCTTTTATTTTGTTAAAGGTTTCCCAAGATGTCTTCTAAAACTGAAGGCGATATTGTTATATTGCTCAAAACTGAAAGATAAGTGACTTTCAGTGATCGTTATTAATGTCTAAAGGAAACCACTGTTAGAAATAGGACCCCCCCCACCCCGTGACTATTTAGTTTGTTTTCAGACACTGCAGTGAGTGTATCTGCAGTAAATAGATTATTAATAAACTTTTCAACATTGAATCTGGTTACAACTAATTATTTTATTTAGCAGGAACCAAAATTCGCTTGAAGATTTGATCTGAGAAAAAGATAATTACACATCGTATGGGGCTTGGACATGTATTTTCATTTTAAATAGCTTTATGTAAGTCCAGTTTCAATATAAGCTTCAAGTATGTTAAATCTCAATATAAGCACAGAGGGGGACCACAACTTAGGTGGGTTTGGTTTAAATACAAAAACTTTTTATTAAAAGGGGAAATAGATGATGTGTGGAATGCACGAAAATACAAACTCCTTTCTCTTGTTAAAGCAGGGTGCTTATTATAAGTCCATAGATGTGAGGGGGTTGTAGTATTTTCTGGAATACTCTTAAAGAATAAAGAACAAATTTATGGAAATATTTGTAAGGAGGTGACCTGATCTAGGCATCAGCTACTCATTTATTAGGCATAGGATGTGTCTTGTTAGGGTATCTACAATGCAAACGTTCAAATAAAGTCAAAACAGATTTAAGATTTTGTCTGTGTGAATGCAGTATTTCCTCCAGTAGCTATTTGGCTATAAATACTGCTTCTGTCAAGTTATACTTTGTTCTTACCTGATCAGGGCTGCACTTTTTTTTTTTTTTTTTTTTTTTTTTTTTTTTTTTTTTTTTTTTTTTTAAGTCTTAAAATTTTATTTCATCTCTCAGAATGTATTATATGACTAATTTTTCCATTATGAGTTTTAAAGTAGCTAATATTTGAAGGCTGAATTTTAATAAAGGCAATAATGGTACTGCCTTGAATAGCAAAAAAAAAAAAAAAAAAAAATATTCAAACTCCTTAAAGTAAAACACTAGAATTTAAATACTTAACAGTCAAAGCATATTTTAGGAAATATGGAAGTATGACATTAGTAATCACACATCCATTAAGTAGTTTACTTACTAAAAAAACTTACCTGTTTGCTTTTTTGATGGTGGAGGGGGGGATTGGTAGTGGGTAGGAAGGGAGAACAACACCCCTTACTCCTTCTTTATCTTTTTTTTTTCTTTTTTTTTTTTTTCTTGTGTATGTGTGTTCCTCCTCCTTCTTCCTCTTACTTTCATCTTAAAATGCTGCGGGTAGAATGAAAGCAGAAACATGCTAATCTGATTTGTTTCAGGAGGCTTCTGATAATAAAGAGGCATATCACAGGTGTTCCTAATCAAGTCAGTTTGGTTTAAAAAAAAAAGTATTTTTAAAATTAGGATTTCCTGTAACATAGACAATGCGAGGGTCAAGCTGATGACCTACATCTATGTTTGGGGATCAACCATGAAACTGTGGGTGTTGGAAATATGTTATAATACATGACATTTTTATTGCAGGTTTTGACCTTTCAATAGAGAGCTGATTTTGGAGAATGGCTTACTCCTGTGATTGAAAAACTCTCTGGAAGGTTGATGGAGCAAGAGCATGGTATATATTATATTAACATTTCTCTTATTACATGTGTTCTTTATTTTAAAAAATGTACACAGTAGTATAACTTATTCAGATTATTCAAAATAGGCTAGTTCTGACAGGCTTGTTCAAGAATTTGTTATTTGTTAAAATAATTCTTCTTTACATTGCTGTAAAATTATAAAACACTAAGTAAAAGTATTAACACAGTCTGTGCTCAGAAGGAAATGAAGTGGCCAAAAATATGTATAAAAAGCTGCGTTTGCAACAGCCATGATCCATTTGAGCTATATAAATTCTCCATATAGTATTGTTCTCATATTCCTGTCTTGGGAATTACTCCAACTGAAATGCTGCTAATCCAAAAACAAAGTAAGGATGATAGAAAAAAATTATTTTTCAATAACTTTATTTTTTTTATTGGGAGGGTGTGTTAAAGAATAGAGTGGAGAGCTAGCTGAGTGTATTTTCATGTGGTGTGTAAAATTTGATTTTAAAAGCATAAATAAACTACCTGACAAGCAAAGAAGCAGAAAACAGGAAAAAAAACCCAGGTCTTCAGAGCCCAGCATCTGTACCAGAATAGTCAGAGATTTTATTTATGTATCTTATTTGTTGGCAAACAGATATTATATAGTAAAACACTGAGCAATTGAGAAGATTTAATATGGACTGTGCTACACTCATATTGCAAGTCCTGCTTTGCACTAAAAGTACTCATTTGGCTGAAACTGAGAAATCCATCCAGAGTAATCATGACCTATCTACTCATATACGAGTAGTCTTAACTAACCATTTAAACTGAAATTAAAATAGTAACTGGTCTTGGGTTGAGTAAATTTGTTTGAATACTAAATGGAGTAGTAAAATCTGTAAGACTCTATCTTCAGCAGAATATGTTATAGCACAACAAATTTTATGAACATGTTGTGACTTTAGTATTCCAACTTTCAGCTGGAATTCAGTTTTTATCCTTAATCAAATCTGTCTGTCTTCAAGAGCACTTTCTTTTTGTAGGAAGTAATTGTACCATAAAATCAGAGAAGTTTTAAAACACCAACATTTTAGTTTATCCCAGTAACTCCTAATTTCTACCAAGCAAATCCAGTGTGGTGTAAATTTCCTATTTCCTCACTGTTGTAACTAAGAGCTGGTGGAACTGAATAATTACTGAAACTTACTAGCAGTACATCTCCTGTTACAGAAGTATTTGAGGCAGATGGGTTATGAATATATTTTTCACACAATACTGTGATTTTAGGGTAGTTAAGGCCTCCTAGAAAAAATTAACAATTGAGTAAGAAAACTTAGAATACAGGAAGTATAGGAAGTAAACCTTAACTTTATATAAGCTTTGAAGTTTGTGATTAGTGAGTAGGTAATTCTTTCAGTTTTAATCCTTTCTTTATGTGATTAAACACACAGTGAAAGTACTTCTGTTAAAGCTGTAACCTTTTTTGGGTAACATGCCTAATATACTCCCAAATAAATATTTTTGTCTGTCCAGAAACTGCTTTGGAGCTACTGCATTGCTGTTGGGTTTTTTTCTTTTTTTCCTTTTTTTTTTTTCATTCTCTTTTTTTTTTTCCTTTTTTCTACTAGCTTCTTAGAAAAATAAGGATTTTAGGATTTCACTGAATAGTTTGAGTTTGTTCATTTTTTTCCTGTACAAAAGCAGTTACATTCTTGTTAATGAAAATCAGGATTATATTGCAAGGCAAAGGTATCTAAGGCTCCCTTGTGAGATATTTAAAAGGTGAAAGTTTGATGGAGTGTTCCTTGGTCTGACACAGGTTCAGAGTATTTCTCACAGATTCTTATTCAGAAAAAAAGGTGGTTTCTGGTTCACAACTGTAAATCAAAGGGATTTTACATTTAGGGCCTAATCCTACAAACTTTAATATACACAAGTAGTTCTAATGACTCACGACCATGAATAAGGATTTGCAAAATGGTATTCTCATTAGATGCCTACTTTCTTTCCTTTACAAATTTAGTACATATTAAAATATTTAGAACTTTAAGACAAGTCTAAATGTTTTTTTAGAAAGTGCAAAGAGTCTTGCAGTAATGTAGTAAGAGAGTCTAACCCATTTACAAGCTCTAGTATCTTTTAAGTGTGCTGCAGTTTTCAGTTATCATTAGAGTCCACTTAAGGTGTTGATTTGCTCTAGAGCATTTTTGTGCTGAATTTTAGCCCATATTAATTTTTAATTTTTTTTTAGAGCTGTTTTGTACTTGGTAGTCAACATGAATGTTTCTTGACCCAAAGAGTAGGTAAAACAAATAAATATTTCTTGCAAGAAAGGTGGTGAGGTGTGTTTCTTGTATTTTCCTACTCTTAGCCTCTCCTATTGTAGCTCTTATTTAGCAAAACAACACTGATTATGTTAGAAGTTCAGCCTGAATTAAGGGTTTGCAGTGCTTGCCCCTTAAAATTGCTGGTATGGCTATTGCAAGCTGTGTGCTTGACTTTGTGAACTATTTTGCAATATCTAATTGTAATGAGGTTGAAAAGATAAAAATGTGCAGACTTCTTTATTGAAGTGCTTCAGATGTGGAACTTTCCAGGGCCACTGTTACTGTTCCTACTAGAGGTATAACACTTGAGGCTCCACAAGTCTTGTTAACTAAATCATAGTTTGAAAGCTGACAATGCATGCTTATTGCTCTGCAAAAGGAACTGTTGCAGATTACTTTTACAATTAGTTTATGATTTCTTTATGGACTTCTCTTGCTTTACAAAGGCAACTGAAATAATTTTCCCTGAAAGAGATCTGTAGCTGGAAATGCAGTCCACTCCTAGTTGCTACAACGCAGTGTAAAATCAACCATTGTTTGATATCTTAGGCATGACTGTTTTAAGGTTTAAATCTGAAGCATCTGAATTTTTTTTGATTTTGTTAGTTTAAACTAAATCCAGCCCTACATTATTTTAAAGTGGAGTTTTGGATGCTATTAGATTTAAATAGACATTAATTTTTATTATTGCTTCGGATATTCAATGAAACATGTATTTAGGAAGGATTTAAGACTGGCATACTTAAACATAAATTTTCCTTGTCTGTTGATAAAATCATCTTGCTAGGCAATAGGAAAAGAAAAACAAATGGCATGCAAATTCTTTAGGAAAAATAGTTAAAATATGCTAACTGGGATATTTAATGATTATTGTTCTCACTGAAATGTAAATATATATTAGTAAGATTTTGCCCCCTTTTACATGTTATTTTTGTTTAATTTCAACAGAATTCTGAGGAGGAATTTATGTAGACCCATATATTGAAGGTTTCAGTGGGGGAATGAAAATTTAATCAAAGTTGTTAAATGTTCATATAGTGCGTTGATGGCTTGTTAATACACACACCTTGGCTTAGACTGCTGTTTGCACACTAAAAACAGGGCATGTATGAAGATGCAATTGCTAATTGAGTAGTGTGTTTGAATAAACCATTGTTTCTAGCTTTGTTAATTCTGAATTTCTTTCAAACACATGGATATTCATGGTAATTTTTTTTCTGAGTTTGTTTGAGGGAAGAATTTTTTTTTTTTCAGAAAATTAGTCTAAATATTGTTATTCTAGATTTTTAGACCAGTATTATAAGAGAATTAGTTCTTTTTATTGAAATATATTATCAAGATAATCTCGTCAAAGCAAGATATCAGCAATATCTGTTTTTAATTTGTGAGGCACTTAAAAATCTTAGTAATGTGCAAATACCTCTGAAGTATTTACACCTTTTCTTTAACCCACTAAATTTTAAGAGCTTGCTTTTTACTTCCTGTGAGTGCCCTGTGGGTTTTCTTTTGTTTTGTAGATGGTTTGGTTTGTTTTGGTTGTTTGGTGTTTTTTTTATTTTAAGCCTTTAGTCAAAGATTTTTGTGATTTTATGCTTTCACTTCCTAGCTGATGTGAAGGACAATTTAATTTTTTTTTTTAAACTCCCTTTCTCCCCACCAGAAGGAAATGGATTTTAGTATTCATATGGAAGTTAACTTAGACATTTATAAAGTATTGTAATTATGAACATGATTATGATCTTCCCAAATTTAACTGATCATTTTCTACTTCAAAATATATATAATACCATATAAATCACTTCTAGATTTAAGAGGACTTCCAGTGCATCTTATAAATAAAAATATTTGCTTTATAATTTCTGTATTCTTTTGGAGCAAAATTTTCACTTGGTAGATACTGCGGTCTTATGAATGTTGTATTCTGAAAACACCTCTCTTTCTCTTGTTGCAAGTTAGTCCATATTTTAGTCAAGCTCAAAAATTAGACAAAGAGGATGCTCCATCTATTGTGAAACATTGCAATAGCTCTTATAAGAAAGTCCTTCTCTAAGTGAAAATATATTGAAAAGTTTATTGTGGAACAGAGTTCCCTTTTGATACTGTAACACTTATTGGCAGCATTTTCCACTAGCAAAAGGAGCTCTTGATCAAAAAGAATCATTATGTACTGGTTACCCTGTCCCTATGCTTCCTAAAACAAAAAGATTTTTTTCCAGGTTCTCAGGAGAAGGGAAGAGGCTGCTTTTAATGCCAAGCACAGGAGTTACAAAAAGCAGCACTCAAATTTGTACTTTTCTTCATCTGTGTTAACATCTAATTCTAAAAATATTTTTTCAGCTATCAGTCAGAGTGAGCGATTGTAGTTCTGTATGACCAGGGTATTTTTTAAACAAAGGGTCATATGCTGATCTTTAATTCTATGCATGTGGAAATCCATAGCCTGTATGACTTGCAAGTGTTACTAATATATTTCCCATACTTCTTTAAGTCCCAGATTCGTGACCTCTCTAAACAATTCAAGAGCAGATAAAACATGGTTTAAAATAAAATTAGAGGAAAGTGCTAGCCTTCTCTTCCTAGTATTACCAGGTTTAAAATCTGGATCTTCATGGTGCCTGTTTTGCATCTTTAGGGTGTAATCAGGAGACTCTAGAATTAGCAGTGAGAGAATAATTCCTTCCAGGGTATTGCTTCTGCTAAACTGTGTTCTATTGACACCAGCAGCTCTGGGTTTTTTTGGTGTTTTGATCCCAACATAATGCCAGTGAATTTGGCTATGAATACTGAATATTTGCTTCAGAAACTCATATTTTTGTGAAACTGCATAAGAAATTCACTGAAATGTAAAATACAATAATACAATGTTTTTAAGTTCTTGTAAGTTCTTCCTTTTTTTTTTTTTTTTTTTTTTTTTTTTGACTTCAAGTATTTTTGGTGTGTAATACTTAATTTCTCAACCTCACAGTCTTCTGACCTGAAAACGAGTTTGAAACACTGTTCAAATTTTTTTGTTTAATTTTTTTGGCTTAATATAACTTACATTGCTGACCCACTTTCCATTATAAAAAACCTGAACGAGATTTGTCATTGAGGTAGGAGTTAATGAAGGCTAACACTAGAGGGCAATTCAAAGCAGCAGCCCACCCCAGAACAGTTATGGGTGCCTATGATGAAAAAGAGGGAGCCAATGGAGACTTTGCCAGAGTCTCCCCCAGGCAAAAGCTGCTCTTTGCTCTTACCCTCCTAAGTGGTTTATTTAACTCACTTTTCATATCGTGGAGTGCTCCACTGAATGAGAAAGAAGTTAAGCAAGTTCTTACGCTTTGCTGAATTAATTACAAGTTAAGAAACATCTTCTACAGTGTCTTACCTCATTCACTCTTGCCGTTGTCAAAAAGGCATAACTTTCTCGGTGGTGGGTTTTGTTTGGTTTTTATTTGCTGTCACATGCTACATGAAACTCTTGGAAAGACACTGGGTTTTGGGGGGTAAAGGTAACATTGCAGAAGAGCTTAAATGTCTTTTGTTAAGTACCAAGAAAAATGAAATACATGGTGAGTAAAATATTTTCTTACAAAATACTGCAAAGTTAGTCAAATTAAGACAACAGTATGAATAATTAATTTCACATTAAAAAAAATACACAAAAACCAAAACACATTATAACTAGGATAAGGCATCAGATAGGTACTTGGTGTCTATAATTTTATCAAGTAAAATATATTATATGGAATGGAAAAAAATAGTTGAAGATGAGCAATAAAGTGCTGTATTTAATATTTAACTGAGTAGAAGAGATCATCTGTGTATATTGTACACAATTTAAACAATTTATATAACAGTGCATTACATAATAAATTACAGTTTTCACTGTTGCAATGTTCATTATAGATTTACAGAACATCTTAAATACTTGTAAATAATAACCTCTAATGCAAATGATGGTGTCGTGGTTCTTGAAAAGCACTCTAGTATTCTTATTTTAGCAATGCAAATTTTCTCATTATATTGAAATGTATGCACCCAGCCGTGTAAATGCTTGTGGCACAGAACAAATTTGAAAACAAAGGGCATTTTATGTAAGAGTGTGTATGTGAGATTGTACCTGTCTTTCTATCCAACTTTATATGCATATATATATAATATCTTATATATTTTGTGTCCTTGTATATAAAAAAGCTGGTCTATATTTCTACACTCTGGATCAGTTTGTCAAGTTGTATTTTCTTTGCATTCTTTTGCACAACTTACTATTAATGTCTAAATTTGCTTTAGCTGCTTTTAAGTTGTTTTTTTATAAAGAGTATTTACTTGCAATCACTCTGGCCACAGATGAACATAAACACTGCAGTGCATTGTTACAGTCAACATTTACACCTGTTTTGTGCAGGTCTGATCAGCAACTCTAGTGCAGTTTGAAAATATGTAATCTGCTGGCAGTGATGTGCCCAACCTTAACTGGTGCTGGTGCCTTTGAAAGAGAGATGTCGTGTCATAACACTGTATATATAGTCCAACAATGACGGGCCTTGGTCAGTCTGTCCAAGAAGAAAAGTTGTCTTGGTTCTTAATTTGCAAAATGCACAACAGGGGGGACAAAGGAGCATGTGAAATTTAACCTACAGAAATTGTTAGCTTCTCTGGGGTTTAGGGGGAGATTTTTGGTTTAATTGGGGGAGTGGGATTGAGGAATTAGGTGGCAGCCAGGTAGTGATACAGAGGTCTTAATCCCACACATGAACTCTTGGTTTTGGAATGTATTTCTGCGAAATCTGTCTGATTCTAGGTGATTAAGCCAAGCAAGCATGTAAGCTTTTAAGGAACTGAACCCTTAGTCTTTTGCAGGTAAGACTACCATTTTAAGAATAAGCATTTTCATGCCAATGTGACTATTTTTCTTTTTTTTTTTTTTTTTCTTTCTTTTTTTTTTTACCAGCTTGATTTCTGGCCCCAAATCAAAGAGATAAGTTCTGTCATTAACATTAAAGCTGTCTTCAGAATTTTGTTTATTTGAATAAAGCAAGAACAAATGTGTAAGTATCAGCAATGTGCAGACCAGTATTGCAATATTGGTCTGTTCTGTCTTTAAGCAGGTGGTTTCATGTGGCAGGCTGGAAGAGAGACTCTTTTTCTTCCCAGCTTTTGACAAAAAGATGACGCATATGACTCAGAATTAGAAGGGGAAATCTGCCAGTTTGCATCAGTTCCTTAACTTGTGGGCTGCTATTCACCACAAGAAAAATCAGTATACTCGCACCAGCATTTCTTGAGAGATGAGGAGTAATCATATCCTTCAGAAAGTGTAGGATGATTGGAGTAGGCCTTTCGTACGTTACACTAGGCTTTTCCTATATTAAGGTATTTTTTCAATTATATTAAATTTTTAGAAAGAAGAAGAAAAAATTTTTAAATGCTACATTTAATAATTTAGATAGAAATCAGATATTACAGCTAAGGTAGATCAAAAGCAAAGCAATTTGTTTCATGAAACTCCTGTTTTGTTGGCACTGAAACTCAGCTGTTACAGATCTCCAGAGTCAAAAGGTAAGGGTTTTTTTTTTTCCTTGTATATTTTTTAACCTAATTCCACGTATCTGAATCTTCAGTTCCAGCTTTTAAGTAAGTTACTAGGACTGGAAAAAAAAATATAGTAACTTTGAAGACAGAGGCCATCTATTTTGAAGGAGAAAATAATTACTTGAAGTATGGAGGATCAGTGTTTTCAAAATGTCTTGCCTTAGACCTGCTATAAAAGATAATGAAGATAGTTCTAGTTCTTTCATATAGGTTTGGATTATGATGGAGAGACACTTCTTGCAATAGTGATACTGCTCAAAGAGCATACTGTCTTTACTGTAAAAAGTAATTTTTTAATAAAAGAAAAAATTCAGATGCTAGTTTTTAGAGATTTAACATCTTTTGGTTTGTGGGTATTTATTATTTTGATGGTTTTGACTTTTTTTTCTCTTTTTTTTAACTACTTGTGTACTTTAAGTATTGGATTATAAATCTTTTTTCTTAATATATTAACATCTAGTTAATTCAGCACAGTTTTACTTTAAGCTTGTTAGTGAAATATTGAAAATCTAGCTTAATATAAAGCCATAAAAAGGACACAGCATCCCAACATCCTTATCTCTTGTCATTTTGGGTCTTTTTTCCAGTGGATAAAGTTCCTTTCATTTGTCAAAACTGTTGTAATTGTTTTGGAAAAGCATGTTCTGAGTGAAGTTTGTTTTCTAGCTGGAAAAATTAAATTCACTGCTTAGAAAGTGCCTTAGAAAGCACAATTTTATTTTGTATTAGCTCAGTTCTGTGAGTAGTGGGTCTCATTGATTAAAAAAAAGTGGGGAACCAAACAGGAAATATTTTTGAAAGGGAGTACACAGATCTGTGTGTTAGATGGTATCCATTAAGATTAGTAGTATTCTATTCCTATTTCATGGAGAGGTGGGGGAAAAATTGCTGCTCCAGCTACCACTGAATAAACAATAAGATTCTATGACCAGGAATCTGCACCCCAAAGGTGTTATGGACACCTGAAACTTCTGAAGTGACTAATTAAATAATGAAGTTATAGAAATACAGATAATGACTGGAAAAGTAGCAGTTACTAGGAGGTGTTCCTCTGCTGTTAGTGGATTTCCTTAACAGTTGAATTGATTTCTTCAAACAGGTCAGTCTCACCTTTCATAAGTCATGCTGTTGTTTGGCATTTTATAGAAGTCATGTAGTGATGATGTTAAGAAAAAGACAAATTTACTGCTTGAGCCAGAAGGCAGGCTTACAAAAAGCAACTTCTTTCAGGACACGAAAAGCTCTTTGTTCTGTGGCCTTGGTCTTCTTGTGCTCTGACCCTTATTTTATAGCATTGTCACTCTGACCTTAAATCTTTGAAAGCAGACAAGCAGCAAATTTAGTCCTTTACAAGTGGGGTTTCATTCTGAGCTATGGGCCTGGTTTTTATCTTTAGTCATTATAGTCCCATACAATACAGAGATGTAACAAAATCTCAATTAAAGATTTGTGGTTTTGCATAGTGTAAATAGTTATTATTTTTCATATAAGCCAATTTAAGAAAAAAAATGTTGCTCTGTTACTGGCCTATGATTTGTAATTATTTACCAATTTGAGATAAGACAGCAGCTAGGAAGGCAGTCTGACTGATACTGACCAATATATTTTTCATTTTCCTGGAAGTACTTTGGAAATTGATCCTGTGCACAGACCACCAGGGTTTCTGCAAAAGCAACTTGAATATTTTGTTGAGAACAAGAAATGCTTTGCTGTACATGCTAGAGTTAGAAGATCTTAAACAGTAATACTTGCATGGCCTTCTTTCATAAAAGACTGTGCCAGCTTAGGGGAGCACAAAATTTTATGTGAGGTCTGTGACTGTTACATGAGCAAGTCTTCTGAGGACTTCATGAAACTGTTTTTTTTTTTGGGGGGGGGGGGGGGGGTGGGGGTTTGTTGGGTTGGTTTGGGTTGGGTTGGGTTGGGTTTTTTTAAGAAAAACAGAAATTAATAAATGTAATAGAAAAGCAATAGTTGATAGATTTTAAAGGGTTTTTTTTAAAATTTAGTATGTTGAAAAGGAGAACCTGTTTCCATGTCTTAATAACTTTACATTATATAGCTTGTTTGTATTGTACAGTTATTGTTGTTTGGAGAGGGACTGTCACATTTTCTTTTCTCACTAATGATTCTATATACTTCAAGTTTTAGAAACTTTAGCTATAATAATAGGATAATCTTTTCTGAATTTATTAGTGTAATAATCTAAGTCTGCATTTATTGGAGAACTTGAAAATATTTATCTTTTTTAATAATTTTTTCTATTCTGGAAAGCTGATAGAAATTGTTTTTAATATTCATATAGAAACCGAAGATTATATTTTAAGACAGATATGGCTTACTTTTTGATGGATCCATTCTATTTAGTTTTAATTTTTTTTGTGATAAAATTGGGGGGAAAGAACATTTTAATTACTACTATAATGAAATATAAAACTTGCTTTGTAGAACTTAGAAAATAGCTTCTTCGTTTTTCTTAATTTTGTATGTGTCCTTTCAAGCAGAAAGAATGCTGGTACAGATTGAAAGTGTTCACACAGTTTTTCTTCCTGTGTGCTTGCCAAAGGTGCAGAGAAGACAGATTTTTAAAAGTTGTGTGCATGCTATACCAGTGCATTCAAGAGGGATCTGGAAAGCTTTTCTGAAATGCAACTTTTACAAACTCTGCTAGAATTTGGAGCTTGTTACACTTTACAAGTTCCCTGTAAAGTGTTTCATATAGCAATCTAGTTAATGCATCAACTTCTGACAGAACACATTTTAGAAACTGGGAAAAGAGGTGGAAGGGGTCAGTCTTACTCAGTTTTATTTTTAAGCTACAGTTGATTCTAAAATACACTGATAATATACCAAACCATATATTGATAAACTTCGTGTGCTGTGTCTGCTTCCCATAGTTATGCCTTTTTTAGCTAGCAAGCTATAAAAATTGACATATTGTACCTGTTCAAATCAGAACTGGCTACCTTTGCTACCTACCAGAACTGCTACCTTTCACAGAAATCCACTGCATTCTGTTTGCTATTCATCACTCCAGTAGAAGCATCAATATTGCAGAACCAAGTAACAGTCTTCACTTTGGTTTGTCTTCCTGAGTGCAATAGGCAGGGGGAGGGGGGACTGCACCTCATACAAATTAATACATGAGTCAAACTAGTATAAGCAGTAGTTGGAGTCTTAGGTTAAGTAAAAAGGATGTAAAACAGCATTTGATGCTGAGAGTCCTTAACTGCCCTTCTAAATTTCCAGGTATTTTTATACTTCTGAAATTCTCAATGGTTTTACTTCCTGGTTTTTATTTTTAGCTGTCTTTGTTATTTCATGTTTATCTTATGCAGTAGTTCTCCAGCTAGTCTAAATCTGTTTGTTCATGATCCTTGGAGAGATGGCTGGACACATGATATAGATTCTCCAAATTTAGTAGCAATAAATTTCAGTAATCAGTAGTCATCTGCTTTACTTTCGTTATTAATACTTCACATTGCAAAAAACGTAGTTCTCCCAGTCTTTTGCCATGGTTATATGGGAGTATTGTTGACATAATCAGGAAATAGTGAACACGCAATTTTTATTATTTTTTTTTATGTCAAAGTTTATGCTACCAAAACTCTAAATTAATGCTAGTTGTCTCTGTTCAAATATTCATCTTTTTGTCCAGAGAATTATTTAAAGCATTATTCGTGGTTTGGTTTTTTGTTTGTTTGTTTTTGTTTGTTTGGGGTTTTTTTTACACAACTTTATAATCTCAGAAATATTCAGCTGCTTGCTAGAAGATATGGGAGGAGAGTGTGTATAAGCTTGGTTCTGGAATACTGCACCTCTTTGAGGTAAAGTGAGGCAAATTTATTGCTGTGTTAGATTTATTTAATTTTTTTAAAAAAGCAACAAAGATACTAGTTTAGAGACAGATTTTATTTATTTATTTATTTTATTTTTTCTTTTTTGAATTGCAGTCTTAAACAGTAATTAAAAATCTCACTGTTACTTCAGGAGAAGAGCAATCAAGGTATATTGTTTATTCTCTTAATTCTTCTTCCTCTGACCAGAAAGTAAACTCAATTAAGTTGAGTGAATTAACTGAGTGTTGTAGGTTATGCCTGAACCAAATAATAATGGAATAGTAGCCAAAAGTACATTGATACCTTTAAAGTTAATGTTCTGAAATATTTCTGTGGAATCTTTTCTTATTTTAAAAAATACATGCATATCACTTTAAAGGCTGCTGACACCACAAATTAGATGGAAAGATGGTTCCTTAACAAAGAAATAAGAAGACAGGAGTAAAATAATATACTTCTAAATCTTAGATTTAAGAATGAACAAGAGTTATAAATTCTAGTATGTTTGCAGTATAAATACTACAGTGTTGAGTAAGCATATGACAAAAATAAAATGAAACTATTGTTTTAACTTGGAGGGAGTGGTGTAAACAGTGTATGAGAAAGATACAGCTACATACACTTTTAGATCTTAAAATCTTAAGAGAATGGAAGTTTTCAGATTTCTTGGTAGTGAACAGTGAGATTTATTTCTAATTCTGTCTTTTTCTCAGATCAATTCAATAGAACCCTGAAAGTATTTTCCAGTGTTGAACTGCCATTGTGTTCATTCATATTTAGTGGTGTGTTAGAGGCACAGAACTGTGAGAGGAGAGCTTGGCAAAATCACCCGCAGTTGTCCAAAAAGCTACACTGCAACGTGTCCTGTCTAATATAGCAGTAACTTACTCCATTAATGGAATGCACAGAGCAGGACACACTTCATGCTGTGTCAAAGATGCCCCACTTCGTGCTGTGCCATCTCAGTGCAAACCCTGTCTCATTTCTGGTTAAACTAAGCTAACCTGGGAAAACTGTGTTATGGACGTGTAATTGCTGATGTCAGGGCTGTGGAGGAGAGTAGCACTGGTGAACAAATGTAATGCTTTTAGACCGTGGAACACTTCAGTCTTTCAGGTTCATGTTCAGTTTTCTAATTTTAATCTGAAATAAGGTTGGGAAAGGGTTCACAATGAACAGTGAAGCAATAGCCCTGCTTTCATATTGGATCTGTGTTTTGCATTAATGAGTAAGGAACAAAAGCAATGGAGTGTGGTTGTGAGCAATGGTGTATAACTGTTGATGAGGAAGAGGTTTTGGCCAAGAAGTATCAAGAGAGTGCTTTTTTTGTATGACCAAAAGGCAAAAGGTAAATGTTTAATTTTGCATCATGTTCTTGGGTATTAGAGGCAACATACAGTGTTTAATACAAAGGCCTTGGTGTGTTTTACTCCAAGTCACTGACCTGTCAGTCAGATTGCAGGCCTAGTGGTACCTTCTGGATATAATATGTTACATAGAGGTTTAAGGAGCTTATTAGTAGTTATAGTAGCATTTAAGGAGCTTATTAGTATGTATAGTAGCCAGAAATTGACTTGTAGCTGGTTTTCATAGGGTCAGAAAAGATTGAGTTTGGCTTGGTGTTGTCATAAACTCTTAACTATAAACAATAAAACCCGAAAATTATATTTTATATTGGGCTTGGTCTTTGATAAAACAACTAAGAAATACTAAAATCAAGGAAAGGCTCCTTCATTGCTTGGGAACTCTCCAATTGCTAAAACAAGCACAAATACTTATGCACATGCACTATTTTTTTTTTTTTTTTTTTTTTTCTTTTTTTTTTTTCTTTTTTTTTTATTTTTTAACAATTCCAGTTTTTTTTTTCAAAGAGCATTCTTGATTTGTGTATGTGAGCTGCTTCTGTGGAATTTCAGTTTTGCATCTTCAGAATCTTTCTTCCTCAGCAGAGCTATTGCTTTTAGGGACTTAGGAAATATAATGGAGCTGCTTGTTTACATGATTCCCAGCTTTTATTGAGGGGTTCTTTGTATCTCATCCATAGACTTAAGACAGAAGGATGGAGATAGGAGAAGCACTCTTGGTAACAACTATATTGATTTAATGACCAAAACATAATGGTACACAGCTTTGTGCAGACACTCCTGGATTTCAGTAGATTCCTGGCTCAGCTATCAGTACACTTCTTATCTTAGACTTCCTCCTTTCATCCTTTTCCTGTTCCACAATCCCTTCTCTCACATACACTGCCTTCAATTTTATGTGATAATTCACTTATTCTCCTTGCAGATTATATCTATTTTAATAGTGTAGAAAACATAGTCACATTGTGTTGAATTTTGGGTTGGTTGATTGGTTGTTTTTTTGGGGGGCATTTTGTAGTAAAGTTTAAAAAAAAACCAAAACAGAGCAACAAAACATGTTCCAAAATCATTAAAAAAAACCCCAAACAAATTAAAAGGAAAAACTCAGACCAGAATCCTGTAATTCATGCAAGGTTTTGTGTTCGTGTTTTGTATGGGTGGGTGGAATTACCTGCAAGTTTTCTTACTAATGTACTTGCTGTAAAAATGGCATAATAGTTCTGCCAAGTCTTCATTTCATGGTTTGTATGGTTTACTTTTAGAGGGATTTAGTTATGCAACAGGAAAAAAACCCTCCATACTTAAACTAGAACCTGAAATCAACCAGGCAATTGAAAGAATAGTATCAGTTAAACACATGGAGTTTCAAATGAAGAATTTGGCCTGACTGTAAAAATGAGAAATGCACTTCCAAAGGTATTAAATATTGCAGTTGTCTTATTTAAATCATTTTCTTTCAATCTTTTAAGGTAAATCTGCAAGTACAAAGGAGTGCTTTTCCTTGCTAGAGAAAATGTTTCATACTCTTTTTCCAGAAAAGTTGAAGTAAATCTCTTACTGCTGGCTAGCATTTTTGCTCACATCTATCTTTATCTATGCCTTCCACATTACATATGTATATAAATATATATACACACATACACATATATGGTGGAGATTTTGTCTTTACTTTTTCTTCTTTTGGTTTATGCCTAGCACAGTTTCTTCAGGGGGGAGGCCAACTATCAAAACATACGTTTACAATATAGGTTTATTTTGACTTTGCACTCCTGCTTTAATTCACCATGGTAAGTTGGGTAAGTTGTACCTATTTTAGCTGTCTGGTTTAAAAAACAAACATGTAGTAAGAGGTGGGATGGGGATAAGGGTAAATATAGCTGTGCATGTATAAAATATACTGGAAATGGATCTTTGAAGCAGTTCCTAAAGTTAGCATTTCTACCTGGATAAACTATATAAAAAGTGTTGCTGCTGTTACCTGTAAATTTACACTGGCAGTCTCATTTAATTTGGCACATTTGTGGCAATGGAATCCTCTAGCAGATATTGCCTGCTGTGTTACTGTAGGAACAAAAATAGGAAGGGAGAAAAGAAAAACTCCCCAATCCTTCCCCCACATGGCCTGCCAAATCTCTTTTTGTGCTTCCAGATAACCCTGTTAATTTCCAGAAGTTGTCTGTCATGACCTGACTAGAAGGCATATTGCAGTGGAAGTGGTGTGCTTGGGTCCATGCTGTGTAAGTAGCTTTTGTCGTAACAGTTTAGTATAAAAACTTTAAATAAAGCATAATTAATTTTATCTAGGGAATCAGTAAAAGGACTGCACACACTTAAACCTCCGGCATTCTTTAGTCTAAGAAAATGATACCTAGTAGGGACATGTACTCCACATCTCTTTACTTCAAGTAAAGTGGCATGGTCATCTAGGCTGGGGGCAGATGAACTCCTGCTCATAATAACAGATAAGTTACTGTTCTTGCTAACAACTCTGGTGGATTTTTAAA
This sequence comes from Certhia americana, assembly GCA_018697195.1. Lineage (NCBI taxonomy): Eukaryota > Metazoa > Chordata > Aves > Passeriformes > Certhiidae > Certhia > Certhia americana. The sequence continues at coordinate 53,546,045 of CM031857.1, forward strand.
TTTTTTTTTCCTCTGAAATTAATTAAGACTCTTTTGAGTCTGTCTGCCCCAAAATTGCAGTAAGGGTAAGCTGCAGAGCTAACAAATGACTTGAGGATTGATAGAGTAGTTGACAGAAGCTTATTTTGAAATTAGCTCTTACTCTCTTACTTACGAAAGTTGTTGGGGTTTTCTTTTCACATCCAAGTTTCCAGATGACAAAACGTTAGATTGGAGAATAACCCAGATTTTTTTTGTTTTCTCTTGAAATGAATGTCTTCATAATCTTTAGTTCCTCTAATCAGACACCATTAAGGTATTATTATGCACAGGTGACAATAAAGTCTAGAGCTCCACTGTAAATAAACAGTCAGCTTGGCAACGGACAGATGTTTTCTAAACATTTTGTATTTCATTAATACAACTGATGTTACTACATGAAAGCTAAAGTTCAATAAGAAAATTCTGCATTGGGCTCTGAGAGTATGTTTGTGTGTCCTTGAAGCATGGTAGACACCTTGGCATAACGTAGCAGCACATAATGGTTTGTGGGTTTTGAAAAGGTGCAGGCCATATTGTGCTGCCTCAAAAATACAAGGATTTCATCACCCTGAAGAGACACACTATGAATTAGTCAATCTTGTGATGCTGATGTCTGTCATACTTTAGCAGCACGTAAATATTGGTGTTAAGACTGTAAATATCTCCAGTATTAACTGTGCTGCTGAAGTAAGGCTAGCCACTTCTGCACGCGAGTCATGGAACAGGACATTGCATGTGTTTCCTATGCCTTTTTGTTGTTATAAATTTATATTTTGTTTGTATATGAACACTTTCTTAGCTTTTTTTGTATTTTCATTTATTTAGAAACTATTTCTAGAGCTTCATAGTATCTGATGGTAAATATAGAGTAGACATATATAATTTTGCTTTGGTTTATGTGAAAACTGAACTTTTTAAAGGAGCCTTCTCAAGCTACACCTGTCTAACAATGCTTTGGTAAGTGAGTTTGTTTATATATTTTAAAATGATAAAAATTATGTTACTTTAATTGTCACCACGTTTCTTTATTAAAACTCTTAAATTTTTGTTCATTTTTACCACCTTTTCTAAATTAGTGGAACTGGGAAGTTTTTGGTCATGCTTTTAGCAAAGAGAACTCATAACGAAAAGGTGCCTTCCAATTTTTTTAACAAAACTTATTAACCACTTCATTTCTTAAACCACTGGGCTATGGACAGGTAACAGTTTTATGGTTAGAAGTTTAATCTGTGTATCTGACTATGAAATTATTAATTTTTTCTTATCTTCTAGTAAGATTTTTCTCTTGCAGGAGAATCTTTCATTGAGATGATTGAAATTGCCGCAGTGAGAATGGAAATTACTTGGGCTCCTTTCCTTTTAAAAGCTGCATGCAAGAACTGTGTGGTGAGTCAAATGTAGACTAATGGTTATGTAAATGTCACTAATTTTAGATACAGATCTGAAAGTGTGTTTCCTTTTAAGATTTTATTTTCTTCACTATCATGACTCAGTATCACTTGCTAATCTAATTTTATTAGCCCGTTGTATTATATCATTTAAAATACACATACCTTATTCAAAGAGGTGTTCATAGAGTCAAGTTAATATATTATCTAGATGTTTTAAAAGGAGGAACAAAGCTTATCTACACTCAAGATTTGTTTTGATTTTAGCCTTCATAGGCCTGCTATTGGTGCAATTGCACAGGTACAAACATGATGTAGGTGAATATGAATCCAAGTTGTTATAATTCATAAGTTTGCATTATTTGACTATAATTCAGAATTTCTGACTGGTAAAAATCACACTCTTGTCTGCTACTGCTATGGATTTGGACTGGCAAAATTACTAATGGCTAAAATTTCTGATTTCGTTCAGACCTGAGCAGTTCTCAATAGCACAGCAATGCAGAATTAGATAGCCTACAGCTTTTCAAAAAGAACACTTGTATGCACATTTACCTACTACATTTCTCTTAGGATATGTGACCAAAATGAGGCTGACTACTTAGAAAAAATATCCTATCTGGCTCAAAGTTGGATAGCTTTCTCACTGAGTTTCTTCAAGTAGAACTATGTAACTGCTAAACATTAAAGACCTGCACACACACTACTGCCATTTGAAGACTTAGAAATGCTTGGAAAGACCTTAAAGATCACTGATTTTTTTTTCAGCATGCAGCACACCGGTGCTTGCAGCAGGCCATCCATCCAGTTGCTCTTGTAGATCTAGTATTTTAATGTACCCAGAATTTTTCCCAGGGACTTCTATGAGTAGATGTGAATCTAAAGAGCTGATCAGAGACTTGAAAGTATACAAGAAGTAAGTGTAATTGCATGACTTTCTCAAAGTCCAGTGGCCACACTGTTTGTTCCTGACTACTTCATTGTGCTGGTGTTGGCCTTTGTGCAAGGAGTGAAACAGACTGTGCTTCCTTCTGGTTTACCATACAAACTCCTATCACTGGCACAAGGGCAGGAAATAGCAGGGAGCAGGAAGAAGCAGAAGGGCAAAGGTTGGAGCGCCTCGTTCGGTGGCCCTAGCAGCTTAGAATAGTTCAGTGACATGGTGAAAACACAGCTTGAGCATTTGCAGAACCAGAGTTCAACTGAGGAACCAAAGTTCCTGTCTGGATTAAGAAAACTACTTCAAGTGATTATGAAGGCCTACTGAAATGATTCAGCTCCTAAACCTTTGAAAAGGATGTTACATTTCTGCCATGGTTCACAGGTGGCTTAATATTAGTAGCTATATTTTCCAGAGGTTTGCCTGTATGGGTGGTGCTGAGACTGTGGCTGGATAGAACTCACTTTGTGTTGCAGCTCTGGGGTCCTAAGGACTGTGCCTGATGTAAGAAAGGAAGGCTCACTGTTTTCAGTTCAGGTGCTTATTTTCTCCTAGGCTTAGGAACTGTATGGGAAAAAGATGCTTAATTCATATAAAAAAAGGCAAGAAAAGATAGGCCTGCTTGAAAATAAACTGAGACTAATAGCTGTATGTGTTAGGAGCACATCTAAAAATGTTAAAAGGTTAGAGCGGAGAACAGATACAGGAAGGAGAGATCTGATGAACTGGAAAATCAGAAGGATTGAAATACATTGGGAAAAGAGTTGGGGGTTTGTTTATTTATTGAAAATGGAAGAAGCATCAGCCTGACAAGAAGGGATCTGGCTTGAGGCACAGAGAACGAGTCAGGTGTAAGAAAAGGGGTTTGCACTCCTCAGATGATTCCTAACATTCACCAGAGTGCTCTGCACTTCTGATCCAGAGGGGAATGCAGACTGTTGAATAGGTAGCTTTTGCTGTCATATGGGAAATCACTGTCAATTTCATCCCCCTTGTCATATTCCACAGAGAACAGGGCAAGACTATTGGTATCCTCAGCTATTTCATGGATTTTGGTCCTGAAAAGAATTTGCAAAGTAAGAGTAGTTGAGGTTGTAAGGGACATCTCTAGTTCAAACAGGGTAATTTCTTTAAGGCTATGTCAAGTCAATTTTGAATATATTCGAGGATGGAGACTGCAATCTCTCCTGTTCAGCTAGAATTTCATGCACTTCATTTGTTACCTGTTACCTCTTTTCTTGTCTCTGGACACAACCAAGAAGAACCTGGCTATGTCTTCTTTACTCTCCCGTACCCCCACCAGCAGGCATTTAGAAACACTGCTGAGATCACACAAACACAAGCCTTTTCTTCTCCAGGCTGGAGTCTCTGCTCACTCAGCCTTTCTTCATGTGAAAGATTCTTCAGTTCTCTCATCGTCTTTGTAGAAGTAAATAAAATGCTTCATCCAATAAGAGGAATTAGAATTCAAAGGAGGAAATGTTTTTTGGAGGAAAAAAAAAAGCACAAGCTAATAACTGCAAAAAGAACAAGAAGATCACAAAATGAAACATTAAGAAGTTAGATAACTCCTGCTTTAAGATTCTGCAATCTTCATTTGCCCCCTTGTGTCAGTATACTATGAAGCAATATTTGCGATCACACAGAATGTTTAATCTATTGATACCAGCCTGTTGTGGTGCTGGGCCAGGGAAGATGTTGTGGGCTGTGCAAGCAAGAAGACTGATATTGCTATAGATGATGCAGAAATTAGTAAAATTTCTGTAGACAATGGAACAAACGGTTGCAAGTAGAGGAAACCATGTCTTCATGGTTATATCAAGTAAGAATTCATAAGAATTGGATGTGATGTTTATTTCTTTGCCTTTATTCTCACGTGATGCTGGACAAGTAATCATGCCGTTGTTTCTGTAGTGCGTATATTGTGCTTTACTTTAGAGGTGTCTGATTTAAGACTCCCATGACTGAAAGAAACACTGGTAGTTCACATTGGTAGCTGAGCTTCTTAGGAGTTGTCATTTGAATTAAAATACTGTGTAAAGTTATGTCTGCTGATAGTCTCATATCTTCTTAAAGGGAACTTCAAGCTGTTGCACACTATGATAGTTTTTACACCTCTGCTCACATTTAAAATAGGGGTAATGGATGCATACCTTGAAGGACTGTTGGCTACTTTTGTTTAGTAGGTGTACTACAGTAATTCATTTCCTCCTGGAATTTTCTATAGCATATTTTCTATATTTTCTATTTATTAATTCTGATTTTGGAGGAAGAGGTGTGAGTACTGTGCATCTTTTAAAGCTCAGGCTGGGAAGCACTTTCCATGCTGTTTATTTGTGGTCTATTTCTGCAGTTCTGTGAACTCAAAAAAAACCTGATTTGTGTCCTGTCTTGTTACACACTCATTTTGCAAATATAACTCATTATTAAACACTTGTGTGTGCCATTTTTTGCTTGTCATCTTTGTAAGTAACATCACCAACATTCTGCAAACTCTTCTATATACTAAAGGTAATGTATATGTTTGAACTTCAGCATATTTGACAATAAATTTACCTGCGAAGATCTATTTTCCAGAAAGAATGAACTAGTTAAATTGTGATTACAATTTAACTAGTAATTACAATTGTAATTGTAATTTCTTAATGTACAGTGGTAAACTTCTGTAGAAATGTAGAGTGACTTATACCTAACTATTTAAGACTTCTACAGCTATTTTCTTCAAATTTCAAAGGCAATTTTCTTGGTACTGCCTATGGCACACTTTGCTAAATGAGAGTGGTCTGTACTAGAAATTTGGATACAGTGATCTAAAAATGTTTCAGCTTTTCCCTTAGTCATGGTATCTTCTTAAGTATTGGGGGAAGTCTCTTCTAATCAGGTAGCCACATTAGCAGTAATGGTTGAATTTGAAGTGTTTAGACTTCCGTTATCTTCATTGCAACCTACTGTCACGGAAGTCACAAATGATAAAAATATACGCCAAGTGGTGAGCTGCTATTGTACCAGTTCAACAGCAGCAGCAATTCTTCATGTAAAAAACAAACAAAACATTTAAAACGTATTTGAAGAAAAACTTATGTCTGAGATATATGCGAATCTCCTTTCTAAGGTGGCAGTTGTGTGTATCACAATAAAATATTTAACTATAAAGAGAAATAAGAAAAATTATGGAAAAATGCAATGGCATGAGTGACATTGCTCATCTTTCTGTGAGGGGGATAATAATCATTGAAGTACTTCTTTTTCACTCTAAATAGTTTATTTCTGTTAGAAGCTGTTTAATGGTCATCAGGTGCAACTCTTATTTTTTCCACATTTTATTCACTTAAAATTGTTGTGTATTTGTTAATAAATAAAATTAAATTTCATATATTGCTTCTGCCTCTTAATGAAAAATTTGAAGCTTATGTTCAAAAGTTTTGAAATTAAGATATTAATTGTAGCAGTATTTATCTAGTTTGTATCTTCAGTCTAAGGTATACAGTGCATAGTAGGTGAAGGCTTAGTTTCTCTTGGGAGATAGGAATAATATATCCATAGTGTTTTCTTCTGCTGTTTATAGACATAGGAGTAAGACATGGATAGAAAGCTTCACATTTTCCTATGTTTCTGCAGGGCAAGTATGTGGCTTTATTGCCCATAAAAGAACCTTCTGTCAGCAGCTTTTACACTTTTAAGTGGTTTTAAAAGTAAAACATTTTGGAATCTCTCAACAATTACTCAAAAAAACCTTAAGTGTTATAAAGTTTGAAGTATATAAGGCATAAGTTACAGCATAGAAAGTCTCAAATGTATAAGTTTTTAATGTTTTATTGAAATAAAGGCAAAGAAAGGGCTTCAGGGGCTATATTATTTGACCAGCTAGAACAGTCAACAATAATATAAGACTGTATTTCTACAGCCTTGTGATTATTGAGCCAGACAAGTTTGGGAATAGGTCTTCTTGTTTCCTTCACTATTACCCTGGCTCTCAGATGTCTTTGGTGGTTTCACTGAATGACTTTAGGCTAGTTTTTGGTAAGCTCAGCCAGCTGAATGTGCTTGCTGTAAGCAACAGTGCCGGCACCGAGAAAATACGCTTCAGTCCTGAGACTGGCATTCCAGTTTTAAAGGCCATTTACATTGCTTAAATCACTGTAAGGAATATTCAGGGCCTTATTCTTCCTTTCTTGACACTACTACAGACAGACTTTGCCTATCTGCTCTTTAAATCAATATCCAAGGATCTAAAGAAATTTTGATCTCTTTTCTTGTACAGAAGGTTAGTGTCAACATATGAAACCAGCACAAAAAATGCCTATATTGATATAGCTTCTTAGCATCTGGAAGCAGTTGTGATATGCCTTTCCTATTATCAAGACAATGTGAAAGTCTCCCCCTTTTCCAACAAGCAGGATCTGTTAATTTCAAATACATCAATAAATACATTAAAGCTATATTATTCATCTACAATGCAACTTCCAGATTAAAAATATGAGACTTCCAGTACTATGGGAAAAGATGGACAAGAATGCTAATATTTTGGAGGTATGGAATCTGTTAAATGAATTGTTCTTCAACCAATTTTAGGAAGTGTGCATGAATGGTAGGTTGTACAGTCAGGAAAAGGATTTCCTGCAGATTTGGTAACATCGTGTAGCCAGACAGCCCCCTGTTGGCTGTATTGCTGTGGAGGTTCTACAAAGGAATTGTGCTTGAATTCAGCTGTTCATTGCACTCAGCAAGCAATTCTTTTCAATCCCATATCACAAATAGAAAAACTGGAGGGAGAAGAAAAATGTGTGGGCTTGTAAAAACTACCTTTGAATCAAGTTTTATCTCTTGTGCATAAGAAATGTTAAACCTTGGTTAAATAGAGTGCCTGCACACAGTTTCTTAATGCCTTTATAGAAATTTATTTATAAATTGCTGTAGTAAAAATGTAGAGCAGCACTTTGTCCTTGTGATAAAACTTAAGACTGGCATGCTCTAATACCACGTTTACAGCTTGACTAAGGCAAAGTATTTAGATAAAGTTCTGTCAAGAATACAGGGTTTTAAAACAAAAGTTTGTAGTGAACTAACCAGGTACAGCCTTATTTAATGGCTGAGACTCTCTTGAAGGCATATCTATGAGAGCTTCTGCTATTCAACAAGGCACAATTTTACCCAAATTCTTGGGTGGTTTTTAATCACATTTGCTTTGCGTTATGTTTTTTGAATGTGTTTTTTAAGTTGCTACCAATGCAACTAGCTGCATACTTCCAGCTTGTGTTTTCTTATATGTTGAGAAACAGAAGAAGCTCTTATTCAAAATGAAATTAACGTCTCATGTTGACAACTGCAGGACACTTATTAGGCATTTTGGCTTCTTTTTTTTTTTTTCAACAGAGTTTATAAAGAGATCCTAAAATCTCCCTTGTAATGGTAACTGTATATCTATGTAGTGATGAAATGCTGTAGGTACTGTATGAAATGTAGCACTGGGTGATGCAAGGATTCCAGAAAGAACTCTGTTACAGCGGTACAGGATCTTCTGCTCTGAGATAAACAATACAGAAGTTATTTCTTTCTGCATCAGCTATGGCCAAGATTATAACATCTCATCTTCATTTAAGGAATTGGATTTGTGGCAGAAAATCCATAGCTGCAACAGTGCTAGAGAAACTGATGTGACAATTAGTTTTCTACTACAGCGTAGAAGACTAGCATGATGTCAAGAAAGTCAGAGTGCTGGAGGACTTTTTCTCACTCTTAGAACACATTAAAAAAAATCATATATCTTGGAACAGCTGGCAGAAACAAGAGGGTAAGGCTACATGTTGTATTGGAAGGGGAGAATGGGAAAGATGTGGGCAGAACAAAGAGCTTGTTTAAAATTGTCATGACTTGCTAAAATCCCTAAAAAAAAGTTTTAAGAAACTAGCTGAAACAATCTCAAGGCAAGGTGACTCTTCCATGAAACAGAGAATATGGATTTCAGAAGCTTGAGGATATTCAAGTTCACATCTCCTGCTTCTGAAAACATACCCAGTGGAAGTTGCCCACAGATGTTCCCCATCTCTCTTGTCAAATCAAGGATATGCGCAAAGAAGTCACAAAATGATTTTGTTCAAAGGTTGTTGGCAGTGATAACTATTGCTGTTAGCAGATGAAAGCAAGCTGCAGGTAGGATTTCAAAGGGTAGTAGAATTTGCTTTTATTGGACTAACTGTGCAGTTCCTTGCATGTTCCATATTCTTTTCCTAAGATGTTTCCTGAAGTAATGGTAAAGCCAGCATACAATAAATATAAGTACGCATTAAAGCACACTAAAGGAATACCTTATGTTTCCAGTAGATGAACACTGAGATAACGAAGTATTTGTGAATCACATCACATTCCTCTATTATGCCAAAGTTCTGGGTTTTATTGCTGAAGAGTGCACCAGTAAAAGTGGCTTTAAACTGCCTTATGCTCCTACATTCTCTAAATCTGCTGAAGTTAGAAAGCAGGGAGCAGCATTAAAGGACTTCATGGTTGTTCAGAAACCAGCAAGGGATTCACCTCTTCCTTCCTACAATCTACTCTCAAGCTGCTTTCTTTCTGTGTTCGAAGCAGCTTTTCAAGTCTTTGGGTTTCAGAGGGTTTTTTTGTTTTGGATTTGGGTTTTTTTCATAGGAGAGTTTACAATCCCCCTCATAAATTAGCAGCATAGGTAAGAGCCTGTTCTAGGTTGAAGAAGATTCAAGTAACTTAGTCTGTTCAGAAAAATTAAAATATTCTTCCTCTTCTGAGGAGTGGTTACTCCATTCACAAATTAGGATTGAACTTCAAGACTTCCTCATGGTTCTTGGTGTATCTTAAATTTTTAGTTTAAGTAATTATAGTCAATTGGAACATATAGATAACTTGCAGAGCTGTTATATTGTGATCCCATTATTTTATACTTATTCAGGCATAAAGTAAGTAGCCTGAGAAAAGCACTACCTTTTGCTATGAATGTATCTTAGTTTCCTCTAAAATTGTGGGTTTTAATCTTTAGCTGTGAAAAATTGTCCAGAGCAGTGGACATTTTCAATCATAATTGACAGCAATAACTGCATTTCTTTGTGCAAGAGTATTTTTAATCAATCCCCTCATTCTTCAGACTACCAGTTGCCACAGAGAACTTTTCATTACTACTAATCATAGTAGTAATTTAATTTTTCACTACTCTTCATTAGTTTTTTCTTACTTTACTTTCTTACTTGTTTATATTAACACTTAAATAACTGTTAAAGATGTGGTTTAGTTAAGAAACTGTAGTATTTCTGGTTTGTTGGGTTTGGGTTTTTTTCACTTTGGTTGAAGAAATTGCTTCAGCCTAGGAAGAACTCCATGTCTGCCCGTACCCCCATGAATGAGCATGACCTCCCTAGCCTTCAGACATTTGCTGTGTAATGCAGTGGTGTCATTAAAGACAGTTTACATAAGATACGCTTTACTTGAGCTGATGAGCATCACATGAATCTTCTAAGAAGGCTAAACAAGTGAAACATCTTGCCTCAAGATGTCACAAGTGATACAGGCACCTGGCCTCTGGTTCTAGTTTGCCTGAGCAGAAACACTTGAGAAAGACCAGAGCTCTTTTGCTTTTCTAACTTCTTGTCCTAGGCTGTCAGCAAGTCTCCTAACATGGCTAGACCTTGATTAGATGGAGACAAGGAACAGAACATTTGCAAAACAGATCCTGATTTTATCCTACATAAGTTCTTCTGAAGAAGTTAAGCACAGCTCAGACCTGGGAACATCAGGCAGTCCAATGATGCAGAGCTGAAATTTTCATGATACAATGGTCTATAGTTCTTGGATTCCTTGGCAGCCATAACTAGAGAAATTATCAGTAATAATGTGGCACCAAAATTAATTATAGTAAGGTTGCATTACTTTTGAGTATTTGAGCTTCATCAGAGAAATCCAGCTCCTCACTATCAAATCAGGTTCAGAGTCAACCCTCAAACTTCAACAGGTGTCTGGCCTTCAGTGTTGATTCAAACATTCTCTACTCTGTTGGTACTGCGAGACATTTTTTATAAGCTTCCAGCATCCTCTTGGACTATTTCCATATAAAATACTCCTGTGCTTTGTCAAAACCAGAAGAAGACTGAAAGGTTCTGTGCAGTTCTGTTTAGCTGGACATACTACACCTGAAGAGATGTAGGTGTGACTCACACTAGGGCAGCTTATAGAGCTGGGAACTTATTTTTCAGCACCTCACAGATTCAGAAGCGTTAAGGTTGGGAAAAACTTCTAAGATCTCTAGAGTCATTAAACCAGCACCCACCATGCTCACCACAAAACCGTATCCCCAAGTGCCACACCCACATGTGAGCTTTTGAGCCTTTTCAGGGATAGTGATTTTCCCTGGGCAGCCTGTTCCAATGCCTAACCACCCTTTCAGTGAAGAAAGTTTCCTACTATACAGTCTAAACCTACACTAGAACAACTTGAAGCCATTTCCTCTCATCTTGTCACTTGTTATCTGCAAGAAAAGACTGACACCCACCTTGCTACAACATCCTTTTAGGTAATTGCAGAGAGCTTGTTTGTTGTTCCAGGTAACAAGCAACAGGATGAGAGGAAATGGCCTCAAACTGTACCACTCAAACAGGGGAGGTTTAGGTTAGGCATTAGGAGGAATTTCTATTTCAGAAAGGGTGATTAGATATTGGAATGGGCTGCCCAGGGCAGTGGTGGAGTCACCATCCCAAGAGGTGTTTAAGAAAAGATTGGATGTGGCATTTGGTGCCATGGTGCAGTTGACAAGGTGGTGTTCATTTGGTCAGAGGTAGGACTTGATCTCAGAGGTCTTTCCCAAGCTAATTGATTCTGTGAAAACTGCCTCCAATGACAGCAAATATTGACAGCTAGAGCAAAAAGATGCTGAAGTTTTATCTGCTGCAGAAAGAATTACCATCTGAAAATGAGTGTCTCAAATAGAGTATTAATAGTTAATATTGCAAATGCTAATTTGAAATGGTAAGCATTGCTACAGACACCTAGAAAGGAATTTAGATATGGTGCAGTGGAGAGCCTTTATGGCAGTAGTGACATTTCCAGAGATAGTCCTCTTGATAAAAAGTATTTCTCTTTATGGGTTTTCTGAAGCACAAAGACCTATTTAATGTTTTGCATTCTCTTTGTATAGATAGGATTGTACACACTCTTCTTAGATCCCCAAGACAAGTAAACACCAGTTGCCAAGTACAGGTATCACAAGAGCATAGGCTTTCCAACCCTGCAGGCCTACATGCCCTCCGGCAAAGCAGCACAAGACTTAAAGAGGAAAAAAAAAGTGCAACTTCCTTGTGTGTAGCAGTTTACCTGCTTCTTTCATCCAAATGACTCTTTGCACCAGAATATCTGGAGTGTTTTTAAAGTTGTACCTCTTCCTTTCAAGCACTGAAATAGTTTTATATGTGTTAAAGCCTATCAACTGTTGCAGAGATTTGTGTATTCTATTGTAGTCACTCAAAAGGCCACACCTTTTGGTCACAAGGTGCTTTATGAGAGCATGTTAGATCATTAGTAACACTTACTTCTTTTCCTATGGAAAAGAGATCCCTTTTTATCTCTTAAAAAATGAAGGGGAAAGGTGTTAGTTCCAATTCCAGTACAGTATTCACTTTGGCTGTCCCAGATCTCAAGAAATGTAAATACGTACAGCTGAAAGATCAAATACAGAGAAATGTTTTCAGCCAGCAGTTTATCACTACCAAGTTAGAAAGCCCTGAGAGTGCTGAGCTTTCGAAACAGTTATTTCCACACTGTTACCCACCCTGCCTGAAGGAACTGTGTGGTCTTTCTAACAGGCATCACTGCCTCCAGTATAAAACCTGCGTGCTTGTCACCACCTGTTGCAGAAGAAGAAAAAACACCCACATGCATGAATGTCCTGAACAGTCCATAAGTGATCTAAGAACTGTCATTACATCCTTCACTCATGGTTTTCTCTTGGTCCTGAGGGTGGAAAAGAAGTCAGCATCCCTCCACAGAATAGAGATGATGCATTGTCATCAATGTCTGATGTTCCATTAGTCTTCTCTGACTTCACATAACATTCAGCTTTTCTATTCAATCTTAGAGCCTACCTCAGAAGTTCACTGAGAGCATGGATCATGGGTCAAGGGTGGTGAGGCACTGGCACAGGATGCCCAAAGAAGCTGTGGAAGCCCCATCCCTGAAATTGTTCAAGGTCAGGCTGAATGGGGCTTGAATCAACCTAGTAAAATGGTGGGTGTCCCTGCCCATAGCAGAGGGGTTGGAATCAGATAGTCTTTAAGGTTCCTTCCAACCCAAACCATTCTGTGATTCTAGGGCTCAGACTTCCAATAGCTTAGCACAAGACACTGTTACAGCACTGCTTATGAGGGCAAATTGTAGCCAACAGAGGAGTCACTCAAGTGTTCCTGTGCCTGCTAGGGTGTTTTCCAGCAGGGAGTCTCCTAAAGATGAATCTTGCAAAAAGATAATTGTTTGATAATTGTTTGATAATTGTTTGGACTGTATATGGACACCAGTGAAGTCTGGATTGCACTATTACACTTCAATTGTCAAAGAAATCTTATAAAATAGGAGCAGAAAGCAGTTTTAGCTTAACCAAGGATGGAAGAAGCTTTTGTTACATCAGGGGCCATGCAGATACAAATTTTCATTTACATTCTTGACATGACCATATTTAAGCTATTAATGTGTTCTAGGGATCCACAGTTTACTGAGTCATCTTCAGAAGATAATGTTTTGAACAACTATAGGTAGCAAATTAATATTATATGGCTTAAGGATAGAATTTCAAGTGGAGAAAACAAAAGGTAAACCAGTCTGTTCCAGAAGATACCTTTCCAGTTTATGGAAAATGAGAAACTTACCAACAGAGTTAGTGCTCATTATAGTGCAACTGGGATTGAAACAAAGGCCACCAAGAGGACATATCCAGTAAGTATCCAGGAGACTTACCACCCCAGCACTACCAAAACAGTGATGTTATTCTGATCTTCAAGGTTTATCTATTTGACCTCCAAAAGCTTAGCTTCTGTTTACAGATGTGAGGTATCAATGTGACTAATACATCTGATGTCTGGATCCTGCAATGTTTCACTTCACAGCACATATGCAGAAATTATCTCCTAAAGAGAAATTGTCTTCTTCAGGTATGTGAACTGTTACTGGAAGATTAACCATTAACCTAAGACACTGGAAAAAAAAAAACATCCCTATAGTCTCATGAACATTGAAGTCTCCTGTCCATGTTATTCTGTGACATTCCGAGGTTAGCAGCTATTACCCACCCATTTGTTCACCCCTGTGAGATCTGCTTTTCCTTATCCAGTGGCATTGACGTTTCTAGCAGCTCTGTCCTCTCAATACAGTAAGTTAGGTCTCTGGTCCCACAATGGCCTTGACTCTTTCCAGCCTGATTTTATTCCTTGACTTCCTCTCTGTAATGGGAAAGAAGTGAGTTTGCTGCCTTCTGTGGATCTCTGCCTGCCCTTACCATATAGCTCCTTCCTCTGTTCCACCAGGACCCAGCTGAGGAGCAGACTGAAGACATAGTAAAAAACACAAAGATTAAAGGATGGAAGGATCAGCATGCCTTCTGTTTATTGTTGAATACAACATTGTAAATAAACCGGTATGTCAGCAATTATTTTATTACTTAGTTTAGATATCACTGGGGAACAAAAACAAAAACCATAAACCAGCCTTTTCAGAAGGCCCTCAATGAAAGCTGCAAACTGCCTTTGATATTCAAAAACTCAGTTCCTGACTCCAAAGTACTAGTAAAACCCCAGACTTGATGTTTCCAATCTATTGCCTTTTTTTTTCCAGTGGAGAATCAGGATGGAACAATGTTGCAACGTTTAATTCTTCACAGTTTCAGCAAGCACTCAGCTGACTCCTGTAACAGTAACTTGCTTAGAAAGCCAAGCATTGCATTAATTTTCTACAGCAGACTTGTACACATTACTGTTTCCAACCTTTAGGGCTACATTCATCATCCTTCTGACCAGAAAAAAGACACCAATTATTGAACCATTTCATTAGAATGAAAACAGTTGAAACGGAGGAAGGATTCTTGGAAAAATCTATACATCAGATCACACTTCAGGAGGTTATTTCAGCAGAAACTACATGATGGTCTTAAAAAAAAAGGCCTTTTTTAAAAATAGAAGTCAGATTTATTTGTATTTTATATGGTGACTAGTGATTTACATGTCACCCACCCATTTGAGAATATTCAGGGCTCCAGGCATATCTCCAGCCAGAACCAGACTATTCAAATCATTGTTGGTCCATCCATTTACTAGTTACAGCGAGGCCTTCTGTGACTAATTATGGTCTGACTGCAGCAGGAGAGGCAGCTTCAAAGAATGGGAATCTTCAGACATGCTAGCAGTTCCCTTGGTTCCAAAATTTGTTATTTATGTGGATTACATTGAGCTGACAGATTTAACTGGGTTGTTGAAGATATGGTCAAAGAAGCAGAGTCACTCCCTTCCCTTTTATTGTCTTCTGAAGACATAACAGTCATATGCATCTGTCACTAGAGAGAGGAAGTTCTCCACCACTGGACTTCATTTAGGGTTTTATAGGCTGTTTCAGTAGCATTTGGGAGTAGATCAATATAATATTTGGTAGGGAGTTATATTTCTTCGTGACGCACTGTAAATCTTTTATTGAAGATACTCCCACTGTTTATTGTTGAAAATCGATAAAAATAAACTTTGTAAAGTTAAAGCCTGGCAATGGTTCAGCACAAATCAGAGGGAAGGACTAAGAGGCAATGAGCCTCCCTCCTCTTCTTGGATGATTCCCAATTTGTTTCTCAATGAATATTTAGTAACACTTTCCAGCAATCGAGGAACAAATTTAAAAATAAAAAAAAAAGTATTCAAAGTTATGGATGCTTCATCGTGAACTCAAACAGGACTTTTGAGCCACTCTGGTGGCTTTTTGGTACTGAATTCAGCTGTGGATCAAAACAAAATATCACCCAGGTTGTGTTGGATATACCAGAGACTTACCCACTCAAGAGACTGACAAAAGCTCATCAGCCTTGCTCGGGTCAGATTAAGGGAGTTAATTTTGAGCATTGGAAAGCTGGAAGTAAACCAAAATAGGTAGAAACTGGGAAGAGTTCACAGGGCAGAAAAGTTTCTCCAAAGTTAACAGAAGTTACTATCACTGGGCATGATGCAGTTACTCCAGCATCATTGTTTCATCCTATGGCTATTAATTCCTCATTTACAGCATTGTAGGGAGGATCTACTACCATGAAATTCAATTCTAAAGGTAAGTGGAAAATGGTCTGTAATTATTTAGTAAAGGGGAAAAAAAAACTTACCAGTACTAGCCAGCACAAAGAGATCAGTCTTAGTCAACACAGTACCTTAGTCTATTGTATCAATTTCTAGAGCTTTATTTGAACATCTATTCTTAATCATGTATACAATCATGAGTGCTAACTGCAGAACCTGTAAGAATGCAGTGACTGCACTTCCCAAAGAAACAAAAACCCTCATTGAACTGTCATTGAAATCACTACCCAAAGAATAGGAAGGTATTTCACAATGGACTCAGTCCTTCCTGATATCAGCAGGATTCTGAAGAATTCAAGTGGTAAATAAATGACATGTCCCTGAAAGGGATAAGAATGACACAAGAAAGACTTCCCAGTGTGTGAAGAAGCAGGCAAAAAGTTACTTTAAATGAACAAAAAAAATCACTAGAAAAGGAAGTTAACATGGTTCAAGAACACGGGGGGATAGAAAAAGTGTGTGGTACCTCTATCCTGTTGGGACATCCAATAGGCACCACAAGATTACACAGGCAAAGCCCTTGACAGTCTTGAATACAGAAACACAGGATGAAACCCAACCATAAAGGAGGGAAAAGTGATTAAGATGAGGAAATGTAAAGCAAACGAGGCATTGTTTTTCTGAATCATCTGCCTTTTTCAAATCCCTTGAGCTATCACTTCATTTTGGATGATCTCCTTCTGCCATGTAAACTGCAGTCCCCATGAATGGGACAGGATCATAGTGCTGCCTCACCATTCAGTTTTCTTTTTCCCCTAGGGCTCTGTCTTGCCTGTTACAAAGCCACAGACAGCTCACTGTGAGTGAGTGAGGGGGCTGCCCCAGCACTGTAGCAGTCCCTTTCCAGAATTGCAGGCAGTGGAACAGTTTGCACATTTCTGCTGAATCCAAGAAAGAATAAAAAGGCAAATACAGCAGTGAAGTTTACTGAAATCAGCAAATTTTGCATCTTCATAGGAAAAAAAGGAATTCTCTTGAGAAAGTTGGCAGTGACTTGAAGAAGTGGACTATGTCAGGGATAACAAATTACTTTATTGGAAAATAAAAGTCTAAATGTCTCAAAATCCCATTCCCATTTAATCAAAAATAGAGCTAGATGTGAGCAATCAGAGCTTCTAGTTCTGTCACATGTAAAAGCACAACCAAGTCACCTACAACACACTGCTAGTCTAGCAGAGATTGTGTTGTGAGATACCAGAGTTGAACTGCCTGCCAAGGTTTCAGTGCCAAGTACTTCAGTGGAAGTACTCGGTTTAGCACATAATCTGGTTTTGACGAAGCAGCTTTTAAAGTCCCACAGACTTGAAGTTCTTATCAGCCAAATTAACTTCTACAGCTGTTCACTTCTGTATGAACAACTCTGCTGAGCACGCACCACAGTCTGCTCTCTGCTGCATCCCTGCTTGTTTGGGGCTTCAGAAGGGAAGGTGCAGTAAAAACAGCATCCGCTACTTCTAAATTCCTGCCTTGGTGCCTGCAGGTTACACTGCATACCATTTCAGAGGGCACAGAAAAATTGCCATCCTGGCTCAGCAACACGTTACAGTAGCATAAATAACCTCACAAGGTGGAGGCCAGATGAAGATCCTCCTAGTAAATCAGTGCTATTCTTATATTAATTTGTCTGCAAATGAACATAATTTCACCTGTTCCTCCGTAATTACTACTATTTAGTTGCAGCTTGAAGCTACACAACAGCTGTAGCTCTACCATCACTGCTTCCTTCTTCTGTATAAAGAAATCCAGTGAGGTGCTTTCCTTGAAGAACCAGCTTCAATTAAATTAACTTATTCAATCAATCTTCTGTTAAAGTCATGGGTATCCTACTGGTATCAGTCAGACACTCTCAACAGATTTCTGTCAGGTTGCTCACACACATGCTGTCAAACTTATTTAAGGAACTAACAGTTGAAAGAAAACTACCAAACAAAAAACAAAGTGAAAGCATTGTGTAAGAAGAGCCTAGTCATGTTCTCTGCAGGAACAGAAATGACAGGAGGTGACACTTCTCAGTTCAGAGCTAAGTAAGAATAAATGCTAGAAGAGCTCTGGGAACCCAAGCTTGTTGATGGTCATGTGCTTTGCTTCCAAAAGAAGCACAGAGTCACAGCACACTGCTACCCAAGGGTGAGGTGAAGCACATATGGCTCTTTACATGACAGCAACTTGCAGTGGTATATTTTCCAGAGCCAAATATTGAATTCATAGAATGATGCTGGTACTAAATAAAAATCAACCCATGAGGGGAATCAGAATGTGTTCAGCTCAACATAAAGTGTTATTGAAAGGGTTGTATCAAATATTCATTTTGCCAAAGACATGGAACATGGATGATGGCATAGGTAAAAATTTCAGGGTTCTCTCTAAAAATTGAAGCATTTTGTCTTTTCTTTCACTTTATTTTAAAAAAAAACAACTAAAAAATTGGAATCCAAACTTCAGTTTTCAAAGTGGCAGCTGCAGCAAGGAAAACAAAGTCCCTACTTTTGTGGTAGGTGAAACAGTGTAATTGTTACTGTGAGGGGTTCTGAAATTTGTCATTGCTATTGGTGATCATTTAGGGCATAATGTCTAAATACAGCCTCAAGTCTATTTTTTTTTTTTTATTTCCCTGTAAAAAAGTTGGGGTTTTTTTTTTTTTTTTTGTCTCATGCTTCACATTATTATTGGCTAGTGTCTCCACCTACAATATCCACAGTCAATGACTCATCCAATAATCAACATTATAGTTTCCAAACAAGGAGCATTGTCTGCAGCACAGCAACTTGTGGGGACAGCCATCCCACACAGCTTGTCTGCTCTGTCACCCAACAGTGATCTGACCTCAAAGCCCACCATAATAGGCTTTCTGGCACAGACCTTCACAGAAGGTCTCCACAGAATCATGGAACAGGCCAGGCTGCAAGGGAACTCAAAGGATCATCTGGTCCAGCCTTTCACGTGAAACAGAGCCTCCATAAAATTATTTAGCATCCTCTTCAAAACTGCTAACAATGGAGACTCCACCACAACTGTGGGGAGGTTGTTCGGTGAATTATGGTTGTCACTTGAAGTAAGAAACACCTTACTTCAAGACAAATATGAACCTATTGACCAAAAAAATCCCATTTGAAGTGGAAGCATTCACTCTTACGTTCCTGTTTATTACATTACATAACCTGTAAGCAGCTTAGGAGATGTAGTCCCATAATCACATTATTTTCAACTCAAACAGCTCTAGAACAAGCAAAGAGGATATCACAGTTTCTGCTGAGCTTCTGAACTTGGGTCAAGCTGAAATGCCCCAGAGCAGCATCCAAAGAAAAGAGGTGTCTGATAGTGGCACCAGCAGTCTGGGAAGGTCCATTTCACAGAATGTCCATAGGGCAAGAAACAGATGGCTGAGTCCCACCCCCATTATCAAGTGCTGCAAATAAAGTAATGCATTCACATTTTAAAACTCATGAAAAGCCAGATGTGATTGGTTAGCTAAGAAAGCCCAAAGTGGTCCTCCTGGGCTCCAAGCCCTGGGAAGACGGTGTCTTACCAGCAACAAAATTGAGATGCAACTAATGAATCCCTGAAGTTGTTGCTATCTTCTTTCCCTGCCTTGATGGAGGAACAAGATTCTTAATTTATAAAGCTTCATTAACTTAGCTCTCTCAGTACCTGAGCTAATTTTGGCATCTTTACAAAGCTCTGTACAGGACTAACATTCCCAAGGCTCTTAAAGCCACTTCTGCTAAGCCTTCCAACTGTGTTGCAGTTAACAAGTGCTAAGAAATCCTTTGCACTATTTTGTTTGAAATAGTACAAACTCTTTCATCTGAAGGGCTGCTTATCACATTTTCTTCCTTTTTATGGTGAGAGCACTAAAAATTAACTGATCATCTGTTCACAAAGACCTTTATCATTTAATTCTCAGAACCACAGAGCATCTTAGTGTTACCAGAGTGGGAGGAATGGACAGAGGAGTGTTCTGCAAGCAACAGTCACACGTTATTTCACAGACCTCAGCGTGGCTTTCACAAAGCCACACAGCAGCACAGCTCAGGATGTTCCCCTTACACTGCTCTCAGCCAACTGCAAGAGTCAGTGAGTAGAAGCACTAATCAATCGTTGGGGCTTGCTTTCCTCCTCCACCCACTTCTCCAAACAGTTGGGATGATCTCAGGTTTATAAAAAATATTTTTGTGTGTTTTTCTCTGCTGGCTGTTTTCCATGAGCCAAGAATGCAAACAGAGTCTTTTTTCCCCAGCCCTGAGATTGAAGGAAAGTCTGTGAGTCGTCTCTTCTGATGTTCTCATTCATTTA
Source organism: Certhia americana (assembly GCA_018697195.1). Lineage (NCBI taxonomy): Eukaryota > Metazoa > Chordata > Aves > Passeriformes > Certhiidae > Certhia > Certhia americana. Next base: position 53,566,009 of record CM031857.1, read on the forward strand.
TTCTTTCTTATTAATACATTCTGTTCCTGACCTGCAGAGCTCTTCAGTGTAGGTCAGTCGAAGGCACAAAACCCCGAAACCCCCCATACACAGGGTGGTGTGTACATTTATACTACAATCCATGTAATCAGTATTTATAATACTTCTCCAATAACTATTATCCATGTTACAAAGTTAGACTCTACTCTAAAGCAACTATAATGTGCCACCTCACTGCATAACATGGAGCAGATGAGGAAGAAGGAGGAAGTCCAGAAGCCACGTGGACTTTTCCATCTTGTCCTTCACCTTCTTACCATCCTAAAACCCCATATATCTAAAATTCTCACCCTGTGATAAAACTACACACTATTCTACTATCTAATACACATTCTTGAAAACTCTGCTTCATTCCAGAGCCTAAAAGCCCTTTTTCCATGAACAAAGGTTAAAAGCACTGTTTGTCAGAAATCTTAAAATCTCTTAAACATGTAAAGAAATATTTCTTGTAATTCCAGACTCCAACAGGATGACAGCTGCATCAAGATGTTACTTCTTCATGTATTACCATGTTTTTAAAATCTACTTGCAGATTAGCATAGAACATAAAAACAATTTTCTAGAAGGGATTGCTGATGCTTTGCAAGTTCTCCTGTAAATTTTAGCACAGAGAAAAAAACAAAAAGAACTCTTGGAAATGCTGAAATCTGGTCCACAAACCCAGTATTGAATCTGGGCTTCTTTTACTTAAAGAGGGTAGAGCGATAAAAGGCAAGAAAGCAATTTTTTCCCCTAAATATTTGAAAGAAAATGCGTTTGTTACTTCCCTCAATAGCTGCAGTTGTAAACAAGCCAGAACAAAACAAAAAAAGGGCCACATCCCTCTACATTCAAAAGATGGAAGGAAAAGCCTTTATTTCCCTTTCTGCACTTGGCTGCTCCTTGCCTGTGCTACCCCAGAGCTCCCTAGGGTTTGGTTGCCCTCTTCATTCTTTCAAAAGTGAAGCATTCAACCTTCTCTTCACCGGAGACTGTCCTGGTGCTTATGAGGCGAAATCCACCTTTGAGTAAAGTGTCAAGAAGAAGGCCTAGCACATTAGTACCATTAATCAGCTTTCTATTATCAGGCTTTATGGAAACATACCTAAAATCAGAAAAGAAAAAACAAAAACAAAAGCACAGTTACAACACACTTTAACTACTTCTTGACAGCACAGATCAGCACAGCTGCACTGTGTTTACAGCAACCAAAGGTTCCAGATATTTATTTTTTTTTAACTCCTTTGAGGACAATTGGACTCTTTCCTTCATTAAGAGTAATTCTCAGTTCATCCAGTTATGTGCTGGGGAAGAAGCACTTCTCTTTCACACCCTCCCCCACCACAAAACTTACTTTCTTAAGAAATATCTGTGACAACCCCCATCTTGTCTCACTTAACAGAGAAGAAGGGAGCAGCAGGCTCTGCAATGCTGCAACAGTTTTTCAGGTAGGAGTAAATGGACAGCAGTCATGTTCACCCCAAGAGCATCACTCTCCAACACACAGATCTCTCTCTACAAACAGTGACATTTATTGCAAAGTTACCTTGTACAACAGGTCGTGTGGTAACAAATATGAAAATCCTTTTCACATGGCCTCAAAAGATTTTATTTGATATAAAGTACAGTGTAAGAATCTATCCAGACATTCTGAGGAGCAGAAGTCAGGTAAAAATACTATTACAAAATATATAAACTGATGGGTGAAACTGTTCCACAGTTCACAGGCAGGTACACCAAACATTCATGGAAAGCACAAGAGAGGCAAGAAAGTCCATGTCACCACAAAGAGTAAGGAGGCAAGTTCAGCAAGGCAACATAAATTTTACTTGTTTCATTACTCAAGATAAGCTTTTCTATTGATCTGCAGAGGGAAATTTTTAACAAGTCTGAAGAAATAAATGAAAACATTAGAAATATTTTCCCCACTATTTAAGTTGCCATAACCTACTCAACCAATTGCTAGCCCATTAAAATTAGTAATACGTTACAAAGTTAAGGTTTGGCACACAAACATATATATTGCTTCACAAATGCAAAGTAGTTTTTATTCTACCTGCTTAACCAAAGAAAGCTGGAAGAACTTTATTTTCTTAAAAAAATAATCAAGACTGCTGTGTTGTTTCCTATATTCAAATAGAATAACCCTTTTGGAAATATTTCAGTGAAATTTCTACAAAATTCCAGATGTTCTAACAGCCACAGATGACAAATTAGGTTAGCATTTTCTTATACATTAAGAACATGTCTCCATACAATAGAGACCTCCAGCAAAAGATAGTTTTTAAAAAACTAAGTAGTCATTAGAATACAATACTACTATCACAAAGATACTGATGCAGTTTCTTAATAAAAACAGAACCTGGCTCTGAATTCAAAGAAAACCCACTATGAAGCATATAGTTAATAATCTGTCTCTTCTCCCTCCCCCTAATAAAAAGCTCTACAAAAGCTTTCCAGTCCCTGAAATGCAGTCTCAGTTCCACTGGAGTTTTTAACCCTTCTTGCCATTCTCTCTTTCTTGTTTTCCATATGAAAGCCTTTTGCACCATAAGCTGTGGAAATTTAAAGCTTCCCCCCAGTACTTCACTTTGTTTCCTTTGCTTCATTTTATTGTGTTTTTCACCTTCTCTAGAAGGTGACACTGTGAAATCCTAAAGTGAGTGAGGAAAAAATGGCATAGAGAAAAACCCAAGAGAGCTCATAAACAAACATCAAGAACAGTATTTTAGAAAGCTGAAGAACAGGCAAACCAGTGTAACAAACTAGGTACTTCAGAACTAGAAAAAGATAAAACTGAACAGAAAGAAGGAAACCTATTTCTCTTCTTTCAGTTTCTTTAAAACGAGCTTTGCTAGCACACAGCATGCACTTCATGATCTGGAAGTCACAAAGACATGTCTGTGATAAGAAATAACTCTAGGGACAGTACCTGGCCATGAACTGGTCATCTGCAGAATTCTCGGTACCACACCAAAAAACCATATCGTGATGAGAGGGTCTTTCCAAAGGAAGTGGAACAAGTGGTTTCTGAGAAGAAAAGCGTCTGTTCCAGCTCGGTCCTAACTGCTGCCCTGTAAACACAGTGATCTGCTCAGCTAGCGCCCCAATGGTAGTACTGCAGGAACCAAAGATCCGGAAAAAGGCCTGCATTTCTTGGAGAGAAAAACGCACTTCCAAGATCTCCAGCTTTGGCTTCAGCAAATGTTCTTGGCTCAGGAGGTTGACCAGGAGGTAGAGTCCATAGAACTCTGCTTCTCTCTTCAGCCTTTGATAGTCTGAGAAATCAGTTGGTAAGGACAGCTGGAAAGTCCTCAAGAAGTCCATGATATAACTAAACAAATCTCCATCTCTGTCCACAAAAAACTCTCCATTCACCAATTTAAATTCCTGGTTATCATCATTCACCATTTGTGCCAGCCTGGACTCAGGGAACTGCTTCAAGGTAGAAGCCCGGGTTACAAATCTCACACCTCCCACATTCAGAACAATCACCTCTCGACTACTCATGGCTACCTCAGCCACTCAGGAATCGTAGCTCTCTGATCTACACGTCTGTGACTTGATCCTTCCTAAACTGCGAGGCATCTGCAAGAACCATTGCGTGCTTTTAGCAAGTGTTTGGAGTGAGGTGTGGAGCAGCAACAGGATTCCCAGGCAACAAAGATGTAAATATCATGTACAATAGTTTTGTTTGCTGGGTTTGGTTGCTTGGAAACTTTGATTCTTGGAATGTAATGTTTTATTTTTGAAATGAACAGCTTGCAAGGACTACCAGAATACAGTGAATTGACTGTCACAACTTATAAGACCTTATGAGAGGCCAACGAATATTCCCAAAGCATGGCACACGTTATGTTTGTTTTCTAGAACTGTCAGTTTCTACCTTGTCATTCCATACGCTGCTGTTCATAGGACCACTGCAAAAAGGGGTTAGATGTGCTTCAGGCAAGACATTTCAGTACTGTATGCTTCTAAAGAAGGGCACTTCAGAGAACTCAAGTTAAGGTTGGTTCCCTTTAAATCACTGTTATCTAAGGCCAAATCAATACAGCCAGAAAATTCAATTAGCTCCTGAAACGAGATAAACAAAAATACAGTAACAGCAGAAGAACCTATACAAGGTTCTTCAAACACCACCAACACCTGCTGCATCACACAACCTGTTCCAGGAATCATCCAGTCATTTTTCCTGGCTTTTGGAATTGCAATCTGGAGAGGCAGAGAGAGACAGGAGAGCAGCTGTTGCCACCTCTGCAGGACTAGAGCTCAGGCTGCCTTCCTGTGGCAGACCCCTTTCACTGCACTAAGTTCTTTATGTTAAAGCCAGTTTTTAAGGAACTGTGGCTTCAGAGAAACATGGATCTAACGAAACAGCCCAGCTACCCCAAGAATTTGATGTTGCAAAAGTAAACTGCAAAGTATGAACTATCTGCAAAGCACATACTGTCTTGCAGCTTGTTCTTATCATTACCTCTAGAATTTATGCTTGCCCTGAAAATACATTTTTGTATAGAACACATGATCTGAATGCACAGGGCAATTACAACATTTGGTTATTAAAAAAAAAACAAAAAACAAAAAAATCCCAAAACCCACAAAACCAAACCAAAACATATAGCTATTTCAGAGAGCAGTAACATCATCAGATAGAAGCTGGTTTCAGAACGTGAATGATGTACACTGCATTTTGCAGTAGAAGGGCAGTCCTCAGCAAACCTGTCAGCACAGTGCTCACCTCTATCACAACTCTTCCCCCTCTTTCCAAACAATCGCCCAGTAAGAATTTTTTTTAAACTACAATCTTTTATCTTATTCTACAATTACCTTAACATCACACTAAAGATACAGTTTGGCCCCATATTTTGGTAAGAAAAATGAATTGCAGTAATATTCCCATAATCACCACTGAAAGAATCCACAAAGTGTTTTTCAAAGCTCCACTTCATTTTCTGGTTTAGCAGTGCTGAAACTATGTGAACATTATGAATGTTTTGGAATCATTTTGCATCTTTGAATGTTTCCACTGGAAGCCTGAAAAGACCGATTAAGTTAAGAAGTTCCACGCTTTCTTCCCCAGATCTCTCTTAGTTCTTATATTCCAGCAGACACTTCACAACAGTTTATATTTGCACACAAACTGTGCGACGTTATCCAGTACAACCAACGTATAGTTTTTACACTTTTCTCTTAAAAGTGAAGCTCCATCTGTCATCTGTTCCCAGTAAAAGACTGCATGATCTGCTATCTCCACGGTATCTGCCAAATAGGACAAGCTAATTGTAAGGAACTGAGACTTCCAGCACTGGAGATTGTCAATGATTGATTCCACAAAGGACATTCTGGTGACAGCAAGAATGAGCAAGAAAATAAGAGAGTTCACTAAAAATCTGCGCGAAAAGACTGAGGGAATCTTGAATTTGAAAGTGTTGCTTTCCTGAGGCAAGGAAAGTTTGTCCACATCAACAAGTTTTATTCCATTCCACTGGCTGGTATCAAAGCTTTTCATTGTGGGACTGATGTCCACAGTGGAACAAGGTAAAGGGGTTTCTTTGAGCACCTTGATTTTTTCCCTGAACTCCTGCATCTGTTGTAGAAATATAATGGGCTCAGACACATCTTTGAAGGCCTCTGCAATGTTAAAAGCCATCCGCTGCTCTTGCAGGATCGTGTTCAGCTTATTGATTTCCGGATCGTAGGCCTGCATCACCGCAAGCTTCATGGTCTCAAAGTCAGACAGAATCTCATTTCGCTTCTGCTCCAGTGTGTGCTGCAGCTTCTCAAAGAACTCCTTCACTTTGTCAGAATCTTTCGTCAGCATCTGCAGAGCTTTCCTCTTACTGGTCTCTAAGGTATCCAGCCGTGAGAGGGCATCTCCACAACGCCAAGTTTCAAAGCCCTGAAACAAGGTTTCAAAAGCTCTCTTCTCCTGGGAATAAGCTTCTTCAATGGAACAGAAAACATGCTTTGTGTGGTCACCACGGGTGGCACAAACCCCACAGATCAGCTGCATGTCTGTCCGGCAAAAAATGTTAAGGGGTTGCCCGCTGTGCACTTTGCATACAGGCATTTTTGGAGTTACTTTGATTTTATTGTACTTCTCCACGATACCTTTCAGGGAATAGTTGACCTGCAAGCTGTTGACTCCAGTGACAGGAGTCTCCTTCCTGCACGTGGGGCACTTGAAAGGGGATGGTCTCCAAAGCACATTCCGCACATTTCCCTCAAGAATTCCTTCCAGACACTTTCTGCAGAAATTGTGTGAACAGGGCAGGACACGAGGATCATCAAACAGGCTACAGCAAATGGGACAGGTCAGATCTTCCTCTAGGAGTTCCATCATGTCCTAGGAAAAGAGAAAAAATATGGTAACAGAATTTACAAAACTTGTTTCTCCCTTAAGGAGACCATACAAAACCCAATTTCCGTCTGATACACGTCTCAGTGAGAAAAGGATATAAATTTTCCTCTAGTATCCTTAAGACAGAGCCTCAGCTGGGTTTTTGCAGCCAGCAAATGGCAGGCACAAGAATGGTGCAATGCTCAGGCAGAACCATTTTTTTGGACTCTCAACTAGAGATGCTGGAAAAGAACGCCTGCCAATCCCAGCAAGGATTCTGAAAGAAAGTAACTCATGTACTCATAATAACAGTGCAAGACTTACATCTTTCCTTGCTGATGCAATACACAGAAACAGGATTTGCGTGGAAGATATCCAGCCAATACACCCTGCTAAGATTTGATTACTTTCTACTTGCTCCACTCATCCAAAGCTTCCAGTTTCAATCCCCACGCCCTGGTACTGTAGACAATACTAAAGTGACTGAAAAACCCCAGCTGCAGTATTTCTGCTGCTACAGAATACATGATGTGTCTTTCTGCTCTACTTGCAAGGCCAAAGGAAAGTCACCACTCACTTTTCCTCTTGTTCCTGCAATATTTTTAAATAACCAACTGAATATGTTACTATTGACCTATTCAGCACAAAGTTTAAATACTTCAAATAACAGCTACCCATAATCCTTGATAATTCATCATGAAACAAAACTGTTAAACATTTTTACTTATCTGCAATCTCTATTTCCAATTCCATTCTCATAGCATTCATGCCTCAGTAATTAATTTCTGTGGAGAGAACCTACAGGAAGAATATTTATCGTGTAATCCCTCCTCCTGGAAAGTCTCAGTGAAGGGACCCAGCACACTACCCTCCCCCTACCTCTAACTAAAGCCAAGTTCTCAGATGCAGACACCCTGTAACTTACAGCATGCTCTAGGAAAACAAATAGCTAATAAAGACTAAAATAGGTGACAGTCTGTATCATCCAAAGCTCTCAAACACTTAGTTTTGAGCTATAATTAGATAGATGCTTCCCCTGTATAAATTCCTTCCATATTATATAACATATATTCATATACAGGTAATAAAATTCCTTTTATAAATTGAAACACATCACAGAAAAGTGTATCAAACTACTGCTATGACATCAAGGCATATGAATGAGTTCTTAGTTTTGATGTAATTTCTAAGGTTTCTGTCCCCAGAAAGAAATATGAAGTGGAAAACGTGGGAGTCAAGAAGAGAGCTTCAAGGGAAGATCCATGCGGCACAGGACAAGAGCAATAAAATCAATACCACTGATCCAAGGAAAGCAAAGTTCACTATCAGGAAGAAAGGTGAGGTCAGACCTGACTTTGCTTCAGAAAAGGACCAATAGTCCCAGTGAGACTTCACAGTAAAAGCCATTCTTGGGAAGTGTACGCAAACCTCCCATGATTTTCAAATGAGGGAGGGGTTGTCACAACCCGGACATTCAGTAGAAAATCTCGGCGTGCTGAACCAAGGCAGCAGTCGAGTGTTATATAGCCACCTTAACTCCAACAGCTATCCCACTATTTAGTCATTGTAGTGTTGGCTAATAAGCTCTTAACTTTTACAATGAACTTTACCAAGCTCCCAACTCTCCCAACAAACTTCACCACAGAGCAAGGGGTAAAATCCGATTGCCACATTTGCTGGGATAGAACAAGAGAGGAGAGAGTAAAGATGGAAAATAGAGAAAGTGAAGGAAAAAGACCACCAGTCCTTAGATCCCGCATTGGTCCTGCCACTGTGTACAGTTCAGATGTGGGATGAACAAAAGCCCAGGACCAATCCCCTCCCTTTTACAGTTTCCCTAGTGCACATCCCCTCATTTTTCACACCATTTGCTGCAGCTGGCACACGCGCAGAGTGTCCTTAGAGTCCTCCAGGAAATAAGGGGGGGCTGGGGGCCTGTGGTAATCTGTGAGTCCCCTTTAGCGAGGTACCCGGGACTTGACCCTTCTCTTGCTGCAGGCAACTAAACGTGAGCCTCCAGGCTGACTGACAAGCCCAGCAATGAAAGGGAAGCTGGCTCCCAACAGCACTGCCCTGCCTCAGCAGGACCCTCCCTCCCAATCCCAACTTTCCTGTCACAGCACGACAGCCAGAACGTTTGAGACAACCATGCTTATGTCTCTCCACATAGTCTATGTACTTGTTGAAAAAAGAAAAGAGATTTTGGAAAGTTGTCAGCTTTTTCACTCAGTACTATAAGTCCAGAGGCAGAAGAAGCCACCACTACAACAGGACAAATCCCAGAGAAAAGGGCTTATAACTTTAACTAATGGGTTTCCCAGAAGCCCACAGAACCAATTCAGAAACCTCATTTTATGTGAGGAGAATGTAGTTTTGAAGCACCTCTCATGCTCTCAAAGCAACATTTCTCTTCCATCTTTTTCCTAAGTGCTAAAAACAATGGGATAACAGGAAGATGATAACTTCAACTCTCCTCTCGAGTCTTCCTTTCTGTGAGCAGCTCTCTTTCCAACTTGTACTCATAGCTTTTAGAACAGTAGCAGCACAAAAATCAGTTCTGCTCATGTGTTAAGAGCATAATAACTACAAAAATAAAATTACAGTATTCCATCTCTTAGTAAATGGAAATGCACAGGGCAGAAAATATTTGCTCTGGTCCATCTTCTTTACCAGGGAGGATTTAACTTCCCGGTTAAGGAGTTGGAAAAGCAGCTTTGCATTCCTGACTGCAAGAACTGCAAACCAATGCAGCTAGGAAATGCTTACTATAATACTTTCCATCAAAATTGCAGGGCAAACACTGAAGATTCTCACGCTCCTAAAAATATAGAAAACCTACACAAAAAAGCTTCATGATCCAACTAAAACTGTCCTGTTTCAACCCCAGTTACTGAATTACATAATTATGCTTTGTAAATATAACTGAATTTCAAAACCTTTATACAACATCATTAAAAACACTGGATTAAAAAAAAAATATAATAAATGGGCAGGTCTACAGACCTCCCTTCTTCCCCTCTTACAACACCAGAAATGCCAAACCAAAAATATTGAAGATTTGTATGACTGGTTGGACAGATGAACTTCTATCTTCTTTAGGATATTCATTTCAGACAGTACGTTGTCTGTGGATTGAAATGCCGCTTAGCAACCTGGTATTTGTTTGATGAACTGCAGCAACACTTCAACTTTTCCACTGGGAATCTGTGTAACTTCTGACCCAGGTTTGGGTGGCCCTGGAATTCCCCACTTGTAGCACACAAAAGCATCTCTGGGTACAAACCCAACAGATGTCACCCATCAGAAATAGCAACTTGCAGAGTTTTATCATTAGGAAGAAGAATGGCAAACAACATCAAACCATAAAAGCAAAAACAACCACAGTAGCTTTTTCCCACGCTCCAGAGAGAAATTAATTTAGCATGCTTCTCAGCACAGAAGTTGGGTTTATCAGCCAACAGCATGCTGAAAGCAAAACCAGAATTTCACCAGGCTTCAAATAAACAAAAAGGTAACTCCTGACTCACAAGTTTCCTGCAATGGTGTGTAACTGTTCTAAATCAGACTTGACCAAGCCAAGCTACATTTCTTCAAGTAGCTGAGCTAGTCAGGAGAGGTCTCATCTCCTTTCCTTGGCAGAGTCTGTGTCAGGACCCCCCATGAGCAATTTCACCAGCCTTCTGTCAGACTGGTGTTCAATCAGCCCTAAAAAGTCCCACACAGTGGGGAAGGGGGATTATAGATTCTCCTTCCAGCAGCAATTATCTTAACCCTGTTCACACCACCGAGAAATTGCAATCTAATGGAGGGTCATTGTATACATTTTAATGTGGAACAACTGACCTCCATGAGCAGTAGGTAGGTATCATAGGATCACAGAATGTTAAAGGGTTGAAAAGGACTTTCAAGATTATCTAGTCCCAACTCCTCCTTCCACAGGCAGGGACACCAACCACTAGACCAGGTTGCCCAAGGCCTTATCTAACCTGGCCTTGAACACTGGCAGGATTCAGGTATCCATCACCTCCCTGGGCAACCTGTCCCAGTGCCACCGCCCTCACAGGAAAGAATTCTGTCCCAATATCTAAACAAAATTTCCCCTCTTTCAGTTTGTACCAACTTACTCCTTGTCCTGTCACTATAGTTCCTATTAAAGAGTCCCTCTCTGGCTTCCCTGTAGGCCCCTTTCAGCTACTAGAAGGTTGCTACCCAGACAGCCAAAAAAAACTGGGTAAACTGCCCATGCTTTAAACCTGGTATTTCATGGCCAAAAGTTTTTCCAGGAGCACCAGGCAGATTCAACCTGTTCAGAGTCGAGAAAGGCAGGAAGGCCTGGAGAAAGCAGCAGTCTGTGCTCAGTGCATCCACAGCCCCATGAACACAGTTTCACCCCCAGCGCTGGACGCTCTGTCGCGCTCAGGAGCCGCCCCAACGCCATTGTCCCTTGACCTGGCAGAGGTTCCCTGGTTATAACCCCCCCTCCAATTCCAGCGGGGAACAGCCCCTCCACGATGGCACTGCAGCCAGCCGGCGGCCCTGCCTTCCGCGGGGCTCCCAGCGCTCCGCCGGGCACCTCAGCCCGGGGCAGGAGGCCGCGCTGGTCCGCCCGTGCCCGCCAAGCACAGCGGGGCACACGGGGGATGGCGGCTGCCAGCGGAACCGGCGGCTCCGGCCGCGGCGTGCCCCGGGCCGGGCGCTGCCGCCGCCTCTCACAAAGCCGCGGCCTGCGCTCGCCCGGCCTCGCCCGCCCGTCCTGCCGCCCCCGGGCCCCGCTACTCACCATGGCAGGCCGAGGCCGCCGGGAGCCCGGCGCACCGCCCGCCTCGGTCACTCGCACGGCTCGCCGCCGCTCCCGCCCCAGCCGCCGCCCGCCTTCCGGGCCCGCCGCTCCCGCCCCGCCGGAGCGATCGGCCGGCAGCTGCTGCCCCGCCGTCACACCCACCTTGGCCAGCGGCCGCCGACCCAGCCCCAGGGCAGGAGCCGCTGCGGCTCTTCCCTTCCTCCGCCTGCCTGTGAGCGGCTAGGAAAGCCTCGGGAGCTGCCGGGAGAGAGGAACGGCGGTGGATGCTGCTTGCCTAAGGCGGCGGCCGAGACTGCAGCCTGTGCCTCCGCCGAGATATATACGGGTTTCTGTTTGTTAACTCTGTTAAATTGCACTTGAGCCTGCAGCTCACAGGCGCACGTTGCACAGCCTAAGGAGGGGCGCTGCTGGGCGGCAATCCTGCTGGGCATCTGCCACCTTCTGAAAGCACTTATTAAAAAAAATTACATCATTTGAGACAGATAGCCTTACGTGCTGCATAAAAGGATAGCGACTCATCCTTATTTGCTTGAATACATTGGTTATACCGTTTCCAGCTAGTGAATCTCTTGGAAAGTTAACATGGCCTGTAAAATTTGTGCAGGTTTTCTACAACAACACTGACTAGTCCCAGGAAGATGGAGCAGAAGAGAACACATGTCCACTTGAAAGAACATTCTAGTTACAGGACTGTGAAATTGAGTCTAGAAGTGCTGAGACGTCAGATGACTTTGGTGTTGGGTATCTATCCCTTTTGCAGTTCTGTTAGTTCTCAGTCAACACAACAGGCCTCACATCAAAGTCAAACTGAACTTATTTTCAAGTTAGACTTTGTGAAATACTACATCAAAAGCTGTCCCCAAATGTACATACTCTGCCTCCTGCACCCCTTTACTCCCTACTCCCTTCACTCCCCTACTCAGCATAGGGGAGAATTCACATCCAGGACTACCCACACAAGGAACATCATAAATCAACCTTATTCCTATCAAATGAAGCTCCCTCGTGCATCTGTCATATTTTTTCTGATTATTTAAGAATCTGGATCTTAAAAGCCATTCAATACCATGCCAAGGCCATGCTTCCGCAATTTACTGCAGTCAGTTACACCTCACCTTCTCTCCTTGCAGCCCCACCCAAGCTGGCCTGCCTACTCAGCTGAACTCAATGGGAACAGTCTGACCAAGGACAAGCATTTTTGAAAATCCCTTTCAGAGTGCCTGTACACTGAGGCGTTTCTTCCACTGTCCACTGGAGAACAGTGGAAGAAACTCTACCCAGGAGGTAGAGTTGCTGCACAAAAGCAACTGAGGCCTTCAGATGTATTTCAACATCCTGCTTGTTTCTTCTTAATTGTCCAGCATCTTGTTTGCTGTTTATTAAAAACAAGTAATTCCAGGTAGTTTCCCTCAGCCACCTAAACTGCTTTCAAGTAATATCCCAATACTTGTGCATTTACATTTACTGAGTAGTCCTTGTCTACACTTTCCCAAGAGCCACTTTATATCAAGAATTTCTGGGTCCTATTAATCTTTGTAATTTTTGTGGTTAAAGATTAACAACAACATGGCAGTTTAGATTTCTCACTCATTATTTCCATATATTTCTCATATAACATTTTTCCCTGATATATTTTTAGAGTACATTTTATTCTCTATTAATTCTTTGGGCTGGTCCAACTCTGTCTCCTTATAAATGAAGAAGGAGCTGAATGGGTGGAGGAGTGGTTGCCTGCCCACCTGGGATAATGCCTCTTCATTAGGTCTACCTGAAAATGTTCCTGTCCCTCCTTGCCTTTGATTTCTTCTGTCAAAGAGGAAAGCTTAAATTTCTGGGCAAACACAGCAGGATTTCTGTGCTCAGTGCATAGAAACAGTGCCTAGTCAGTACCCTACTTAAGTGTCCCACAGCTGTCCTGAGCATGATCAAATAGAATTTGGCCACTCTTCTACTTCTTATCTGACTGATAGAGTCACAAACAACCATTTTGCACATGTACAAGTCCATCTTTCTATACTTTTTAACTCTGCTTCAACAGCAGCACTTTCAGTAGCAGTTTGTTTATGAGTTTGCATTCCTGCCTCTGAGAGCACAGTGTCTTCCCAAGGAAGCATCAAAGGCCGGTTGTGGAAGCTTCAGAGAAAAGCTCTGGCTGATGGAAAAGAACATTTGCAGATCTGTGGAGTAATAGATAAACAAAGCCAAGGGAAATCTAGGCCCAAAGGAGAAGCCCAGCTTGAAAGGAGGTGTTAGGATAAATGCAACTTAGTTATGGGACGGATGAAAATACAGGAATGGAAATTTGGAGGGAATTATATGATTGTGGCAATTTCCAGATTTTCAAGACAAGCCCCATATTTGTTGTAATACAAAGGGCAATCATCTACTGTCATCTTTAAACTACAGAGAGAACCCAGATCATGGCTCTTCTAATAAGCACTATGCCAGGAGATTTCTGAGACTGAAGCTCTCTGTTGTGGTTCAGTCAGCAACCTCAGAGCTGACAGCTACTACTCCCCTTGCCTGTCCCTATTCCAGCCTGTCCCAGTTCTGCCAGCCTCTGCAGATGCTTTACCAAGCTGATTCCACACTCAGCCAGCAGAACGCTAGTCCCTTTTCTTTCTCCAGGTGAGTTTTGTGCTGATTCAACAAGTTAAATCAGCCCAATGCAAGATGAGGCAATCACCAGGTCTAACATCAGAAGAGTGAGGAAAAGGGGAACAAGATTTTTCTCATTCAGTGGAAGCAAACCATTAACGTGACTCAAGCTGTAACAGGTAACTCTACCCTGACAGGCAAGTTCTCAGGGGGTTAAGCCAAGATGAGACTGTGCTACTGGCAAAAGTCATTATTCCATCCTTTCCCCTTTCCTTAGTCATGCTTTCCTGATGCCTCCTCTATGCTGGCTCTGACACTCATGCAGTCACACGTTAAGCCAGATCAGCTTGCCAACAGAGCTGAAAGCTAATCCAGTTTACAAAAAAAAAAAAAGAAAAAGTTTCCAGCAGGATCAATTTTGGCAGCCGGCTGATCCTGCAGTCAAGCAGACACCAGTGCCAGGATGAGCCAGTGAGAGGGCCTGTTTCGGTGGCAGCCTGCACACACGTCAGCATAAACCAGAAGTACCCCCACAGGCCATAATTTCACAAATGCTTCCAGCAGCTATTGCCAGCACTGCTGCCAAAAGTAACACAGCCTTGCCCTCGGCCACACCAGCTGCTCATTCCAGGCACCAGGCACCCACTGTGCTTTGCTGGAGAAGAACTGATTGGTAAATATAGCTGGAGTTAAAAGCAGCATTTTTTTCCCCTCCCAAATTTGTAGTCCACATTAGTAAAGCAGCTCTGAACCAAAGACCTGGTAGATTGTAATTGTTTCCTGGGGTGAAGCTCCAGGGAAAGGAGGTGAGTTGAGGGCATTTTACAGTCTTATCCTTGGCTGCAAACCTGCCTTCCCACTATGGCTAAGGCTTCATGTCCCGTTACAGAGGTGTCAGAGCACACACAGAGCGCACTCCAGCTTCAGGACAGAGACTTCTTGAAGGAGTCTGCTTTATTCAGCTGTGTTGGGGTGAGTGTACTCTCAATCTGACGTGGATAATGTAGTCACTGTGGGGACCTAAATATGGACATAAATCTGAAAGAGCTTAGAGCAGCTTGATAAGAAGACACTGTAAGATAACACAAATAAATAAATTATTCAAAACAGCTCCACATATCAAAGACCTTACTGATGTATAAGTGTTTCACAACTATATTGTATCTGACTACATTTCTTTTCAACAGATACATCTGGACTACATTAAACACTCCAAACAAGGGATCAGAGAAAGCAGTTTCTTGTTATTGTTCCATAAAAGCTACTTTTAATATGGATTGTAGAAATACCAGGCATTAAAAATCCATGAAGGATCATCAGCGACTGAAATGATCAACTGCTGTTTTGAGGTCTGAATTTTACAGACTGTCTTGATATCTGCAGGGTCTCTGGTAACTATTTTAGCAGTACTGAAAAGCTCTGTAGTTTTGCATACAGCACTTTGACCCACAGAGTTAACTAATATTCAGTACTTTGCCAGATTTTCTGCAAGGGGACGTGGGGGGGGGGGGGGGGAATTGATGATGAATTCAGTCAGCTCCTTAGTGAAATCCTATTTATTTACAAAGAATGTACAGCCACGTCCCATTTCCTTGCACGCAGAGAAAGCAAATGGGAGGGAGAACTGTGCAGCAGTCCAAGTTTGCTGCTCCAGCCAGGATGCTTGCCCAGAAGAAGCTGTCCCTTGGCTTTTTCTCAGGGCCATACACCACTGCTTCTCCCACTGTCTGCTGGCTTTTGCGTGGTGTTTCCGGTCCCAGACATGCACACAGGCAAACACAGCTGCAACCAATCTGTGCTCTTGCTGCTGTGTTCGCAAGCAGTCCCTAGAAAAGTCTCCCTCCCTGACTTTCCCCAAATTAGTGCTTGCTCATACAAGTTAGCTCATCTTCGCACTTGGCCGTGCACCCCTGTGCCATGGTGCAGCAGTTTCTTGGTTTTAGCTATCTTACGCCATAAAAGAACTTAACTGCCTTCTTGAACAAGGCATGGCCAGCACGCCTCTCAGTTTTAATGAGGTTTGGGATTGCCTATAGATCAAAGCTCTGCTCCAGTGGGTTTTGCTTGTATTGCATAAAGGAGAAGTGACCCCCAAAGCAAAGAGAACAACAAGGAACAAAATTAATTTCAAATATGTAATTTCTTCTATGATTTGGCAAGCATCAGATTAACTGTGTAAAACAGAGGACCTCCTACAGAATGTTAATCCTCACAAGAACTACATTATGGTGAAGATTTCAAAAGCACAAGCACAACCTGTTTTTCATCTGAGACCTTGTCTGTATCATCTTCCAAACCACAGGCCTGACCCTGGGAGTGGAAGAACTGCTTTCAATAAACAAACCTTGATTTTCCAGTCCTGCACCATCATTTACTTCTGTGCAAGTTGCATGGAGACATTACTAAATCCATTCCAACATACATAATAACTACTTTTTTCATTGGTATTCACAGGTGTAAATGCCTCCACAAAGCATGTGGCAGCAGAGAAGCAAGTCTGATTGGTTTTTACTTGCAGAACAAAGAGGAATTATTTTTCTGAGAATGGATTAGTCATGTATTACATTGTTGTAATGCGTGCTGCCACAACGGGAGAGAGCTGCCCTCTCCTGCAAATTTGGTGTATCAGAGAACCTTTCTGAAACATACTTGTCTGAAGCCAGTAGATGTACTTTGCAGGTCTAATGAGAGACAGTTGTATTTTGTGAATGAAGCTCTAAGCCAGAGCATTAAACAAGTCAATGACCATCATTTTCCTTCAGCAGGTCCTCCAAATAAGTCTGCATTTGTGAAACGCATGGGAGTGGTCGTGTTCTACTAGCATGGCTCCCAGACAAAATGTCTCTGCTGCTACTGTTCAAGGAAATAAAGTTAAAACGCTGCAAGCAGCAAACATGTCTAGGCATGCTGAGCATAATTCTGCATACAGGGTGGGAGGGTCCAAAATACTTGGCCTCCCCAAGTGAAAGAAATGAACATTCAAGGAAGGCAGAAGCTGAATTAACCCTTGATTACCAAGCATAATTATACTTCTAAATACTGAAGGCAAGATCTTCAATTTTTGGGCAGTTCTTTGTGCACTGTAAAGCTTTTGGTATTCACACACTCTATAAACAGGCTGACAAGCAAATTTACAAATTTGTAAATTAGTAAATACAGCGCTATTCTGCTGCAATTGTTCACCTCATCCTTAAAGAAAGGCATGTGAGTAAGCCACATTTCTTACCAGCTGTCTTTTGCTTTCCTTCCACCACACCAGCGTATATTCTGTTTGACTGTGTCTGGCGCCAGAGCTGTCACTCAGGGCACACAAACATCTCTGCCGCCGCTCCTGCTCATCGTGACACCAATCTGCCACCAGCCGCTGCCAGGGCGCTCAGGAGCTGGGCTCTGCATCCGCAGGGAGACAGGATGGGCACAAGGATGAGCTGGTCCCCGAGGCTTCCTGCCTGCCAAACACACAGGCACTGGAATCAACGTGCTCCAGAGCAGCCCCAGGAACCTTCCCAAGCTGCGGTGTGTGCTGTGCCACACGAGGGCCGCAGTTTGCTGGCCTGTAAAACCAGCCTCTCCAGTTAAGTGGAGCAGGAAACTGCACGGCCAGACACTGCTCCCCAAAGCTTCAGCCCCTTGAGTCACACAGATTTGGCAATGCTGACTTCACGTGGTGAGATGGGTTTGTATTCCCAGTGCTCGTCTTGGAGATGAAAGGACATAGT
Organism: Certhia americana; assembly: GCA_018697195.1. Classification (NCBI taxonomy): domain Eukaryota; kingdom Metazoa; phylum Chordata; class Aves; order Passeriformes; family Certhiidae; genus Certhia; species Certhia americana. Next base: position 53,583,485 of record CM031857.1, read on the forward strand.
GGGGCAGAGAAAAACATGGGACAGGGAGTGGTTTAGAGCTTAAGTCTCTATCTAAGTTTTCTTTTCCTTTTTTATTTTTTTTTTTTAACTATATTAACATTTATCTTTCGGCATTTACTGTAACAAACCCACAGGCAATAAAAATCCCACAGTGACTTAAATGACACTAAATTTGTGAACAACAAGCTACCAATAAGAATCCCGATGCCCTCCATATGAAATAAATATATCAGTTTCCACCTAATATTTACTTCTTGGAAGTTCAAGACTAATCCCATTTGGCATATTTTAAGGAAGTGAGCTCTTGACCCCAAATGTTTATGGGCTGTAACAGTAAGTCCAATTAAAAAAAAAAAAAAAAAAGGAAGCACATTTTAAAGTTGCTTTTAAAATCAGATTGGTTTTAGGCACAATTTTGAGAAAGACAGCACTTTACCTCATGTTTCAAGTAAAAGAGGGTAAGTGTGACTGATACAGACCATCCAGACCAGTAAGATATTTGTGGCAATAAAAGTTCTTTTAACAAGGATTTTTGAATATCTGTATTAACCCTCTGGCCCCTACAAGACAGATAACATAGTACCACATGGGTTACATTACTTAGATCATAATTCATACTGTAATAAAATGTTAAGGGAGCCTTCTAGGTGAAATGCCACAAAATAATGCACCAACCGAAATAACGAGAAACAACAATTTCACCCAAAACTGGTTTGGAGATAGATAAGCCTTCAGATGTAAGTAATCAAATTACCTGCTGTCTGTAGAACATTCTACATCAGCAACTCATGACACAACTTTTATTTAATATTTTTTCTGTAGATAAATAAAAATGTGAAGTGGGAACAGGCCTCTGTAGTCATGTTATCAATATTTACTGTTTGTTGGAGCCCAGTTTGTGGGTTCTGCTCTGGATGCTGTGTGTGCTGTAAGAATGCAGAAATAGACATAGAAATGCCTGTGTAACTCAAAGACCAGAACTCATGTTACAGCTTTTTTTATTTACTTGGTATTCTGCCTCTGTGAAAGGGACACAAAGCTGGCCCCAAACTGTGCTCTGCAAAACAAAATTATAACTGCAATGACAGCACACTGTAGCAGTCTCTGCAGTTGAATTTAACTGAGTAAATTAGGAGGGGTTTTGAACACACGAACAAGTACTCTAGAAGCAAAGAGTACTTCTTCAAACACCCAGGGTTAAGAAGACTCAGAGATGGACAGGTCTGGAAAATAAGGAGAAAGACCAACTCACAGGTGCACCTGGCAGGCCTGGCTTTGTCAACTTTTCATTTCAGTGAGCCACATCTGAGTTTTCCAAGAATTAAAAGCGAGAATGGTGGAGAGGAAAACACCAAGCAACAAAACCGAAACAAAACAAAACATAAACCCCCCAAAACAGGGGTCTTGTAACATGGCATCAGGAATAACTTAGCAATAAATTTCCATGGAGTCCCTTCTCACGTGTGAGGTTCGTTGATGCTGTATTTACTACCTGCCCGTCATAATCAGTGTCCTCTTTTATTAGATGTGTATATATGCATATATACAGGAATTATTCTTTATATGCACGTACATATGTACAATACATCCTTTAGGAGGCTGCGCCGGCCGCCTCACGCCACGGCGACAACTGCGGAGAAAGAGCAGCGGGGGCTGCACTCGTTGTCTACTAGATTTTAATTTCCAGAGGAGAAAGGGGGCGTTAATGTAGATTTTTTTTTTTTTAATTTAATTTTACTTCGCCCCATCCCGCGCCGGTCGCCATGTCGCGGCGGGGCGGGGCCGTGCGGCGGCGGCCGTTGCGCCTGCGCGGTGCGGGGTGCGGCCGGCCATGGCCGCCTCCGTGCTCTGCTGCTTCTCCTGGTGCCGGGATGGCGGCGCTGGGCACATCCCGCTCAAGGAGATGCCGGCCGTGCACCTGGACACGCAGCGCATGGGTGAGCGGGGCAGGGCCGCTGCCACCGGCGGGCGGCTCCCCGGCGGGCAGGGCCGCAGCCCCGGGGCGCGGCACGGGGTAACCGCTGGGAAAGTCGCTTTGGGGCTACTTCTTTAGCAGGAATTGGCAGCTTTCAGGGAAAAAAACCCAAGAAAGGTTGGTTTAAAAAGTGGCGTGAGGCATTTTGGGTTAAAGTGAAGGTGATCGGCACAATGAGTATGTGAGGTGGCCGAGGGGGGCAGGCTGCCCGGCGGGGACTGCCGTGCTCAGGGTGGGCACGGGCGGTTCAGAGCGGCGGGCTCAGTTCACAGAACCACAGAATCTGTGAGGTTGGAAAAGGCTTCTGAGGCCATCGAGTCCAACCTGTGACCCAACACCACCATGTCAGCCCGACCAGGGCACTGGGTGCCACGTCCAGCCTTTCTTTAAACATCTCCGGGGACGGAGACTCCACCTGCAGTTACGGCAGTGGGGAGGAGTAAGGAGCCAGGCCGCGCAATCTTGTCCGTGCTGCGCTTTTGAGGATCACCCTTAGCATGAGCTATCCACAGAACCATGCCCGGGCTTCCATAAGGAGAGAAGGGATCTGGGCCAGCAGCAGCAGACCCGGGGAGTGAGCTGGGGAGGAATAGGTACAGTCCAGTGCTCGAGTACAATTGTTAGCCGCAGCCTCCCATGTGCTTGGCCATGACAACAGTGCCTAGAGATGAAGTCGTCCAGTGGAGAAGGAAAACTTAGCAGAGGATTTTTTTTTCTCTGTGTATTGGCAGGCACATTTCTAATAGAAGGAATGTTTCAGAGACTAACTAAATGCCTTGCAATTCCATCAATCATTTCTACCCGATATGCTTTTCCTTCTTGTTGCAGAATGCTTTTTCTCCGATGTTAGAGAACAGAGTACAGGGCTTTGGTCTCACAGTGATCCCTTTCTGACTAAATTGTAAGTTATGCTTCTGATGTGGCTAAGCAAAGGTTGTAATCAGCATGGTGCCATAAAGCCCAAGAGGTGAAAATTAGATCAGCTTATAGATTTTAAATAAATAAACCCTGGTGGAAAGATGAACTAGCTTATAAACAGCCTTCCTTCTCTTGCTTCAAAGCACAGCCCATCATCATATTTCTCACAGACTAATGAAGCTTTTACTTGGGGCAGAAGTAACAAAAACTCATCTCAGTGCTCAGGGCTTTTGAGGGCTGCTTTCAGATTTCTAAAAATGTTTTGAAGTTCTGTGTTTTTTTTTTTTTTTTCTCCTTGCAGGAACAGATGTCGTCATTGTTAAAAATGGCAGAAGAATATGTGGCACGGGAGGCTGCTTAGCCAATGCACCTTTGCATCAGAACAAGAGCTATTTCGAGTTTAAAATCCAGTCCACAGGTTAGTCAGCAAAAAATACACAACTTTAAACTTGGGAGGATGTTACATTGCCTGCTGGTGGCAATACCTCAAATGCTCAGCACATTCATCTTTCTAATTGCATCCTTGAACTTGTGAACATTAGAGAGATTTATAAGTTACTGTGTGAAAGGAAATGTCTTTTTCTTCCTTATTTAATTTTTACTCTAAAATGTTAAAACTAATAGTAAGTGTATTACCAGAGGAGTGCAAACGGTAAGCCGTTTTGTACATTGTTTTGTACACTGTTATAGGCATGTTTTCCAGGTGGCATGTTTTAGAAGTTATTTTTGCTCAATAAATGCTGATGGCCACATAAAACACTGTAGCTATGAAGCATTTTTTAAGGAGTGCAGTTTATCCAGTGATATTTGTATCTATTTGTCTACCCTCATTTGCTCTCAGCAGGTGCTGTTTGCCCAAGCTAAGGTAACGTTCCCTGTGCTACCCTTTGCTCTTCAGATCAAGTGTGTAGCACTTACTCTGGCGCTGCCTTATCCAGAGGAGCCTTTCAGCACCTTGTTCTTTTATTTGCTCCTACAAGTACAGGCAGCATGATTACTGCAGAGAGCACTCCAAGCTTGCCTCTATTCTAGCATGAGAAATCAGCCTGTATTTTTAAAAGCTGCTAGCAGACGCTATGAAACTGAAGCTGTGCTTTCCCTAAGTGTGTGTGGGGAGGGAAGAAGAAAGGAAGTGTTAGTCCAGAGGCAGGCCTTGTGTACCAGCTGGAGCTTGATGCTGAAACTTTTTTGGGTAAGAGTTGTTTGCCTTCAGGTGGGTTGGAGTGCAGGCAGCATGAACACAGATCTGCCCACAACACCTTGCAGTCCAACTAGTTGGTTAGTTTTAAGCTACATGTAAGCCCGTATCCATCTTGGCAATTTTATTATCCTTTATGTTGGTAAGAATCTATTGCAGGTGTTGTTCATACGTGGTCATTATTCACACAGATACACAGTGTATCCATGCACTTAGACTTGAGAAACTGGGAAACAAACTCTCCTGGTCCCTGTGAGCCTTTTTTCCTCTATTCCTCTGCCCCAAGACAGGAGAGCTGTAGAAGAATTTCAGGTAAATCTTTGATTTCCAGAAGTGTCCCTGCACAGTCAGTTAGAGGTTATCTATGGGTCACCCTGACTATTATAAAGTTTTCTGAAGTTAAATCGCACTCTTGTCCTTTTTATTCTTGGCATCAGAATAAATTATTTTCTACAGTTTCATCTTTTGAAAATAAGTTTCTTACATTTTTACTTCATTTTAGTCTTCTCTATACTGAACAGTCCCAGTTTGTTGGGGTTTTTTTAATTGTCTTTCATTATAGATGAAAGTTTTACGCTTTTGATTGGTTTTGTTGTTTCTTCTAAATATCTCTAGTGAGCCTAATTTGTCTTGAGGTACAGTGCTTAAAATGGATGCTCTGCTTCAGCTGCAGCAGCCGTAGGTAACCTCATCTGTTTTACACATGCCACACATCCAGAAGTTTTCCACAGCAGTAGGGCACACTCACACTCAGCAAGTGGTCTGTGAACTGATTACCAAGCTATTACTGTGTTTGCGACAGTTACTGTTCCTACTTACCTGCTCTTCTTCATCATTTAGTAAGAGCAGATACACTTTCTTTATTTCTAGCCAGTTAGTCAGGATCACTTTGAACTTGAGGGACCTCTCGAGAGCTTGCAGTCCTGTCAGGTTGGGATTGGCAGCACGTTTAATCAACACATTGTGATGTTATTCAAGTAATTGATGGGAATACAGAACCGTATCTGACCTCGTGCATTCAATGCAAAACCTCAAACCTCACTTGAGTCATCTCTTTTGATTTGACAGGGTGTTTCTGATGAGTAATCCTGGAATAGTTTTCTAACCACTCGTGCCTTTGTATTGCTGTAACTGTCTAGACCATGTTTTCTTCATTTGACTATTTCAGTGTTGTATGAGTTTCAAAAATACTACCGAATGAAGGTCTATGATATTAACACTTTATTTTTTTCCATAAGACTAGTTTAACTAGCTGAAAAAAGGAAAATTTGTTTACAGATCCATGCTAGTTGGATTTCTTTTTCGTGTCCTCCTACAGTCTCAGAGTTTATTTTCAATGTTTTTCTGGGAATAAAGGTTAAGCTGAGTGGTTACAGTTCTCTTTTTCAGAGGTCCTTCTTTTTCAAGATAGATGCTGTTTGTCTTCACTCTCCTGAGGCTACTTATGCTGGGTTTGGTCAGCATGAAGTTAATTATCTTCATAGCAGCTGCTGCAGTTATGTGTTTTAGATTTGTGACCAAAACAATACTGATAACAAAACAATACTGATAAAACACCAATATTTTAGCTATTGCTAAGCAGGGATTTCACAGCACTAAAACCTCCTCTGTTTCTCACTCTGCCCCTCCAGTGAGTACGATTAGGGTTGCATAAAAGCTTGTGAGGGGACATAGCCAGGTGGATGACCCAAACTAGCCAAAGAGACATTCCATACCACATACCACCTGTCTTGTTCAGGAATAAATGGGAGAGGAGGGGATTTAGGGAGATTAGCCATCTTTTGCTTGGGAATTGGCTGGGCATCAGTCTATCCATGGGAGGTGGTGAGTGATTGCCATTGCATCGCTTTGTTTTGTTGTCTTTTTCACTTCTGCTTTACTTACTAAACAATTTTTATCTTTAGCCGTAAGTTTTCTTAGTTTTACTCTTCCTTTCCTCTTCCTCCATTCCATGGGGGCCTCAGGTGGGGGAAGAGAATGACTGGCAGGATGGTGCTCAGCTGCCCAAAGCTACCAGAGCCAACCTACAATACTTCTGATATTTCCAGGAGATATTTACTGATAGTACCAACGTGGCATTAGTTAAAAAACAAATTCTTTATGCTGTCCTGCTTCAGTCAGTCTTCAAAATAACATGTTTTTTTTCTTACTATGTTAATGTCACATTTTAGGGATTTGGGGTATTGGAGTTGCAACACAGAAAGCAAACTTGAATCAAATTCCACTTGGTCGAGATGTTCACAGCCTGGTGATGAGAAATGATGGAGCTCTCTACTATAACAATGAGGAGAAAAATAGGCTACCAGCAAACAACCTTCCTCAGGAGGGCGATATTGTGGTGAGTTTCTCAAGGCTTTCTTAATCCCTCACCTGTTCCCAAATGTCTCCTATTTACAACGCTGTGGTCAAACTGACTGTTTTAAGTCAAATTGTTCAAACTGAACAATTTGAACAACAAATTCCTGTTGTCTTTGAATGGATCAGCAGCCTGGATATGAGTGGACTTCATTCTTGGTATTGATAGGTTCCTAATGAGGGATGGACTTGACCAGAGTTTGAGAAATAGTTTCTAATGCTGCATTGCATATCTACCTGACTGATAACTCCCATTACAAGGGAGTACATTGTTTGAGATGGGACCTGCTTGAACAAATAATGTGCTGGAATGCATTACATGGCTATGTACCATGCCTGGCTGAACTCAAGATCCCTTAGCTAACTGGTTAATGATTAGAAGGACTGAGGGAAGCAGAGATGCATCCTGGGTGATAATTTTATTTTTAGCCAAACTTTTGTAGTTTGTGAAGATATTAAGTGGGGAGGGTGGTAATGCTCCCTGGAAAAATGATTGAGAGAAAATTTTATTTTTTTGTACCTAACTGTTTCAGGTTTCTCAAAACATCCTTAAGTGACTCTGTTCAAAGGGGTTTGGTTTTTTTTAGTACTGATGCTTTCTTCATGTCCTCTTACGTATTTTCAAAAATACATGAGAGCAATGCAATGCAATTGAGACCACTTATCACACCTACTTTTTCATGCTGGATAACTTGCCTCTCTATAGCCATGGTTAGAAATGTCATCTTTAGAAGCCACAATCAGCTAGTGGTGACATATCCACCCTTTACCCTCAGGTACAATACTGTTCTTTTAATTCCCTTCTGAAATTGTTTTTTGAAGGGTTGCAGTCTGTTTCAGGGTTTGGTGAACTAGTGTGGTCTGAACAGTTTCAACTAGTCACAAAAAAGATAACTGGTGTGTTACTACTAGCTCCCCCATTTCCATAAATATCAGGTTATTTTGTTCTGTCATGAGAACAGATTTTTGAAGTCCTGTCCTGCATGAGCCCACAAATTGTCACACTCAGACATACCAAAGCAGTGAGAAAACTCCTTTAGCTAACAGATAAGTTATTATCTTGTTAGTGTTTGCTTTCTGCTCTGTGATCAGCATACTTATAGCATTCTGTGTGAAACCATGGTCTGTTGCTGCCAGCAGAGTTAGTGAACTGAGAGAGGTTTCCATATGGAGGTATGGAAGGATGAACTTTGTTCATAGCATCATTATTTATTGAAGTTATTTCCTTGAGAAGATGCAAACGAGAAGATTGCAAACCGATTCTGTAACTGATGGATTTTCTCTTTAACTAAAAACCAAACTAATGTTAAACCACTACATTCTCGTGCTTAAAATCGTTGAACATGTTGTGTTTCTTTAATGAGGGGAAGTTTGGAAAGTTGTTCTGTAAACTCAGTAAGATGCAAAGTGTTTTGTGCAGTACTGTGCTGCATCCCAGTTGTAAGGGTATTAAGGAATCCTGAGTATTTGGAAATACTGATGTTACTGGTAATTTATTAACTTCTAGTCCTTGGCAGGAATTTGTCAAGTAAGACTTTCTGGGATGCTGTGGTTTGCATAATGGTGTTAAAATCTGCCTGTGACTAAGAAAACTAAGTAGCAGTCTTAAGCACACAAACTTTCTGATGCTTTTTTTTGTTGTTGTTGTTGTTAATTTTCTGTACTTTGTAGGGCATTACATATGACCATGTAGAATTAAATGTATATTTAAATGGCAAGAACATGCATTGTCCAGCTTCAGGAATCAGGGGGACTGTCTATCCAGTGGTCTATGGTGAGTCAAGAGATTTTCAAACTTTCATGTTATGGAAAATATTTTCATTCCAGTTCTGTTTTGTGAGCTGTGTATTCTTCTCACTTAAATGGAACACGCATCATCTATTCTTGGCAACTATAACAATTAATTACATGAAAATGCAAACCTAGGAAATTACCGAAGAATATTTTTGCCTTATTTTTAATGCTGCTTAATAGGAAAAAGAGCACTGCTTACAGTGTGCACATCCAGCAAGCTGGGGAGTTGCTGCACTCAGTCTGAAAGATGCCAGGTAAAAAAAATGTGAAGCAGATGGCAGACTTGTGGGTTAATGTCATTTATCTATGAAGCTTGATATTTGTGCCTTTTAATTTCACATACTTCATAAATGCCTTCAGTGTTACGTAGCAATAGAATTGTTGTTTGTATTTCCTAGAACTTCCTGTGCAGTTTCTGCCCATTGCCACTTGTCCTATTGCTCGGCACCACCAAGCAGTGCCTGGATCCACCCTCTTGGCACCCTCCCTTCAGATACTCATAGATACTGATGAGGTCCCTTCTCAGTCATCTCTTCTCAAGGCTAACAGGCCCAGCTCCTTCAGCCTTTTCTCATAGGAGAGGTCCTCCAATCCCCTCATCATCTTTGCCACCATCCTCTGGACCTGTTCCAGGAGCTCCATCTTCAGTTTATCTGAGCCTCATCTAAGTAGTAGCCAGAATCATTTCGGTCTTAAGTATAACCCTTAGCTACACGATGGGGATAATTTTAAATTTCGTGCCTAATGAACTGTTGGCATGTTCCCATCTGTATCTTGATACATTTTGATTGATACGGAATTTTATGAACAGGGAAAAAGTACTCCAGATGTGTTGTAGAGTCTGGTGGATTACTTGCTTCCAAGCCGTAAGGCTGGAACCGTTTTGTATGGTCGAGTTGTGATGTGTCCTTCAGCCACGTGATGGCACTGCTAAAATGCTGTGGCAGCTCCGCAGGATCTCCGCGTGCAAAATCTTCATGAGCAGCAGCGGAAGAGTTACTGGGTGGCTGCATCCTCCTGGTATTTTGGAAGGGGTCTTACACAGCATGAAGAATGAAGGTCGCTTTCAGAACATACTTGGTGTCATGTTAGCCGACTGTTAATCTTTTTTTCTCTGACTAAAGAAGTTCCATGCCTGGGGAATGCAGTGACCTTTTATTGCCAGGCTCTTTTTGCCTTCTTCCACAAGTGGGCATAATTTCACCATAAATATCATGTCTCCTACATATAGGTATAACTTGAAGCCTACAGATTGTTTTTGTACACTACTTACTTGGTATAAACTTCAACTATAAGTGTTCTTAATTTAACATGAACTTCTACACCTGTGGAAGGATTTGGCCATACAGAAGAGAGTTTCTCAAACATTTACCCTATTCAGACTAGAACTATAGATATCTTTTTGAAAGGAACATGATAGATCAGGCAAACACTGTCAAGCTTGAGAAAATAAAACAAAAAAATGGTCTTAAAGATTATTCCCTACAGCAGCTGTACCTCAGGCACTTTAATGGAAACAAGACATAAACACTGCGTAAATTGTAGAGAGCTGTACAAACACACTGATAGGAGTTTTCACAAAGCCTAGGAGTGAAGAATTCTGACCTTGTCTCTGAAATAGCTAAATTCCAAAGTATGGAGATGAGGCTTTTCTTGTTTGAACTTATGTTGATAGTCTGCCAGGTTCATCTCAGAAGTTGTCTTGGAAAGAGACTTTGCTTTTCTGACTAGGTGGGTGTTTCAGTTTGCTAGGGGAGTACAAAAAAGCCTTGCTCTGAAAATACTCAGCAGTTTCTTTTTTATATTCTATATTGAAAGTACAGGTGGGTAGTTTGTGCAGGGGGTCAAAAACTGGGAGAAGTTCTGTAAAAAACCCACATTAACTTCCAACTTCAAGAAGCAGTCAAAGAAGCTCTCTTTGGATCATATGCTGAAACTGATGGTTTGATGCCAACCATGGCAGACATGTGAAACCTTGTAAACCTCCAAAAATCCACTGTAGACAGCTGAAACTCCAGCAGAATTAGGAACAGAAAAATATGCACATGAAGAGATGACAACCCTGCAAGGTTTATCTGGTACCATCCTTAATCTGTAGATTTCTGGGGAAATGGAGTAGAAAATTTGGAATTAATAGCCTGAAGCTCTGCTAACACTCCCATTGAAATTAGACATTCTCATTGACTTCACCAAGGAGCTATTACTGAGTAAACAGCAGAAAAGAGAGATGGTTTGCACTCCTGGCATAAGGCCTTACCAAATGCATTGGAGATAATTCTTTTAATTGTATATATGTAGTGGATGTATTGAAGAAATTCTTTATGGTGTGAGCACAGTCTACTAATTCTAAGTAAGGTGGTGTAAAAGAGGATCAAACTGTAAGTGTTCCTTCTCTAATTCCTTCTTTTTGGTTTTCTTTTGCAGTTGATGACAGTGCCATTCTGGATTGTCAGTTCAGTGAATTTTATCATACACCTCCACCTGGGTTTGAAAAGATCCTCTTTGAGCAGCAAATCTTCTGAATGTCTTCATACTGAGAATTTGCACCCTGCACTGTTACAAAAGCTTTGTCATCTTGAAGCCTCACTTTACTTTTAGGAAACATATCTGTATTTTTAGTAAGTACTTGTGACTCTTGTCTGCAGAATAAATACATTAACTGCAACACCAGGTAAATGTGTTGCAAATAAGAGTTTTCTGGCATTGGTTTGTGATTGAAAATGAGTGTTTTGGGGCAGGGTTTTTCTCTGATTTGTACTGGATGCATAAGGAGACCAAGGAATATTGCTGTTGTCAGTATTACATTCAGTATTTTGAATAAACTGGAGCTCTGTAAGGCAAATAGTTCTTACACATATGATAGCTATGGAGATGGGTAGTTCTCATGACTTTTTCCCCCCAGCCTTTTTCTCACAGAAATAATGTAATTTCTTTAAAAGATGCACTGTCTGTGATTTGGAGTTGTGGTGTCCCAGCATTGCCCCAGTGCACAGTGACTAATAATACAATGGCATAACTAGCAGCTAGGTACTTTTTTTTTGTCAAGGTGTGGGTTAATCCATTCCCTCAATCTTAGACCAGCAAATACAACTTAGCTGTTTCTTCTGGCTTTTAATTTGCTTTTATTGTGACAAAAAAAAAAAATAGACTATTTTCTGGTAATACTTTTTTGTTGAACCTTAAAAAGTAAACCTGAACACTACCTGTGTGTTTGAGGACCACCATGGTCTATTACTCTGCTGAGAAAGTACAGATCACTCAACTTGGGTAAGCAAAGGTCCAGGTGAAGGGTATGAGATGTTATGGTGAAGCCTTGCATCTAAACTGTACATTAGATTATTCTCTTATGGAATAGCATATTTAATTTTTCTTCGTGAATCATTTATAAATGGCTAAGACATTGTTCTAAAATGTGATGCCCTTGAATACATGTTGTGAGATGCTATTTTTTCCCCTGTTGTCATATTTAATATACTTCCTAGAAGAATTTTTATTGTAAAAAAAAATCTTCATACTGAATGTTTGTGTTTTGGTTTTGGCTTTTCCTGGGTTTATGTGTTTGCGTAAATGATTTTATTTAAATATTTTTAGAAATTACCTTATTCTGAAATTTTCAAATACAAACAGCTTTCTCAAAGCCTTTCACGTTAGGATTTACTGCATCTGTTTTAATTCTGTGGCCCATGTTTCCATTCCTTTTAGCCTTGCTGTCACATGACAGTAGTGGGTAGAACTTTTCAACCTTGTCAGCATTATGGTGTAAACCTCGGGAGATTAGAGTGCAATTTTATCATTTCCCTTTGAAATCTGCTCAAATCAGAGTAGGGTATTGAGAAATAAAACCTAAATCCTAAAACACCTCTCCCCCCCACCCCTCCCTTCTTTCTGGGCTTAAGTTTTTTCACAATTTGCTCTTTCCTCCAGCAGCCCAGAGGGACAAGGAATGGAGTCGGTGGTCAGTTCCTCACATGTTGTCTCTGCTTCTCCTTTTTCCTCTGGGGAAGGACTCCTCAGATTCTTTCCCTGCTCCAGCATGGGTCCCTCCCTTGGGAGGCAGTTCTCCAAGACTTCTCCACTGTCCTTTCCATAGGCTGCAGTTCATCATGACCTGCTCCAGCATCCGATGCCTTACATTGGATGCAGTCCTTCAGTAACAGGACAGCTCCAGCATGGGTCCCCATGGGACCTGTTCTGGGTCACAGCCTCCTTCAGGCATCCACGTGCTCTGGGTGGGGTCCTCCACAGGCTGCAGGTGGGTCTCTGCTCCCCCATGGATCTCCATGGGCTACAGAGCACAGACTGCACCAGGGCTGCAGGGGAATTCCAGCTCCAGTGCCAGGAGCACCTCCTGCCCCTCCACTGACCTTGGTGTCTGTGGAGCTGTTTCTCTCAGGTTCTCACCCCTCTCTGGCTGAAATGGTGCAGTTTTTCCCCCAACCCCTTCTTAATCTTTTATCCCAGGGGCTCTATCACTCTGCTGGGCTTGATCTTGGCCAGCAGTGAGTCCATCTTGGACTCAGCTGGCATTGGATTTGTCAGAAATGGAGGAAGCTTCTGGCATCTTCCCATGGACGCCACTCCTTTGGCTACCAGAATCTTGCCATGCAAACACAATACAATACAGCTACCACACAGCCTGGGCTTCAGATGTCTGATGCAGCCCTCCAAGTCCCAGGTTGCAGGGGTTGCCTGTGAGCTCTGTCTGAGGCCAAGAAAAATAGCCCTCTGTCCCTCCAGAGGTGTGCTGTCTTGGAGAAGCTGTGTTGCCCACTGGATGAATTCAGGAGGCAGTGAGCAAGTGACACATCAGAGAACATGAAAGGCAGACAGACAGGATCTTCTCTGAATCTTAACAGCTTGAAGAGATTCAGACTCCATCTGTAACTGGGAAGACAGCAATGTCTGCCTTGCACTAACAAGGTAAGCAAAATCTCTGAAGAAAAGAATGGATGAAAGCTGATGACTTCTGGCACCAAGAGGAATATTCTTGCCACACCTATGGGTTTACAGCTGAAAAACAGTCTCATTACCCTCTTAGTTGAAGATAAGTTAGATGAAAGTAGGGGCCCAGGTGGTGGACAATACCTTGCTGGTGAGAGGAAAGGGAAGTGAGAAGGAGGCACTAATAGGACAAGTCAGTAATTAACTGTAGATTTTGTGTTGAGAACATCCCATAAGATCCTAATAGACAGGTTGTGGTAAGAGCAGACAGAGAGGTGGTCTGAAAACTTGGGCAGACCCAGAGGTCAGTGGCTCAATGTTTACTTGGCGGCCAGTAACCAACACTGTACTCCGGGGTCAATACTGGCTCAGGTCCTCTTTAACATCCTCATTAACATCCTGGATGGTGGTGCAGAGTGTATCTTTAGCGAGTCTGCAGCTGACACAAACTTGAAAGGATTGGCTGATACTCCAGAGGGTTGTGCTGCCATCCAGAGGGACCACAACAAGTTGGAGAAATGGGCTGATAGGAAACTTGTGAAGTTCAACAAGGAGAAGTTCAAAGTTCTGCAGCTGGGAAGAAACAGCCCCATCTTATCTGAACAGGTGGAGAGCTATCTGTCTAGGATGCAGCTTGGCAGAAAGGAACCTGCAGGTCCTGGTAGACAGCAAGGTGAACTGAGCCAAAAATGTGCCCTTGCAGCAATGAAAGTGAACAGTACCCATGGCTGCATTAGCCAAAATACTGCCAGCAGGTCAACGGAGGTGATCCTTTGCCTTTACTCAGCCCTGGTGGGGCATACTTGGTCTGCTGTGCCCAGTCCTGGACTCCTTGATACAAAAGAAATAGAGACACACTGGAGAGACTGAAGAAGGGCCACAGAGATGATTAAGGATGAAGCATCTTCCCTATGAGGCAAGGCTGGGAAAGCTCAGACTGCTCAGCCTGGAGAAGAGAAGGCTCAGGGGGATTTGATCAGTGAATATAGGACACCTGAGGGAGGGTGAAAGGAATGCAGAGCCAGGCTCTTTGCAGAGGATCACAGTGACAGGACTAAAGGCAATGGGCAGAAGCACACGCAGGAGGCTCCCTCTGAACCTCAGGAAACATAATTTACTGTCAGGATGACTTGAACACTGGCATAGCTTGATCAGACTGGTTGGGGAGTCATTGGAGATACTCAAAAGCCAACTGGACATGCTGCTGGGTAACTGGGCCTAGGTGGCCCTGTGTGAGCAGGAGGGTTAGACCAGATGACATCTTAAGATCCCTTCCCAGCTCATCCATTCTGTGTTCATTCAAATGCTTCACATGGAATTATATTACTCATGTTCATGAGTAAAGGAGGAAGTATTTAAAGAAATTCTAATCACTGTATCTAACTGCATCCAGAAAACAACTCTCTCTGAAGACTGCTGTGGTTAAGAATATTTAACAGTAGAAGCTGCTACCTTGAGCTTAATGTAGACCTGCTTTAAAATAGAGAGGAGTCTGTCTTCATCAAAGCTGGTGTTTCAAACAGAAAACATTTTGGTAAATATAAAATATTCAAAATAGCTGCTACATTCACCAAAAATATGGAAAGAGCCTGCCTTTGTGGCTTAAATTGCTCATTTCTCATCTCAAACAGAGTAAGATGCATCTGTAATGCTGCACAATGTAACTGCATCTCTTCTGCAGAAGTCAGAAAACCTCATGTTTTATACTTTGTGACACAGGAAAATGCCACAAAAAAAACCCCAACAAACAAAACAAAACAAAGCAAAACAAAAACAAAAAAAAAAAAAAAAAAAAAAAAAAAAACCCAAAAAAAACCCCCAAAACAAAAAAACAAAAAAACAAAACAAAAAAAAACACCCCCCAAAAACAACTTATTATAATCTATTTATCAGAATGGAAAGAAAGACCAATTTTCACCTGAAAACAACTTTTGTGATGAGAGTTCTTAAAAGAAGCAAGTCTAGATTTAACTCCATTGGCCACAGAAATAGATCGTGAGTTAACCTGTGTCTCAGCCTGTCATTTCAGCACCTGGGAATGAATCCAGATATTTTCCTAGAAATGTTCCCAGTCCTAGCTTTACCCAAAGAAATGTGATGCAATAAGTTTCATTTCAGTAAATAGTAAATTTCAGTTAAGTTTTAGCAATATACTTACTAGTAGCAAATTTATTTTAACAAGAATGAATCATACTTCCCAGTGAAATGGTTGAGGTATTTCCACTAATTGTTTATACCCAAAATTTTTTCTTAATCTTTGAATGTTACAGTTTTGACACCCTATCTCTTTGAGTACAAAACTTTGTATTAACTAACGTTTCCTGAGTCCTTTTGACATTATACTGTGGCAGCAAGATATGAAGTCTGAAAAAGACTTTATTTTTGCTTCCACAAATCGATAGAAGTGACAGGACATAATACAGGTTACATATAGGTCAGAGGAATTGTTATTTTTATAATATTGGAACTGCCTGTGGTGCTTTGGGGGTAGATGAAATCAGGTAGTACTATTCCAACAAGATTAAAATCCTAATTAGATACTAGAGGGCTAGAAACACCTGTCAAGGATTTCCTGAAAAGATGCTCTTCCACAAAAAATCAGGATCTAATACCATGGATTCTCTGCAAAGAGAAACTTCATGCTGTGCATTGGATCTCTTAAATGCCATTCAGCACAGTTCTAATCCCATGCTCCAAAAGAGCATTCAGAGATGGCAGGACATGGTATTCAGGTGCAAATGTTCATTAGAATACAGACTTCCATGAATATTCAGGCTGTTTTTCCTTTCCTCAGGCTTTCTTGGGAGTGCACCGCTGTTCATACAGCTGTGTGCAAAAAACAACAGAAGGAACCAGGTTCTATAGTGAGAATCTGAGTTCTTCGATTATTTTTGTGTACTCACTCATCTTTCTTATCAGTTTGTATTAATACTGCCTTGCATACTGGCTGCAAATCGAGCTCATGGCTGAGATAAGGTTCCACAAAGATCCACAAGTAAATCAATAAAACATTGTTTCATACCTTTCTCTCTGAATCCAGGCTTTAAGGCCCAAGGATCCAGCCCCCAAGTTTTGAACACCTAAGGTGTTCAAAACCACTCTTGCTTCTGGAAATGGAATACTTCTTGCTTTAGTGAAGAACTGCTCGCATAAATGTGTCCAAAACTAAGCCACTAAGGTACTTACAGGAAGCCTGTGACAGAAGATTTGGAACAAATTTAAGTGCCTCTTCATTCCTCTTCACTGTTCCTTCCCTTGCCCAGTTCTGCAATAAAGTAGATTTCAGCAAAAATATCTTGGACTTCATAGAATTATAGAATAACTTAGGTTGAAAGAGACTTCTAAGATACTCAAGTCCAACAATTAACCCAGCACTGCCAAGTCCACCACTTGTCCCTATGTACCACATCTACATGTTCTACCTGCAGGAATGGCAGCTCCATCACTTCCCTAGGCAGACTGTTCCAAAGGTTGACAACCTTTCCAGGGAAGAAATTTTTCCTAGTATCCCCTGGTACAACTGGAGGACGTTTCCTTTTCTCCTGTCACTTGTTACCTTGGAGGAGAGACCAGCCACCACCTGGTTGCACCCTCCTTTCAGGCAGTTGTAGAGAGTGACAAGGTGCCCCCTGAGCCTCCTTTTCTCCAGGCTGAACACCCCCAGCTCCCTCAGACACTACTCAAAAGACATGCTCCAGACCCTTGAACAGCTGTGTTGCCCTTCTTTGGATACACTCCAGCACTTCAATGATACAGATTTCTAGACAAATGTGCAAAGGATTAGAGAGAGTTCTCAGGTGTACAGTTCTTTGTGCCTTTGCTTTTCTTGAGTGCTTCATGTGTAAGCTCTCTGTTGAGGCAAATCTTGGTGGCTTGAATGTTGAAATTTTGTTTATTGAATACTTGTAAGAACAGAGTTGGAAGTACTATTTCCCACCTCACCTTGCTTGTCCAAGAGCCCTTTAATATTTTCTTTATTTTAGTTTCCCCATCCAGGCATTTCAGCTTTTCCTAGCTCCTTTTCTAGCTCTGTGTTGGAGCTAAGAAAAATGACCTGATCTGGCTGCCAAGATGAGTCAGCAGAAGAGCTCTTTGTCCCTCCACATAGTCCTAACGTCTGACACTTCAGAAGAGGAATAATTTCTTAGACACTGGAATTTCCTTTGCTGCAGTCAAGAGAGGTGGGCTGGGGATTAAATGCGACTGAAAGAACTTTCTTGTGGGGAGTCAACTGCCAAAATACCAGAAATTCAGTGTCATGTACGTAAATAAGGTCGCTATTCCTTAATTCCAGAGCATGCCAAGAAAAGAGTTTATATCTTCGTATATATGTATTTAGGTTGCATTGTGCCTGCAACTTAATTCAAGATAATATAGGGAGAGCAAAAACTGAAGCCAAGTCACATCCATGGAGAACTCTGGCATGTTTAGTAGACAAGACACTTCCTAGCTTCAAACGTGACAACTTGAGTCATTTTTCTTGGATGTGCTCATTATATTGGCAAACAGTACATGTTAAAATCCCCATTGTTGAGAAATCTAAATTCCTTTTTCCCTTAAAATATCTGTACGCAGTATAGGAGGGCTTATGACCTTTTCATAAGTGAACAAGTATTAAACTGAATAATGGTTGCAGTAGTTCAGTGAGGATTTTGTGTGGAAAAAATTCTGCTCTTGGCCAAAGTAAATGCTGGCAAAATCGAGATAAGCTGATGGAAGAGGCATTTTTCATGCAAATCAGTAGCTTGCTCCAGACAAGTTTTCCTGTGTGTAGGATGGAAATATCACTTCCCTCTTCAGAGGGATGTCAGGATATCACATTGAAGGAAGGTGAGGCAGCCAAGGCCATGTTCAGACTGCTTGTACCCTAATGCCTGTCACAACTCCATCTCTCCATTGTCTGAGGAATCAAGTCTGAGCAGTCTGAGTCACTCATGACTAATTTGAATGTAGTAGTTATAACTCCTAAATTAAGCTCCCTGTGTAGGGAGTGTGAGCACACCTTCTTCAGATGTTACAGTAAAGGGAGGGTCGTCTAATTATCTTAAGAGTCTGTACTTTCTCAGAGATTCCTTTAGGAAAGGGTTGGGTTGCTTGTAGTCCATTTCTTCAGTTCTCTCTCAATTCATAATCTTTTTTTTTCATCTGCTCTATGATCCCATTTTCCCACTAATGTTAAAATAAGTGATACACCAGCCATTTATTTGTTGCAGGCTGACAGTTCTCAAATTCTGGGAAACTTCGGCTCTATTCAAAAAGCAATGGTCAACCTAATCCTGTCAGCTAAAGTCCCTGTGGGAGACAGCAAAAGATCTCTGCTGATGCTGCTTGAATTATTTCCTCAGACAGAGTGAGCAGTAGTGACAGATGGCCTTTTTTCCTATTCTCCATGTATTGCTGGAGGTTTGCCTTGCAGAGCCATGCTGGCTGGGATAAGGAAGGAAACAGAGGTGCCTCAAGGCTTCTCAACACTATAAGCACATTGAAAGTTGGGGCTCTGGGGAGAGGAGCCAGAGCTGGACCAAATGGTGAGGACAAAACCAAAATTCTCTGCATTTTCTGTGTTTGCTGGTACTGCTGCTGCTGTCAGGGTGGGGTGGGAAAGAGGGAGGTGGTGAGAATAGCTGGTGCAAAAGCACACCTTGCCCACGCCAGCAAGGCTCTGGTAAAACTCTACCCCCTAAGTATTTTGTCCCAGGTCACACAGAAAGTCTCAATCAGGTGAAGCAAGCCAGTTCTGTCGGTGAGGAGAGGGAAGGCCTGATATCCCCAGCTAACACAGCCATGCAAGTGGGAAGGAGATTCAGAGCTAGTGAGTGTTAAACTGTCAAAAACATTGCTTGTAGCTGCATCGCTGCTCACTGCATTGAGGAGGGTGTTATATTACTAAAAAAGAAAAATAAAACCCCCCAGTTTTACTGAAATAGCTCTGTCCTTGCTAGACGTGCTTTTCAGGATAGCACACTGCTATTCTGGAGCTGATAAGGCTGCCCTGTCATGCAGATAGCCTTGACGATTCTGCTGTTCGTTCTCCTCTGTGGAATGGCAGTCATAATATTCACCCTTTGTCTTCATCCTAAGAGCCAGGGTTGTCAGATCCATCCTAGGGAAACAGTCAGATCCCCCAGGTTTGGCTGTCAATTCAGCTCTGCGTCCGTCACTCCACAATGAGCCTCCCACTGCAGGCGGTTGTGGGGAAAGGTAGACTGTGACCTTGTGTAGCAATGAACTGCATATCTGTGCCTTTTTGTCAGTGCCTGACTGTTGCTCTCAGGATTGGTCTGTAAGAAAGGTCCTTTTTAGAGCCATCTCTGTTTCTGCCCTTTGTTTCTCTTCCTTTCTCATTTTCCTGTGTCTGAATCTAGCTACGCACATAATTTATACCAGTGCAAACCCTGTTGCATTGATGTGGAAGGATCTGCAGCTGCTGGTGTTAGCTTGACTGGTGAATTGCTCAGTGGTTTGGACTCCTCCTCGAGCCTGGAGTCATTCTGCAACTCGACTAAGTTAAGCTTCAGCGATCGCTGCCCAGTTCCTCTCTTGGGCTACATGATCTTGTCCTCATATGGAGTTGTGCTGGCCTGCAGCCAGACTGCACTTCTTTGTGTCCATGTGCTCTAGAAAACATATCTAACACATTCCCTTAGCTGGATGGCCTACCTAGGCCCAGGGCTTGCTTTCACCCAGCTCTGTTTTCTTTATCCTCTAAGGAGAGGAATAAGCACAAATCCTGATCTCACCAAGTTTCTTTGGCCATCTACAAAGATGTCCAGACCAGTCCCAGTAAAATAATGGAAAAGATTATTCTGGGAAGTACTGAAAAACATCTGGATGACACAGACATTGGTCATAGCCATCCTGGCTTCATGAGGGGGAAGCCCTGCTTATCAAACCCAACGTCTTTCTACAACAGGGTAACCCACCCAACTGATCTCAAAAAGCCAGTGGATGTAATCTTGGACTTCAGCAAAGCTGTTGATACTGTGTCTCACAGTATCCTTCTGGATAAAATAGCCAGCACACAGCTGGATAAACGCACCATACAATGCATCAGCAGCTGGCTCATGGGTTAGGTACACAGGGTTACAGTGAATGGAGTGACAACAGAGTGGAACCTGTCACTTGTGGGCTTCCACAGGGCTGCATCCTTGACCCCATGTTCTTCATCATCTTCGTTAATTACTTGGACGCAGGACTGGAAGGGATACTAAGTTTGCTCACAGCACTAAATTGGGAGGACCTGTTGACTCCCTTGAGGATTAAGAGGCCCAGCAGAGAGACCTTGACAAATCAGAGGTCTGGGCAGTCACCAATCAGATGAAGTTCAACAAGTAAAAGTGTTCAAAAATTCTGCCCCTGGGATGGGACAACCCTGAATGTAAGGACAGGCTGGGGATTGAGAGGCTGGAGAGCAGCACTGAGGAAAGGGACCTGGGGGTCCTGGTTGATGGCAAGCTGAACATGAGCCAGCAGTGCCTTGGTAGCCAGGAGGGCCAACCCTGTCCTGGGGGACATCAGGCACAACATGGCCAGCTGGGCAAGGGAGGGGATTGTCCCACTCTGCTCTGAGCTGGGGCAGCCTCACCTTGAGTGCTGGGGGCTGGTTTGGGTGACACAGTGTAAGAAAGACATGGAGCTGTTAGAGAGTGTTCAAAGGAGGGCTATGAATGTAGTGAAGGTCCTTGAGAGGAAGATGTGTAAGGAGTGGCTGAGGGCACTTGGTCTGTCCAGCACCGAGAAGAGGAGGCTGAGGGGAGATCACATTTTAGTTACAGCTTTCTTATGAGGGGAAGAGGAGGGGCAGGTGCTGATCTCTTTACTCTCACGACCAGTGATAGGACCTGAGGCCTGAAGTTGTGTCAGTGGAGGTTTAGGTTGGAGATCAGAGAAATGTTCTTCAGCCAGAGGGTGGTTGAGCACTGGAACAGCTCTCCAGAGATGTGGTCACAGCACCAGGCTGACAGAGTTCAAGAAGCATTAGAACAATGTTCTCAGGCACATGGTGTGACTCTTGGCCTTGTGCAGGGCTTGGTGATCCTTGTGGGTCCCTTCCAGCTCCATATTCTGTGATTCTATGATCGGTTTATTTGTTGTAACTAAAAGCTTGTTAAAACTTGGAACCAAAACTGATTATACATTTTTTCAGTACAGTCTGAACACCAGGGCTATACTGGATGTGTGATGATTTGGCTCTGTGGACCATCTTCAGTCCTGTAGCTAGAAAAGAGCTGATCTTGGTAATGATTTTCTGGACCCAACAGTCACCTGTACAATGACACCAAGCCATTTTCCTGCAGTGCAGGCAGAGGCCAGCCTGGGAGTTCTCTGAAAGTATGATTCTTCATGCCAGCTTCACAAGGGGATGGTGAGTGACAGCAACAAGCAGGAACTTGCTTCTTCTCCAGCACTTTGCTACTACATGAGGCTGCAGCAGCCAAATAGCATAAGGCCCAAGGTTCATCTGTTCTCCAGGCAGTGCTCCTCCCAGGCACACCTTCCTCTGTGACATCTCCTTGTGGGGCCACAGCAACATACCCTACCCATAATAGAGGCATTATTCTAAATAATATTTAATAGTTCTAAATTAAATAAATGTTATTGGATATGGGTACTTCGTGCCTTTTGGATATGTCACTGTTGAAATATTTTCTAATGCCCTTAATGATATTAATAAAGAAAAAAGCCCTCTTCTCGTTGTTGTTTTTTATTTTTAAATTGCAGGAAACAAATAGCAATCCTGCTGCTTTCAGGTAGGTTGTAAGACCTTCAAAATTAGCTATTAGCAACACTCTGCCTTTGCAAAAGGTGTTCCTGATTTTTTTCCCCAGTATATTCTTGTGGTTTTTTTTAAATAATCGTACCCCTTCGTAAATATCCCACAGCATGGTAGTGGCATTTTAGTCAGCAAGCTTTGGTGGGAGGTATTCTAGGGAATAGGCTGTTTTGGAACAGGGTGACCTTCGCAGCCACATTTTTAGATGACCCTTGTGAAAACTGTTTTTAAAACCTCTGTAAATTAAATGAGCTAATGTAGCAGACTGCAGGAGATGATGGACTCACAGTCAGATGGGAACAAAGGCCACATGAGAGGAAATTCAACTTAGGGGATGCTAATTCACACCTGTAAACTACTGTGCACAAAAGCAGCTGGAATTGAATTCCCTGCTCCTCTTTGGACATTAAAGACACAAGAAATCTGTAGCAATAATGGTTTAATCACCCTTCAAGAAAGGCTCTTGGGGGAAACTGAACAGGGACAGGAAGAGAAGAGGGGAGTCAGGTTTAAGTTCAGCAGCAACACCAAGAAGTCTGTCTATAGATGCCCAGAAGGGTGCTACTGCCTCTGCTTCTGTTCCCACCAGTACTATGGTAGTGCAGCTGCTGGTAATGGAAGAGTCTCCTTCTGCTCCAGTGATGAAATGGAACATTTGAGGAATTGATCAGTGAGGAATCTTGCTAAAATTCCAGATGATAATAATAATAATAATATTATTATTATTATTATTATTATTATTATTATTATTATTATTATTATTATTATTATTATTATTATTATTACTTTAGTATTACTGATAAACCATAAGCATGCCAGGCTCTCTAATGAGCATGCCCAGTGAATGCAATTGATGTTAATCTTAAGTGACACATTCCTGGTTGTTCTTCAGCCTCCACACCAGCAAAGGAAGAAGCAGGGTGCTTGAGAGACGGTCAAGCTGCTGCCTGTCCCAACCCCGCACAAAGCTCAGAGGACTTGTGGTGCAGGGGTGCTTACCAATGACTTGTAGTTTGGCTCAACAACTCCTCATCCCTCCTCAAATCTCACTCATCCAATCCATTCTTTCCATTTTTCTTGAGAGATTCCCTGTAACTGCTTCAGAGCTTCAATGCAAACACCTTTGTTTTGAAATACAAAGTGACAGCAGCAGATGCCTTCATAGACAGCAAAAGGCTTGGAGAAGGGCAGAGTAAATAAACTGGGAAAATTAAATATATAATATTGCCACACAGAGAGGAGCTTTCTCTTCAAAATGAAGCAATTAACATGTATGGACTCATTCTGCCGGGCTGGGAGGAAGCGGGAGGCACGTTATTTAAACAAATTGCCATGTAGCCCGTGATTATCATTAGGATTCATTCAAACCCAGGCATTCAGTAAAGCTTCTGCTCTGCGGCTGGCTCTGTGCTGCCTCTCTATCAGTACCTATTGTTTCATAATCTCGCCATACTCGACGCTTTTTTTATCCCAACCAAGTCTGCCTTGTTTATTACCCTCCCCACTGACTAAGCTGGAGCACATTAACAATGCAGGGTTTCATTCAGCTCTTTTTCTCCTGTTAGCTGAAAGAGGGATGTCTTCTCCCCTAATTGCAGAGGATCTCTTCAGCTTTGCAATTTCTGCATTGAAGCTTGTTTAGGGGAAGGCGTGGGGCTATACATAAACCCGAGAACTCACTGGCAGGGCAGATAATTGCTCTTTCCCTCCGAGCACAGCAGAGCCCTCCTAAACAGCTCTGCACAGCCAAGCTTCTGCATGGCAGATGGGAACCTCACTTGTGCCACAGCAGTCACAGCCTCTCTCCCTCCATCCCAGCCAGATGGCTTCCCTCTGCTCACAGCAGCACAGCTCAGGTGGGCTATCCAGGACCAGATCTGACGCTTCCTGACCATGCTCTGCCCAGGGGCAGACCTCATCTAGAGTGTGAAGCTGAGCTGAACAAGGATGTGCTGCCAAGTGCGCCTCTTGCACAGGCACCACCACCGCATGCTTCCTCCTGGGAACGGAATCACTTCCCTTGCAAGAACAGGGGGCTTGTCACAAGTATTTCCAGGTTTTTAACTTTTTTTCCTCCCTCTGTTTTGATCTAGAACAAAGGCCCCAAACTTTGCATGGTCACTTTCCAATTGGCACATCTGCCAAGTCCCCAGCGCCCACAGTGTCCTGTGGCAGATGAGCTGTAGCACCAGGAATCCATCCCTGCCCAAGCCTCAGCATACCTCCCTTGGTATCTTCCCTCACCCTTTCTCCTCTTCACAAGTATCTGTGCCTCCCAGTGTGGGTCGAGCACATTCAGCATCCAGGACCTCACTGCACGGACACGCAGACTCACCATCGCTCCCTTCTCTCCTTCTGCCAGGAACACATTGCAAAACACATTGCAGTCCCTTCTGCAAGGAAGCAGGCCCCTCTTCCACAAACCTCTGCCTCTCTCCTACTGAAACCTCCGAGTGGTGTTTACAGGAGGAATTTCGAGCATCACTCAGGGTGGATTAATCCAATCGTAACTGGGCTGGCTTCCCTTTCTGCATGCTGTGTTTCAAAGATGCACCCAGCACAGCGTCAAAGCCTCTCCACCCACAACTGAAGGGAAAGTGCAGCACTAGGTACACAAAATGCAAGAGCTACCAGAGACAAATATGTATTTTGCTATAGTGTGTCCATATAAAAAAAAATTATAAAGATTATGTAAATCTGTATATACACAAGTAGAGCATTTATATATCAAACAGATATTAATATGAGATAATGAATACAAATCTATTTTTCTATACTGTATGCATTTATTTACTGTATGCATTTAGTTATAAAGATATATTGTGGCTATACAATGTACTTGAGCCATTGGTTTTAGCTCAAATAAGACATTTTTTAGACTAACATTTTCACATGTCCACCAACATTTTCATATGTTCAAGAAGAGAAGCCTGTGTCCAGAGGCAGATGCCTGTGGTTCAGGTACTGCAGATGGGGATGGAGAGGGGGTCTCAGAGAAGTCTCAGTACAATGAGCCAGGAGAACCTTTAGCAATCACAGGCTCAGGACTTTGCTTTAAATTGCAACCCTTATGTGAGGGGAGAAGGTGCTTCCTCAGCTCACCCCACTTGCTGCTGTCTGTAGCTGTTCATCTGCAGTTTAGGGTAAGCCTCTGGTAGCCCAGGCCTGGCCATGACAGGACACTAACCACATTCAGTGGGATAAGAAGCTGTGCTCAGCTTGACAAACCATCACCCAAAACAGGTCTCCGGCAGCACCCCTGCAGGTCAGGCTGTCGGGGTCTGGAATTATGAGAAATATTTCTTTACATGTTTAAGAGATTTTAAGATCTCTGACAAACAGTGTTTTTAACCTTTGTTCATGGAAAAAGGGCTTTTAGGCTCTGGAATGAAGCAGAATTTTCAAGAGTGTTCATTAGATACTAGAATAGTGTGTAGTTTTATCACAAGGTGAGAATTTTAGATATATGGGGTTTTTAGGATGGCAGACAGGTGATGACAAGATGGAGGGACCGCATGGCTTTTGGACTTCCTCCTTCTTCCTCATCTGCCTCCATGTTCTGCAGTGAAGTGGCACATTATAGTTGGCTTAGAACAGAGTCTAACTTTGTAACATGGATAATAGTTATTGGAGAAGTATTATAAATACTGATTACATGGATTGTAGTATAAATGTACACAGCACCCTGTGTGGGGTTTTTCGGGGTTTGTGCCCGAACTGACCTGCAATGAAGAGCTCTGCAGGTCAGGAACAGAATGTATTGATAAGAAACAATAAACACGGAGAAAACATAAGGAAAGATGACTCACGGCCTTTCCTTTTCAAGATCTCTGGCTGGGGAAAACAAAACTTTGCATTCTCAGGTCAGCAGTAAACAGCCGGCAACAGAGACACGGAAAAATATTTTTTATAAACCTGAGATCAGGCCTGGCTGGGCTGCAGGTCAGGCTTGGCTGGGCTTCAGGTCGCTGGCTCCTGATGCTTTTGCTGTCTAGGTATGACGTGCATTGAGGCCATGTCCCCAAGTCTAAACCTTCTCCAAGCTTCAGCAACAGCTTGCACAGGATTTTGAGGTTCACATTTCTGGATTTAGGCTCAGGAACTGTGGGCTAAGCTAACCATAGCCACTAAATCCCCTTCTGGATCAGGACCTTGGTGTGGTGCAGCCTAAAAGGTACCTTTCCACTGCAAAACAGCAACAACTGGCTGTTATGGAACCCTGAAGGGACCTGGGACTGTGCATGGCATGGCACCTGGAGAAAAGGAGGCTTGGGGGAACCTTATCACTCTTACAAATGCCTGAAAGTATGGTGTAGCCGGGTGGGGGTCAGCTTCTTCTCTCAAGCAACTAGTGAAGGGCAAAGAGGAAAGGGCCTCAAGCTGCAGTAGGGGGATGTTTAGATTGGATACTAGGAAAAATTTCTTTCCCAAAAAAGTTGTCAGGCTTCCTAGGAAAGTGGTGGAGTCCCCATTCCTGGAGGTATTTAAAAGATGTGCAGATGTGGCAAGTGGGGACATGGTTTAGTGGTGTACTTGGTAGTTCTGGATTAATAGTTGATTTAGAGGCCTTTTCCAAGACAAACAATTCTGTGATTCTATGTGCTCACCTGTGCTAAATCAGCAAAAATGCTGAGCTGCAAGAAGCAAGACTAAATCCAGATATCTAAGGATTTTTACCTTCAGTTTGAGCCTTGAGAGGGCAGTGAGCTGTGCCAACCTAACCTCCCTTCCCTAAGGCTGCTAGAGATAGTACAGGCAGATGAAGCCCCTAAATAGAGTGAGAGAGGAAAATATAAGAATCAAAACAGAATAATTTCATAATTTCTGCTTTCTGAAGCATGCAGACATACTAACAAGAACATCTAAAGTCTGTACTCTGTCCAGAATGGAAAGTCACTATAAAATACTAACAAAAGTGTCATATCATCACCAAATGTTGATTTGCCCACTCCACATTTTCTTATTTTAATCCCTTGTTAATTTTGAAGTTATTTTCCACATTTTATGAAATTTCTGTGCATCATCTGCAACTGAATTTCAGAGCAATTAACTCCTTTAACTCCTGATTAACATATCAATTGTGTAAGGGAAGCCTGTGAAATAAGCTCAAGGCATTCCTGAAGATGAACATTGAGCAGCTAATGATTAATCATAATATGCACAATAATGAGGATGATGATGGCCTTTTGAAGACTAATATATAACAAATCATAGGGTAAATATTCTTCACTCAGCCTCCTTGCTTTTTGTCTTGATATTTGTTTTGCTTCTTGGAATGTTAATATTGAGAAAGAATTAACTAACAGTTTAAATTACAACTCCATTAGTGCAAAAGTATTGTGTTCTTGCAATTTGGATGTGAAAAAGATACAGATGACTTCTTAGCTAGTTATTTAAAAATATTTAAAGTAAAATAGTAAACAGGTATTAAATCAGACACTCTAATACTGATTGATGTTAGGTTATCCAGGCTCAAAGAGGTTTTTCTTCCTCAGATGAAATGAGCACTGCAGTGTGGTGTTGCTGAAATGAGGGCTGGCTACAGTTCCTTTGGCACTACTGATTCCATCAGAGTTTAGCTTTCAGCTTCCCAAATTACTTGTGCAATCTCAGCTCCCACAAGGGATTAACCTGCCACTCCACAGCTCAACATCTTGCTTGGAGCTGGCTCTTAGCACGAAACCCACAGCCCTACATGAGCAGTGATGTTCCTCATACCTGCACAAACCTGTCAGAGCTCACCTACCTGATGTCTCAGGACCTGGCATGACCCATCACATCATTTCAGGAATCCATGTTTTCACATAAGACTCAAGCTCTGCCCATCATCTCCCTTTGCAGCAGGCCACAGTGGTGCCCTTTAGGGACAGCTGTGTGGCACCTCGCCACCAATATGACATGTCCCAGGCTACCATGTTAGCCCAAAACTGGCCACCCCAGAGGGCTGGCCCTCTTCCTTGCCACACTGGAGAGGACAAGACAGCACTGCAAATCCTTGGGGTGGAGTTTGCCAGCTCTGGGGCAATGTTCTAGCACATCCAAATAACTGATTGGGACAGGATGGGGGAATTGGCCATGGGAACAAGCAAGGCAGTGCAGGGCAGTAGCTGCTCCCCCAGCAAGTACTGGGTGTCTGCTGTAAACATCAGCCAGGCAGGAGTTGCTCCAGGCTCCCTGTGATGGCAGAGGCTTTGTAAACCCTGTTCCAGCTTAAACCAGATTCACCTTCTTCAGCACAAGCCTAATGGGATTGTAAGCAGTTAAGTCCCTGTGACTTTCTCAGACAGTGTAATTTTACACAGCCATGCCCTCTCCTCCTCCTTTCTACACCACAGCCTTAAGATTGGACAGTTTTCTTTCATTTCAACTTGGGTTTACTCAAAAGAAAAGCAATTACTCTCTAGCCAGTTTAAACAATTGTCAAATAACCTGCTGTGACCAGGCAGAGAGAAAAAGTGTGAGGGAAAAATAACATGCCTTCCCCTGTCAAGTTGCCTTCCAAAGTAGTATCTGCTCCTCTAGCTGATTACAGGTGTCGGGCTGCCTCAGGATCTCTTGGTGATTTTATAGTGATCCATCAAGGGAACACATTACACACCTCTGAGCTGATAGGTTTATCCAGGCAGCTGAGAGATACATGCATGCAGAGACACAGCCCAGGCCATGGCCCCCCTTCTGATGGCAGGGACCTGGGATGGGCTCCATGATCCATGTCTTGCCTGGTGACCTGGGCAGTTGGAGCTATTGCCTGGGCAGAGGCACCAGTGCTCATGGGGAGAAAACTTGAGAGGAGAAGGTAATGCTTTCTAGGGCAGCATCCAAAGAAGGCTGTTAATCCATGGCAGCGTGGAAACCAGGAGAAGATCCTTTTCTTTTGGATAAACAACAAGTTCTCATCTTATTGAAGATAAGACATAGCATATAGTTATCACATTAGGGTAAACCGGTGTGATTTTTGTACAACTTTGGGTTTTGTCACCCAAAGAAGAGGTGCAAACATACCATAGCGTTTCCTCCTTTCTGTCTTAGGCACACTGATGTTTGCTGTGAACCAGAAACAAGACCTGCCTTCCAAAGTCTTCCCTGAGATTAGCTCAGGTGATCGAAGCATGGCACGAATAACTCCAAGGTTGTGGGTTTGACCCCCGTATGGGTCACTTAAGAGCTGGACTCGATGATCCTTGTGTGCCCCTTCCAGCTCAGAATATTGTGTGATTCTGTGACTGTAGGCTCACCTCAGACCCGACATCATCCCAGCTTGCCGTGTCTGTCACCAGGAGAGGTGACAAAGGCAGTGGAGCTGTAGGGAAGCTCCTTCAGTGTACAATTCAGTGAGCATCGCGACACATTTCACCTTTTACTTCTCCGTTGCACCAAGAGCCACAGAGCATTTTAAGAGGATGACTTGCATCCCTCAGCAATTTCCAAGGGCACCTGTCTTTCGAATAATGGATTTGTGATTCATGGCCAATCATTTCTTGGTTTATGTGTGCTTTTCTGCTGGGTCAAGGATATTTAAAAAGTCTCTAACCACAGTGTGTGCATCCGTGTTAAGAGGTTGAAGGTGATGGGTGCAGCCCATACCACCCACACTCCTTGCTCAGGCAGGCAGGCAGTGGCTAAAAGAGACCATTTAATCTTTAATCTTCCTCCTTTCTCCCCAGTTTAAACAATACCAAAATCAGAGGGGATACTCTTGTGATTTGGCTTAAATCTGCTTCTGATCTGGGTAAGCTGAGTTGAGATCAGGTGTCTTTATGCCAAAGCATGTGATTTCTTACATGTAGCCCCCATCATTTCAAGGAGAAGCTGGAGAAAGGAAAGGTACACAAGGGAAAAGCAACAATCCAGTAATGACAAGTCCATTCCTGTATTTCCTGGGGAAAAATTGCTATGGGGACCCATCAGAGTGGTTCATAAAAACCCCCACACCAGCCAAACTCACCACAAAGAGACCCAAGTGCAACTAAACTGGCTGCCCATTTCAAGGCCTGGTAAATCTAAAGAAAAAAGAAGATGTTTGGAAAATTGATTACTTGTTTCCTAATTGAGTTCTTCGCACTTTCCTGTGTTGCCTCCATGCTCCTTGAGAAGCAATTTATAGGACCAGGGCATGAGTTTGCTGAATCCTGAAAAAAACCCCACTGTAGATGAGAATGGCAAGTGTGTGGGGTCTGCTAAGGTGACAAAAAAGGGTCCCTGGTGTCACCAAGTTCACGTCAGATCAAGGAGCAGAGCAGACACTGTGCCTTCAGAGACAAACTGTAATTAAAACCCATGGGGCAGTGCTCGGAAAGGGACTGCCACAGCATTACCTGTTATTTTGAAGGGTATGTAGGAAAGGAAAGGTGGCAGCCAATTTGCATCTGAAGCAGTCCAACTTGTGGCCCCTGCTTTGTTAGCAGCAGGCATCTGCTGTGGTTCTCTTCCCCATTTTTTTAGCTTCTCACAGGGGAGTTAAAAAGCTGTTCCTTGGGCCATGGGCACGGCTGGCACTTTGAAAAATCACCTCTGCAACAGACTGGTTTGGACTTGTGCTTGTGACAGTTATCCAGGTTGCTGGTGGTGTTTCACATGCCCATCACTGCAGCATCTTTCATCACCATGACTGCCCTTTGCAGAGCTCTCCTGCCGATCTGCCAGAAAGGCAATCTGGGAACCAATTAAGCACACTAGATTAAAAACATCTGCCCTCTAATCAATTGTTTCACTTCTCGGCATCCTTTTGCAGAGCAAACTGAAATATAGATGCTAAATAATACTCACTAAGAGGGATTTGTTACTTTTTTAATGCTATAAGTAACATCCAAAAACTATAGCCCCAAATAGCTTGTACAGTACAGTGGTCTAATATGTCTAAGAGGTGGATTTTTATTAGCTGCATTTGTTGTCCTGCATTGCATTTCTACTAGATTTTAAAAATGTGATCATGTTTTACTCTGGTCCCTACCAATACAGGTTTCTAATGATCTGCACAGAAATCTTAACATTTCTGCATTAACTGTGAAATGTCAAAGTTAAATGTAAAAGGAAGATGAAGAGTGAGTGGTCTTCTTTCCTTCTCATAATCTGCAAGGATTTCCCCTCCAGCTTTAGGACCCAACTGTATCTTCCCGTGTTTGATACCACTCAAAAATGTGGCTTAATTATTAGCAAACCACCACCAGCACCTAGTGAGAGTCTGAACAGAAACCCAAATGTATTATCTACCAAACCAAGAATTTACATCTGACTGCATCGCAACCTTCTGAGATTCTATAGTAAGCAAAAAATGCTTATTCTGGCACTTTCCCCAAAGCAACCTACCAGGTTTCAGATATTACAGCCATCAGTCAATGCAGGTTGAGCACATTTGCAGCAGAGACCCCCTGCACTGCTGTCATGGCTGTAAGATTAAATTAAAAAGCACAGTTATCTTCTGTAGCCTGGAGCATTGTTATCTCTTCAAACACAAGGAAGCCCTATTCCTTTTACGCTGACAGGGCAATGCCAGGGACTCACCAAGTGTGCTCTATGCACCACTTTAAAAAAAATTAAATCTGTGGCACTGAGATAATTATCTGAACTCTCATTTATTATGTGGAAGAAGAGAAATCTGGCGGGAGTTTTGGTAGATCTGGCAATGATTTTCTGCCAGGGAAGGAATTCCCCGTAGCCAGCAGGGAGGCTTTCAGTTTCTCATCCACTTGGCCTCCCTTTTGTTTTAATATGAGCTTGCTGAGTGCTGACAAGGGACGTGGTGATGTGCAGCTCAGCATTTCATAAAGCAAGCAGCGCTCCCACCGAGGGGCAGGAGGGAGCATGTGGGTCTGCCGAGGGGGTCCCCAAGGGGTTCCACCCAGCATTCCCCACAAACAGGATCTCCTGATCATTTTTCAAGTGGATGAAGGAAGCTTGCAGGGTTTTGGGGTTTACTGCTGTTGTTTTCCCTCACTACTTGTATTTACCTTGGCAGCTGGGGAAATACTGATCCGTGTTGCTGAAGGGTTTGCTGGAGGGTTTCTGGGAGGCCTTGGTGGTTTCTCACTTAGTAGCTAGCTGAAGGCAGGAAAAACAGCCTGGGAAAAGAAAAAAGACCACCACAAACACCTCTCTCCCTTTTTTTCTTTTTCCCATGGATCAGTTCTCTGACCAGTTCATGATGAGCCTGCCAACCACACACACTGGCACATGGCAGGGGCCTTGGGGAACTGAACCAGCCCTTGTGCCTGGGGCTGGCAGGAGGGATGCCAGCCTAAA
>CM031857.1:53617938-53638903 GCA_018697195.1 Certhia americana
AAATCCTGAAACAAAACCCCCACTGTAGATGAGAAGGAAGTGTGTGTGTTCTGCTAAGGTTGACAAAAAAGGGTCCCGGTGTCACAAGTTAACGGTAAGATCAAGGAGCAGGCAGACACTGGCCTCAGAGACAAAATGTAATTAAAACCCATGGGGCCAGTGCTCGGAAAGGGACTGCCACAGCAGTCCTGTTATTTACGGGTATGTAGGAAAGGAAAGGTGGCAGCCAATTTGATCTGAAGAAGTCCACTGTGGCACAGGCTTTGTTAGCAGCAGCAATTGCTGTGGTTCTGTACCCATTTTTTTAGCTTCTCACAGGGGAGTTAAAAAGCTGTGCCTTGGGCCACCAATGGGGCAAACCGGCTGCGGCACTTTGGAAAAATCACCTCTGCACAGACTGGTTTTGGGACTTGTGATTGTGACAGTTATCCAGGTTGCTGGTGTGTTTCACATGACCATCACTGCAGATATTTCAGCACCATGACTGCCTTGCAGAGCCTCTCTGGATCTGCCAGGAAAGGCACTATGGACCAATATAATTAAGCACACTAGATTAAAACCATCTGCCCTATAATCAATTGTTTTCACCTGCTCGGCATCCTTTTGCAGAGCAAACTGAAATATAGATGCTATAATAATACTCCACTAAGATGGAGATTTGTTACTTTTTTATGCCATAAGAACATCCAAAACTATAGCCCCACAATAGCTTGGGACAGTACAGAGTGGTCTAATAGTCTAAGAGGTGGATTTTTATTAGCTGCATTTGTGGTCCTTGCCATGCATTTCTACTAGATTTTAAAAATGTGATCATGTTTTACTCTGGTCCCTACCAATACAGGGTGTTCTAATGATCTTGCCCACCAGAAATTCTTAATCCATTTCGCATTAACTGTGAAATGTCCAAAGTTTAATGTAAAAGGAAGAGATGAAGAGGGTTGGAGTGGTTTTCTTTACTTCCTAAATCTGCAAGGATCCCCGACAGCTTAGGCACCCCCAACTGTATCGTCCCTGTGTGTTTGATCCACTCAAAAAAAATTTTAATGTGGATAATTATTAGCAAACCACAACCAGCACCAAGTGGAGTTGAACAGAAGAAACCCAAATGTATATATACCCCAAAACCAAGGAATGTACAGGCTGACTGCCATCTCAACCTTCTGAGGAATTCTATAGTAAGCACAAAAAATGCGTATTCGGCCACTTTTCCCCCAACGCAACTACAGGTTGCAGATATTACAGCCATCAGTAAATGCAGGTGAGCATATTTGCACAGAGACCCCTGCACTGCTGTCATGGCTGTAAGATAAATTAAAAAGCACAGTTATCTTTGTAGCCTGGAGCCTTGTATCTATTCAAAAACAAGGGAAGCCTATTCCTTTTACGCTGACAGGGAGCAATGCCAGGACTCACCAAATGTTTTGCTCTATGCACCACTTTTAAAAAAATTAAATCTGGGCACGATGTAATTATCTGAACTCTCATTTATTATGTGGAAGAGAAGAAGAAGAAGAGGAAAAGAAAGAAGGGAAAAATTGGCGTGGAGCAATTTTGGTTTAGATCTGCAATGATTTTCTGCAGGGGGAAAGGAATTCCCCGTAGAATAGCCAGCAGGGGGAGGCTTTCAGTTTCTCATTCCCACTTGGCCGGCCTTTTGTTTTTAATATGAGCTTGTGCTTTGAGTGCTTGACAAGAGGGGAATCGGGGTTGATGTGCAAGAGCTCAGCACAGTTCATTAAAGCACGCAGCGCTCCCCACTGAGGGGAAGGAGGGAGCATGTGGGTTGCCGAGGGGGGTCCCCCAACCAAGGGGTACCCAGAGCATTCCCCCACAAACAGGATCTCCAATGATTCATTTTCAAGGATGAAATGAAGGAAGCTTGCAGGGTTCTTTTTTTGGGGCTTACTGCTGTTGTTTTCCCTCACTACTTGTATTTACCTTGGCAGCTGGGGAAATAGATCCGTTTTTGTGTTGCTGAAGGGGTTTGCTGGAGGGGGTTTCTGGAAGGGTGGGAGGCCTTCTTGTTGGGGTGGTTTCTCACTAGTAGCTTGCTATGCTGGAAGGCAGGAAAAAAAAGAAAAAAACAGCCTGGGAAAAGAAAAAAGACCACCACAAAACACTCTCTCCCTTTTGTATTTTTCCCATGGATACAGTTCTCTGGAACCCAGTTCATTGATTTGAGCTGCCAACCACACACACTGGCAATGGCAGGGGCCTGCCTTGGGAAAACGAACCGCCTTGTGCCTGGGGCTGCAAGGAGGGAGATGCCTCAGCTCCCAAAAGGCAGCACTTCTGTCCTCCTCACCTAAAACATGGTCTAAAATACCAATTTAGCTAAATTTTATAGTCAGGCTGGCTGCATTCCAGTTCAATCTGACGCCAGATTTTACATCAACTGCATTGATTGAATCATTGTAAAATATCTGAAAACAATTTGCTACAAAAAAGCTTTCCCTCCCTCTCAATCTGTTAGTTAGTTTCACACTAACAATTTTTTTTGCTCCTGCTGCTTGTTGTCATTGTCATATTTAGCTTAGATTAGAGCATTGCAACCACTTATACTGCTTGAGGTTTGGTTTTTGTGCACTTTAAATCTGCCCCTGTTTTAAGACAAGCATGTGAGAAGTAGGAACTACAGCACTCCTTTTAATGTTTTCTTTGTGCCCTTTCGCATCTGCCTTCTCCCTCGAACTTCTCCTCTCATTCCTACTCGAACTCTCCTATCGCTCCTCGAAATCTCCTCCATCATTCGAACTCTCATATCCTCGTAGGAAGATTATCTACTCTCATCTCCTCACTCCTCTCCTCCTCATCTCCTCTCTTCACTCTCATCTACTTCTTCTACTCTCTATCCTCTCCTCTAATCTCCTCTCCTCTCATCTACTATCCTATCATCTCCTCTCCTCTCCTCTCCTCTCGCTACTCCTGCTCCTCTCCTCTTCCTCTCCTCTCCTCCCTATCCTCTCACCTCCTTAGAACTCTCTTCCTGCTACTAGAACTCTACTATCACTCGAACCCTATCATCTCTCGACACTACATCCTCCCCTCTACCCTCTCCCCCTCTCCCCTCTCCCACTCTCCCTCTCTCCCCCTCTCCCTCTCTCCCCTCTCTCCCTCTATCCCTCTCCCCTCTCTCCCTCTCTCCCTCTCTCCCTCTCTCTCCTCTATCCTCTCTCCCCTCTCTCCCCTCTCTCACTCCTTCCCCTCCCTCATTTTTTTTTTTTTTTTCACTGCCTTTCCTTGCCTCTGCCTGCTTTTCTTGTGCTAGACTTTCATTCATTGTTTTACTTCACCTTACTTCTCCCCTTTCCTTCCACTGATGAAGAAAGTTTTAAAATCCCTCCTGGGCTCACCCTGAAGACAAAGTCAAACTCAGGACTGGCTTAGCTCAATCCCCACTGCTGGAAAACAGCAGCTGGTGAATCTTTTACCAGTGGGTTGGATGTTCCTGCCTAGGATGACAGCATCCATTGGTGGATGCTGGAGACAGGAATGGCAGTCATCTGCAATGATGTGTCCCAGCTGCAGCCAGGTGCCCCATGCCGAGCTTGGAGTTAATGGGCCCCAATATCCTCCAGCAGGGTCCTGGCAAGTCCAGTGCAGCACCTGGCATTGCCCCATCCTGGCCAGTGAGCCATGGAGGCCTCAGTCACCTCATCCATGTCCCATGGGATGCTTGGGTTGCCCTAGTTCCAGCTGAACTGTGAGACTCAAGCAGGGGGCTGAGGACACTTGTCTTTTAGCAAGCTCACTCACAGCTGGCGAGATGTCATCGTAGCAAGTAGTTGTCATCACCCGCTCTGCTGGTTGTGGTAATAAAAAGAGACAATTTAGAGTTGTACAGCTCCAACTGGGAGTGTTTCCCAGCTGTGTGTGCTTCTCAGCCATGCCACAGCTTTGCTCTGCGTTGAGCAGAGCTTGAAGTGCCTCAGCCTGTGCAACATGAAAAGCTCTGTCTGGAGCTCTGCAGGCTCTTCACTGCTCCCTGCCATGCTGCTGGGATCTCTTGGACCCCCATGCAACCCATGTTGGTTTTGTCTTATTGCCACAGCCCTGCACCTGCAAGCCCTGTTATGACAGTCTGCCATGAAAAGTAATGGCCACCAGCGTGAGAATCACCTTTCTTTCCCATATCTCTTCCTATTCTGGGGCTCTAGCTCTCAGCTTACATTAGAGAACACAACAAAATCATAGCATCATATAACCATTAATAGAATCATAAAATCATTTAGATTAGAAAAGACCTCTAAGATCATTGAGTCCAACCAGAAGGAAGTTTGAGTGGGTCAAAAAATCCCTAAAACCCCTGTATACTTACCATGGGGAATTTGTCTATAAAAGATGTCAGCAGAGAGTATGCTTAGGGGAGGACTCTCCTCTGAAGACCTCCTGTACCTTCTCCTCCCAGCTGGTCATGGGCTTGAACTTTCCTTTCCCTTCCCTTCTGTTTCACTCCTTTCATTTTTTATTCTCAAAGAGTAGCTGTTATCTCTGAAGTCAATGCATGTCACCAGCTACAGACCCTGTGATTAAAGCTTTGTGGATGTCCAGCTGTCCCAACATCCTCCACACAACAGCCTGGGTGAGGCTGAGAGCAGCTGAATACCAGCCAGCAGGTGAGCACCAATGGTAAATGGTGCCCAGCTTCCTGAGGAACTCTCTGCCTGCCAGCTCCTGGTATTCCTGCACAGGGATCACACAGGAGGCAGGCTCCAGAAGTGATGCAGAGTTGGGCAACTAGGAGAGAAAGTCCATGTGCTAGCTGGTGGCCTTCAGGGAGAGATTCATCCAGTCACAGTCCTGAGGGAACTCCCAAAGGACTAAATGAAGGTCCCTCAGAATGGCAGAAACCATTCTTTATTCAAAGTGAGTAAAGAAACTTACTGTGTAGTTGTTTCTTCCTTCATCGCACATTATCTTCCAACACCTAAGGCAACACTAAAGATGAAAACAGGTTTCTATTCTTAACCAAAACAACTCACAAGGCTTCCCGTTTTGATTAACAGCTCCAGTTCAAAGGGGGAGCAAATGATTATCCAAAATTAAGCTAGAATATATTTTTCTCCCTCTCCTCTTCCATGGCACCATTCCAGTGGTTCTTCACTGGGAAGACTGATGGGTTCCTGGTGCACATACACCACATCAGGTATCATTAGAAAACCATCCATTCAAAGGGGTGAATGCAGATCTGGTTTAAAAAGTGACAATATACAAATGTCACTCTCTCACTTGACACATCTGACCAAGCAGAGCATATTTTTATGTGCACTTGGAAAATTGCTGTTTACATTCATGACTGAAACGAAACCTGCACCCCACAAGCACACACTGTTACGCTTAGCCTTATATATACGTGGCATCTGGTTTATTCAGTCAAAATAGCTGTGCACATTGTTATTTTCAGGCTTTGAGAAGCTATTGCCATGGGGACTGAAGATCCAAATAGATCCTGAGATCAGATCACAGGAGGTTTTAAAATAAAATTGCCGCTTTTGCCAATAATCATGTGAAACCAGCTTCAATGTGTAAGCACAGAGACTCCTCGCCACCTTGGTGACTCCTTACAAATTGTAGTTATTGAAATAAGAAGGATATTCTATATTGTTCATAGCAGCCTGTACCAATTGTATTTTCAAGATTTAAATATACAGAATGTCTCCTCAAAGGAGAAGGAGATGGTGGTAGCCAGCTGTAGAGGGTTTGGGTTGGTACCATACCATAACTCCAGCTGAATTTTTTTCCTTCAAGGAACACAAAGGCAAGTATCTCTTGTTCCAGATTCCCTTAGAACTGCACTTGTGACTTTCTTATCTCTGCAGAAAGACAAAGTATTACACAGAGAGGGAGAGAAAATAAAAATGTATATATATAAAATTACGTATAAAAAATGTATATATATAAACTTATAGTGGAGCAGAAACTAGAACTTGTTTTGCAGAACAGAAGTCACTGGAATCTGCCTCTACTTCTGCGTAATCCCTGCAGTGAAGCAATCTCAAGCTGTGCTATCAGCTCTGGCAAATGAAGCGATGTCAGGGCAGGTTAATACTTGGATATGAGAACGTGAAAGAAAATCCGCCTTTCTAAGGATGCTGTAATCAGAGCTGCATTAACCAGGGACAGAAACAGCCTGCTCTGGC
Organism: Certhia americana; assembly: GCA_018697195.1. Lineage (NCBI taxonomy): Eukaryota > Metazoa > Chordata > Aves > Passeriformes > Certhiidae > Certhia > Certhia americana. The sequence continues at coordinate 53,624,079 of CM031857.1, forward strand.
TGGGTACAGGGAGGAACTGGTTGCACAACATGCACACAGTGTGCAAATGCATGTTGTGTTGCTGGGATCAAGGGAGGGGGGTTGGGGGTTGGATCCAGAAGCCCCCCAGTAAATCTTTGCCTTTTTGATCATAACTATTGTCATTAAATTGCCTTTGCTTACACACAAAAAAAAATCTTATTTTGAGTTAGTGAAATTAAGATCAAATCCAAGTGAAGGCTTTGGTGCCACTGCAATTCCACTTTCAGATACTTCTGCCTTTTTTCTGCAGTGCAGATATAAGTCCTTCAGCTCTCAGCAACTGTGTTTAGGGGAAAGAGTGTATTGCTAACATATACCGAAATCTGAAACAGGTCATCATGCTTTGTGACAGTGTGGTGGGTTGACCCATGCTGGATGCCCAGTGCCCACCAAGTCACTTTATTGCTCTCTCTTCTCAGCAGGATATGGGGAGAAAAACAGGACAAGTGCTCATGGGTTGATTTAAGGACAGGGAGGGGTCACTCACCAGTTACTGTTGTGGGCAAACCAGACTCAGAGAAATTAATTTATTGCAAATCAAATCAGAGTAATGAGAAATAAAACCAAATCTTTAAACACCTTCCCCCCACCCTGCCCTTTTCTGTCAGGTCCATCTTGGAGCTGTCTGGCACTGGCTCTGTAGGACATGGGGGAGGTTTCTGGCAGGTTCTCACAGCAGCCACCCCTGTAGCCCCTCTGCTGCTGAAATCTTGCCATGGTAGCCCAGCACAGATGGTAATGTGCTGGCTCTTCATGTCCGTGCTAGCTAAACACATCTGATTGTGGTTGGTCAATCTATACTCTCTCCTATCCCTGTGTCACCTATTGTGCATCACTCATCACCTCTTCAAAGCATCTGTGTCCCAGCACCATGATGTTTAGGAAGCTGGCAGTATGGCTTCTCATTATTGTTCTGGAACTGATGAAGGTCACCCCAACCACAGAGCTCCAAACCGGCAGTTAAGTTATTTCAGAAGTGATCCTCCAGTGCCACCAAATCAGAGGCTACGGGAGAAAAAACATTCTTTTCCCTCATGCTGCCGAAATACAAGACCTTGTCTGATATGCAGGGCCAAGAGTTGGACTTGGTGATACTTGTGGGTCTGTTCCAGCTCAGGATATTCTATTGTTCTATGAAACTTCTCATTGCTTGGGGTTGTCAGCATAAGACAGTTTTCAAGTCGAGATCTGACCTCACGGTCTACCAGCATTCCAGAGACTTTATAAGTATTCACTAAGTCAGGTTGTCCCGTTTGGGATCCTCTTTTAGAGACCAACCAGAGCCAAGCAGGGCTCTCCTATATTTCGTGGTCCAGCTGTATGGACCACCCTGAGGTGGGCATACAGGCTGGTTTGCAGAAGTTTCAATAATTCTGTGGAGGACAGGCCATGGGCATGTGTCCTGCCAGATGTCAGGAGTGGGCTGTGACAACAGAGCTGTCTGTCCCTGCCGAACCTCACCAACACCAGGCCTGGGCAGCACATCCAGCTCTGAACTGTCCTTATGGTACACACACTATGACCACACAGACATATGCAACACCAGCACCCTGCTGCAAGTGATGCTGACAATTGTCTCCATGATCCCAGTGGCCATCTCCTCATAGACGGAGAGCAGTAACCTTCATCTGGCCCATGACTCTTGCAGGATGCAGTGCAGGGGCTTTGGGTTGCTGATGTGAGTCCCACGGCTCCCAAGACAGGCTTTCCCTCAACCACTGTGACATTCTCCACTTGCCACTGTCTCCATAGCTTGCATGAAGACTTTGAGGAGCCCTTCTGCCTAGAAGATGCCGTGAGGCAGGGAATAGGAAGAGAGATGGCAAATGACAGTGATTCTCACACTGGTGTCACATCATTACTCATGGGAGAACATCATAGCAAGGCTTGCAGGTGCAGGGCCATGACAATAAGACAAAACTCCCAATTATTCCAATTGAATTATCCACTTTGAAGTATAAATTAAGAGTCATCCTGTGGACAGTCACTCCCAGGTCCTCAGGGACCTTTCCTGTAAATTGCATTCCTTTAATACCTCCTTCAGCTACAACTTTGTCTGTGCCAGAGATTTTCTGGCCCTTTTTGGCTCTGGAGCTGGGCTTCAACCAGTGCATTTCCGGGCTGCCTGTGCCAAAGGCTCTGGGCCATGGGGAAGACCGCCCAGAGCCATTTCTACAAAATGGTTTTTATAGAAAAAACAGCCTATCAAGCCTATCAAGCTTTGCTGTTTGTGGCACAGCCGAGCCCACCCCAACCTCCTGAGCACCTGCATCTCAAGGCCAAAGCCAAGAGGGAGGTGGATCCATGGTTCTGCTAACAGTATGTCAGAAGCCCTGCTGCAATCCTCTGAGCAGGATGACATTCTGGCTCTGATCATCATCTACCTTAAATTTGGAAGAGCTGGTGTGAATATCTATGACCCATCAAGTTTTGGTGGCTGCCTGGAGCTCAGTCATCAGGAGAAAGGGATGTCTTCAGCTCCAGGTGGGTGCCCGCGCCCTCAGCACATTCCCCTCCTCCTGGGGCTTGGGCTGCCTGGGCCCAGGGCCAGCTTTGACAGTGCAGCTGCCTGGCCTTGAATCAAAGAGCTGTTTGAGAACAAGCTGTGAGGAGCCTTGGCAAGGATTCGCTCCCCTAATCTCAGGCACTGTTTTTAAGTAGGGCTTTTGCCCTTGGTCTCTGCCCCAGCTACATTGCAGCTATCCCTGTATCTGGCCATATAACTCCTTAGTATAGACCTGGACATGACCTGGGACCTGCCTCAGCTCTTCTTGCTTGGGTACCATAGCAAGAAGATCCTTGCCCATGAGGCCCCTATTTCATGCCCATCTTGCTGTCACCCCCAACAGCAGCTCACCAGCTCTTGTGTGGAGCTGCCTAAAAACAGGAGACAACAGAAGATGAGGAAATATTGCATACTCTGGGATTTTCTCTGAGAATAGCAAAGAAGGAAAGTGATGCTCTGAACCAGAACGAGCAGAACCTAATTCTCCCAGTTAAAGCATGGACAAAGATGCTGAGACAGCAACTTGGCTCAGACAGAACACAGAGAACCTATGAATAACCAGAGGTTTTATGGTTCCTCCTTCACTAACAATGTCCCCCAGATTCTGAAAATGCTAGCAGACTGTCCAGCTGCTCCCTCAATGCTTCTGTTCCTCGTCGGCAGATAATGAGGCATTTGTAAATCCTGACTCTGGGATTCTGTTCACTGATTCTCCCAAAGCCAGCCTCATGTCAGCTCCCTCACCAGCTCTTTGTGTTGACCCCAGAAGTGATTTCTTCCAGCAGAAAGGGCAGCTCTCTGGGACTGGTCCTGGCACAGAGATACTGAGGAGGGCCCTCATTTTCCTGAGCCCTTTACCAGTCTGCACAGCCCCTGAGAGCCCACTGGAGCTTCTTGTTTTTGCAAGGTGCCATTGACCATGCTGCCTGTGGGTAGTGGGATAGGGTGCTCTGCTGCAGAGAAGTATTATAGACTGCCAGGTCTGCTGAGACACTGTTGAAAGACTGGAAAACAACATCAGAGAGTCAATTTAATGATATGCACAGCCCCACTGCAGCTAGAGAGTGTTTCCTTGTGCGCATCATTCATTAATCTATGGCTGCAGTTTTCTTCCAAAAAAGCAGCTGTTTTCAACCCAGACTGGAGTGTGGTACAAGGTAAGCTGCCTTCAGAATAAGGGACTAGAGAAGGGACAAAGCAGCAACAGGACAACCAGGTGACACCCATAACCTACTGCTTTGAAACTGGAGGAACCACACTGTACTCTGGGACTACTCAGGTGTCAAATTCACACTGATATGGTTCACTAAGCACTGATTTTCTGTTGTGAATATAAGGACTATTGTGGGTCAGACGAAAAGCAGGTCTGAATAAGAATTCAGTAAGACTGTTGTATCTCCAACAGTCACGAGCAAATGGATGTATAAAGAAAAGCATAAGAACAAGAGAAAAAGTGATGCTCCCCCCAGCACTTTCCCCGTGTTTCAACTGTTTTCAGCTTGGGGATTTCCTGACCTGGGGGTTGTGGATCTTTCTACACAGCAACTTACCATGGGCTCCTCTTTAGTGGATCTATCTCATGTTTCCTGGAGTGTGTGTTACCTCTTAGCTCACACAGCATTTGTTGGCAGCCTTTGACAAAGCTGGAGGCTCTACCAGGACTTAGTTCACTGTCATTACTAAGCCACAGTTGCAATGAAGTAAGAACATAACTCTTCTCCTATGAAGACAATTTTTTTTTACCTGAGTGATGGAGAGAACTGCAAACACTCATTAATGGTCTCACCAAAACAATACATGTACCTTGAGGGAAAATGAGTGTCAGAGGCAATGCTTTAATTTACTTTGTGCGTTACTCATCCCTTTTTGTGAGCAAGGAACACCCAACGAGACGCTGCTCAGCCAGTTGCTGAAGAGCGACAGCCACAGAGGGTCCAGGCAGGGCCCCAGCCACGCAAGGGTCTGAGCCTGTGCCAGTCATGCTGTCTCTAGAGGTACTAGAAGGCAAGGCAAGAAAGCTAACATCTGCTGAGAGTTAGAGAGCACATGAACAGCTCCGATTTTTTGGGCAAAAAGGCTTTCTCTTGCTCTGCCATGCCAGTGGTGATACATGGTTACAGCTGTCATGCACCCCAGGTCAGAGGTGCTTGGGTATCCCATTTTGAGGTGGGCAAGCAACGCACAAGATGCATGGGTGCTTTAAATAATAGCTTAAACTTAAGTAGCAATCCTTGTACCTTCCTGTGATTACAAGTTGCACAATTTTACAGACTGTTCTTGACATGTGGTTTGTAGCCAAGTGAGCAGCAGTGTTTCAAGATGATCCTACCTTGCCAGCCACCCCTCTCCTCTGCTGGGTAGGCATCCATACCTCCTCCAGCCCAAAGGTCTTGGCTTTAGCTGCTCATGGCTGTGAACAGAGACTGAGGAGCTGACACATTTTATTTGTCTCTCCTGCCTCACCTTCTAACATCCATTAGCAGGGTGGGACTGCATCTTAAAGCAGTGCACCTGAACTCCCCAATCCTTCTTGGAGGGATTGGCAGCAAGAACATGACTCGGGTTCATGACAGTTTTTTTACACGCCAGTTTTCTTGCAGCCCTATTGACTGGTGGATACAGACAAAATCGCTGACTGCAACCACAGGGTGAGTGGCCTCTGGCCCTGACACTGCAGGTGGACTCCTGACCTGACCACGTGATCTTCCCAAAACATAGCAATATTCATTGGGCTGATCCAGTTTTGTTGGAGCAAACAGGTCATCCCAGAAACAAGCACTACTCAACTCTGTCCAGTAATGGAACATCTGAAAAGTTCTTATTGCCCCGTATCTTTGAATTATGAAAGATCTTTTCTCCTCATAGCTCTTTAAACTACAGAGTTTATGTTGTCAGGGCACTGAAGGCACTCACAGACCTTGGTGGCCCTAACCACCGTCTTTTGCTCCCCTTCACCCTGGGCCAAGCCTGAAGTGAACTTGAGACTGCACCACTGCAGCATCCTTGGAGCAAAGGATGGAAATGGAGCACAGGAGGCTGCTCAGGGCCAGTGAATCCTTTAAATGTGCTCATAGCCCTGACACATATCTTGCAGGTCTTGGCAACAAGAACACATTGATACTTCATCACCCATGGTGATGAAGAACGGCCACCCAGATCCACATGGTTTGCTCTGTTTTCAAAGTAGCAAAGTACTCATTCCTTATATTTTAGTAGTGTCTATTAATTACAGTGCCAAAAAGTAGTATTTGCTTAACTGCATCAAAATATTTTTTCTGAGCACATGCAACTTCAATTACCAAGTCAAGAGCTCCACTACAAAGCTTTATTCAGGCAGTAGAGCCAAGCAAACTCCTATGTAGCTCTGTCTAAGAGGTGTTCAATTCCTGAGTGTCTACTAGGACTAATGAAATACACTATAGAAACCCTGAAGGGCTTATATCAAGGAAGAAATGGGAAAGAAAATAACTAGTGAAGCTATAAATCCTATATAGTGGAATGGGTATAGATTTATGGATTGATAAATTGAGTTATCCCAACCTGGAGACACTTGATTTTTTAGTTGTAAGTCTTCCTTTTACCTCTCAGTTTACACTGACTGGTGCTGAACAATAATCCTTTGTTCATTGTTAAGGTGACCAATTCCTCCAGGGAACAGATCCTGCCTAGCAGGAATCATATCAGTATTGCTCTGCTGTCCCACCAGGCCTAAGTCAGCCCCAGCTGGCAGCTACAGCCACCTTGCTGGGGTGGGGGGGTAAAACAAAGTTTTCAGCTGCTGAATTTGATTTAGGAGCTCTCCTGAAGACAGTTGGACAACTGGAGCCAATTTTCTTTCAAACGTGCAAGTGACAGAGCCTAGAAGCCATCTCTGACAAACGCCAGCCAGATTGGTTGTGCCTTTTTGGCTTTGTCTGCTTCTGACTCCTCTTCCACTCCTAGCAACAATGGTGCAGCACACCCAGATAAAGCTGTTGGGAAAAGGCACGGAGGGAAGTGTACTGGGAGTAAAAACTACTTGGAAATGAGAGAGATGGAAATGCTATATTGATCTGTCAGATAAGAACATTTGGCATGCAGCTCAGTGAGGGTGAGGAAGAGCATTAGTCTTCCAGATTTTTACTCATCTCCATCAGGCTGCAAGCCTTGTTTTGCCAGAACTGTGAGGTACAAGTTTCAGTCACTTGAATGATCCAAAGAGGGGTTGGGAGAAGGCAAATAAAAAGCTGAGCTGTCAATTAGAGGGAGAGATTCTGAAAGAGGTCTGTGAAAAAATTATATATAGCTGAAAGGATCTGTTGCAGAACCTGATGTGGTATAAGATGAGCTAAATTTGAATGTTAAATGTTTTCATTATTTTGGGGTTTTGGTTTTCTTGGATAATGCTCTGCTTTATGTATGGTGTTAGATCACTGCTTACCACTGTCTACAACTACATCACCCACATACATCCTCTTTTCTACCATGAAAATTCCAGGTGTGATTTCAGGGCACTGTATTTGACCCAAACTGCTATGCCTGGGCTACCATCAATCTGGACGTTCTGGGTCTGCTTGCAGTCTATCCAAACACACCCAGAGCTGCACATGGGGAGTCACAGTGCAATAATTTTGACAGTTTGGGGACAATCTGTTGGGCTGGCAGAGCCCCTCTGTGCTCTGTGTTACACTAGGTGCAGGAGTCCAGCTGCCACATGTGGTATGAAGGGTGTGGTGGCAAAGCACTGGATTTGCTTTTCCCAGGCAGGTTTGCTTGCATGGCAGACTCACTCACCAAAGGAGACTCGAGGCTTCCCGAAACACCTGGATTTCTTAGGTGCTTGTTGTGTAGCATTTCCTAGGCAGTGCACAGCAATGTTAGTGCAGTCATGAGGAGCAGAGGGAGGTGCAGAGCAGACCCATGAACACAGCCTTGGCCTGTGCCAAGTGGGGTCACCCCAGAGTGCATTTGGGGGGACAAACCCACAGCTAACAACACCAATGGACTCCTGGGATGCATTAGGAACAGCATTGCCAGCAGGCCGAGGGAGGTGATCCTGCTGCTCTACTCAGCCCTGCTGAGGCCACATCTGGAGAGCTGTGTCCAGTTCTGGGCTCCTCAGCACAAGAGAGACAGGGAGCTCCTGGAGCAGGTCCAGTGGAGATCTACAGAGATGATTAAGGGACTGGAGCATCTCTCCTGCGAGGAAAGGCTGAGGGATTTGGGCCTGTTCAGCCTCGAGAAGACACTCATCAATGGCTACGAGTAAGTGAAGGGACGGTGCCAAGGGGATGGAGCCAGTTTCTGCTTGGTGGTACCGAGCAATAGGACAAGAGGCACTGGGCAGAAACTGATGCACAGGAACCTCCACCTGAACATGAGGGAGAACTTCTTTACTGCGTGAGTGACCACACACCGGAACAGTTTGCTTGGACAGGAGATTGTGGAGTCTCCTTTATTGGAGATATCAAGAACCGTTCGGACACAGTCTTGTGCTCTATGCTATAGGCTCACCCTGCTTGAGCAGGGAGGCAGGAACAGATGTCCCACTGTAGTCCCTTCCAACCTGACCCGTTCTGCGATTCTGTATGCACAATACCACTAGGCCCCTCGGTTCTCCCGGAGCCCCAGAGCGCCCGGCGTCGAGCCGGAACCCCACGGCCGGGCCGCCGCTCCACGTGCTGAGCCGCCGCCCGGCGAGACTACACGCCCCAGAATGCCACGGGGGGCGGGGGCGGGACCGGGGCGGGGAGAGGGCGGGACCAGAGCGGGGAGGCCGCGCCGCGATTGGGCGGTGTCGGCCCGCCCTGCGCGTCACGTGCGCTCGCGCGCTCCGTTCCCCGCCCCCCCCCCCACCCCTCTCCCAGTCACTCAGCAACGGCGCGCGCGCGCGCCAGCGGGCCCCCCCCCCTCCCCCCCCGCCCGTTTTCCCCCCCTCGCGCTCGTCACGGAGCGCGCCCCGCTTCCCTCCGCCCCTCGCGCGAGCCGCCGCCGGGAGCCGCCGGGAGCCGCCGGAGCCGCCTCGCAGCAGCCGCCATGGCCGAGAACGCCGCCGCCACCGGCCTGGAGAGCCACCGCATCAAGAGCTTCAAGAACAAGGGCCGCGACGCGGAGGTGCGTGCGGGGCCGGCGGGGCCCCGGCCGGGCCCGGCCTCCGCCGGCGGCGGCCGCCCAAGGAAAAGGGGCCGGGCCGATGGGCACCGCCCCCCCCCGTCACGGCGAGGATGGAGGCACGGTACTCGGGGGCGCGCCGAGGGCAGTTTTTTTTCTGGCCGTTGATGCGGGCGGTTGCGGCCGGCGGAAGAGGTGCGGAGGCTGGCTGGCGGTGGGAAAGGGTTGGCGCAATGGCCCGGGTCCTAGCCCGACGGGCCACGCTCCAGCCTTAAGTGCCCGGACGCCCGGCAGCCCACAGCAGCGTCAGGCGGATGCACGGGACGCCTGTTCTCCCTCCACGCGCTCCATGCGACGTAGCAGCCCCCCGATCAGCCGCCTTCACCCGGGGCCTCCGAATGAGGATCCAGGGACAATGGTGCCCGGCCGGTCATTGTTATGTGGCGCCCTCCGGGGCTAGGTGTCGGCCCTCCGCCGGGGCTGCGCTGCCCTCGCCCCACCGTGCCGCTGCCGCACACGTCAGCCTGTGCCGCTGCCCGGGAACGATCACACGGCTCTGGTTCGAGCCTTGTTACAGCGGCATGTGCTGGCACGTTTTGTTACCAGATACCTACCCAGTAATCAACCCACCGTTGTTTTCTCGATTAGCAGTTTTTAATTTCATTTTCAAATGCTGGCGGCGGCTATCGTGTGGTCTGCTGGCGTCTCGTCTAAAGGGGAAGGAGTGCAGTGCTCGGTAAGGCTAATTTTTTTTTTGGGGAGGGTAGTATATTTGTCCTCTCGCACACTTTGAGAGAGTTTCAGGGTTCAGTTGGGCACTATCATTGTCCCTAGAGAGTACCAGAGGCCTTCGATATCGGCGTCGATCATAGCAACAAATGTTCAATTTCTACTAGCGCAATTGAAAGAGGAATATCCTAAATACTAGGTGTTCAAACTTTCGTAAAGAGCGAAAGGAAGGGAGGGAGCTCCTGAAATCAGGTAGGATTGAAATCGGCTTAGGATCGCTAGAGTGAAAACTAAATGCGGTGTACAGATATTACATTTTGACTTTCATACGCGGGTGTTCTGCAATGCTTACTTGTTGAGTTTTAATCGAGCTATAACTGTTTGTGCTCGGAGATGGAATTTTAGTCCTCTGAAAGACAGTTAGTATTTGAGCAGATATTCACAATTCACGGCACACGCTGTTATTGTTTGGGTGGAGACAAATTTTATTGCAGGTCAGGGCCTTAGCAGCAGCAGAGATATTAAGAGACAGTATCACAGTGTAAAGTAATTATCTTGTAATTTTTAATTTTAAGCCTGCAAGAGTTGGAATCTTCTCACAGAAAAATATTGAAGTTAGGTTATGATTAACTCTCATCACACTTCTGGCCTAACATTAGTAAATGATTAGAAAAGTAACTAAAAAAATTGCACACCCTTCTGTACTTTGGCCAGCTTGCATCTCAGGAGTAAGGAGGGGAGTGGTGCATTTTCTTTTTCCCTTCTCCTCCAGTGAGATTCTCTGCTGCTCCATTCATTTTGTCACCTTGTCTCATCTCTCCAACGTAATGGTTACCGGTTGGTTTGCTGGCTTTCTCAGTCACTATGGCATGACTCATCAGAGCTCTAAACCGGAAAGGTTAGGTATGTTCGTGCCTAGTGTGAAATGATCTGTCATCACACTTGGCTTATATTATAGCATGCCAGGACTAGGGATTGAATATCTGCTCCATCGGGGGAGCAAGGAGGGAATGGAATGCCTCAAGCTTTGCGTAGATTACTCATGTCAGACCATGCTAAGGGAGCTTAGCTCTTACATTTCCCCTGTAGGGGAATAGGGACATTATTTTGGAGTAGTGTATTTGCTTTCATGGAGAAGTATATCCCTAAGGGTTGTCTTGAGTGGGTTGACTGATGTTCCTTTCTGTGGCTCGCTAAGCGAACATGGTCGAAGAGCTCCATTAATAATAATAGAATGTGGATAAAAGCTGCACATCATGCCTTTTGATAAAAGGGTTTTAAAATCTAACTAACATATTCTTTCGTGACCTAAACAAAATAGGTAAAATGCATGATGAATTTTAAAGTTGTATACCGATGGGGATATGCTAGAAATGAAATTTAGGTTCATTTGAAGGACTTTTGAAAATTGGAAAATATTTTCAGTGTCTTTAAACAACTTAATTTGTATTACATGCTGAGGTTTTTCTCGTATAAACCTCCTTTTGACTCTTTTCTGAATCCGTGTATTAAATGTTACTTCTGCCATATTGGAAGTGCCTTTCTGGAGTAAACTTTATCTACCGTAAGTTCTAAAAGTAAAACAAATGTAGTAAGTTTAGAGAGGAGAATGAATGAGAAACAGCAGAAGCAGTATAATTGCATTAGTTACTGTGCCTCTGTGAGAACTGGGACACAGACGGAGGTGCTTTGATGAACAGATTGTCTATAGTTAGCTGGAAATAGGTATTGGCTCTTCACAAAGATTGGTTTCTAAATCAAATAATATACCTAATTTCCCAACGGTCAGCAATTGGTTTGCTCCCATCTGCAATAAGAGTTCTACACAGAGATTCTGCCTCCAGCTTTCTGTACTCAGCTGTGGAAATCAGGAAGCATCAGTCTCGCTTTCATGCATTGATCTACATCTTCTCATTTGTCAAATTCCACCAAAGAGAATGAACTGTTTAGCATGATGGCATAAAAATCATGGTATGATATCTAGCTTTATATCCTCTCGGAAAATTTAAAGTATTCAAATCTTGTACAGTCTCAGCTTTCAGTTGAAAACAGTGGCACTTCAGGTCCTTCTGCCTCTGGAACAGTCATTGCCTTTGAACACATTCTTTAGTTATACTTCCTTTGACTGCCTATTAAATACTGTGAGTACTATTGATCCACCTTCGGTACAGACCTCTTCTGGCAGACCAAAATACTTAATCTTTTACTTTGTAGTTAACTCAATATTTATTACAGAGTTTGCGGGCCATATAATTGACTTGCTTTTTCTTAATGCAGCTTTAAGGGAAAAACAAAAGATGAGTAAGGCTTTGGATTTTGTGATGTACACCACGCAGCTTATTTGATCCTGCTTTTCTTAGAGCAAAGGAACGCTCTGTTGAGCACAAATCAAAAGTTCTGAACCTTTGACCTGCAAGGTTGTTCTCCTTTTACTAATTCAGCTTTAGGGTGGAAGTGCCATACTCTTTGTTGTCTTACTCTTTTAGGGAGGTAGGAGTTGTTGATATTGAACTGGAATTCCGATTTTGGGGTGTATAATATTCAAAAAAATATTTAGCCCTTAAAAGGATACTGCAAAATCAAATGTCATGAAATCGTGTTCTCACTTAATAAGAATTTCTGCTTTCCTTTTATTAGTGGGATTCCTCTATTTTGTAGGTTACTGACATGTGGTTAGCAGCAGACAAAGTTATCCTCAACCTGCAGGAGTGATCCAGTAAGGAGCCAAGACACTCATGGCTTCATGGACCAACCCAACTGCCCCAGTTCTCTCTCGCTCACAGCCTTCTGAATCTGTGTTTCCTGAGATGTGAAGACATTTTGAATGTTACATATGGTTACACATAAAATGAGAAGCCTTTCCTGTGTTGATTATGAAACTTGTGTCTTAAGTTCTCAGTGATTGTTCTGTTCCTAAATTTGCTAGAAGCACTGAATATTCGGTCAATTGAGGCTTTACAGACAAAATTAAAGCAGTTGCATATTACTGATTGTAGGACACCCATTGTAACTGCCTGTTTATGGTTTATACTGATATCAAACTAGCCTAGTTTAGAAAAGCCTAATTTGAAGTTGTTGATTTTTGCAGCTCTTCAGCTCAATCTTTGCTTAGTAACATCCTTCTTAGCCCTGTTTACTCCTTCAATGTGTCATTGGATTAGAAATGTGCTTATTCTTTGCATGAAATGTATTGTAGCAGGCACCCATTGTTGACTCACAGACTGATGTTTAAGGTGCATGTGGAATCAAACAATCAGTCCATTTCTTTCTGTCAGGATTAGTCAGCTTCCCTGACTTAAAAAATGAGGAAAAGTCTGATGAGTAGAGGGTTATAATTTGTAGGCTGTCTGCATGACTCAGAGTGCTTTTTTTTGTGTGTGATATAATGCGGACTGTGTGGTCATGTAATTAGCAAAGGCATAAAATTAAAAATCTATGTGCACTCACTTAAAAGAAACCAACAAAACCAGAGAAAGAAACACAAACCTAGGAAAGGAGCTAGTGTGTTTATAAACTGAATAACTTAATATAAAAACACTTCAGTGACTGGGATCAAATTTCTTTTTTGATGTACTTGTCATACCCCTAGTCATAAAGTCCAAAAGAAGACAAGTCCTTGATCTTCTGTTAGTTAGGCGTAGGATATCCTTCTGAATTCGCTGAGGGCCACTTACCAAAAGGAAATACAGCTACTCTGTCATCTTTTGCCTACTCCTGTATATTTGAGTTTAATTTCTGAAGTCCTGGTCACTGATGCCTTTTCCTCAGTTACAGGAAGTTGTATCACCTTTGGGATAAGGAACTTGAAGGATACATTGTTATTATTCTGTACCTTCCAGCATCCGCACCCCAAGTGGGGAGAGAAAAAAAGGGTGGGTTTAGTCCAGATCCCCACCATTGGCTCTGGGCAAGATTTCAAGTGTATTTAACTGTTCTGCATTGCCCTAAATCGTGAGGATATGTTTTTTGAGGATGCTTGAACTCGTTCCCGGTTTTTCCTATATGCTGACATGAAAAGAAATAAGCAAAAAATTTGTTTATTTGCAAGCAGAGGAAGGTCATTCTGAGGAGGCCAGATCTTTACAGTATCTGGGCATCTGGGAAAGGTACAGGCTCGACTTAAAGCTGTGTTCCTATCAAGTGTCAAAGGCTTTTTGCAGTGGGGTTCTTTACCTGCAGGCTCTTGTAGCAAATGAGCAGAACATGCTGCTGCCATGTGCTGTTCTGTGCACTAAGTAGAGTTTTTGCTGTCTCCCGGTATTCCCATCCAAGTGTTGAGAAACAAGGAAGCCTTGCCAGCAGGCCCAGAAATTTCCCCCTTTACTCCACAGCTACTTTGTAACCTATTGCAGATTGACCTGCTCTCTGCCTTTCCACTATGACACAGGGAGTATGGATTTAGCGGCTGGTTGAGGTAGGTTTAAGGTACTATTGTTGACTTAAAAAGGTTTACTGCGCTGAGTCTGCTTAGGTAAAGTGAAAACACAGGTGTCAGGTGGAACTTCCTGTTGGGAACAGACGTAATACAAGATCCAGTAATCTCATGCAGAGTTTTCTATTCCAGTGGATTCTTTATTACCCTTTAAAACCAGTGTATATACAGAAGAATAACAAGTGTACATGTTTGTACCTTGGAAAGAATTACAAGTGTGAGAAGTAAGGTACAGATGTGAGAAGCCTCTTTGTGCTATTGCTGCAGAATTTTTCAGGCTTTAGTCTGGGAAGGTGAAATGTACAAGCTGTGAAATGTTTGGACTCTGGCCAGAAAGCAAACACCTAATAAGGTCAATTTAGATGTACGTGTAGTGTTTTTCCTTGAGGTTCAAAATCAATGGAATGCATTGCATTTTAAAGACTTAAATTACACAGATACATTAGGAAATCATTGTTTATTTCAAAATACCTGTGGAGAATGCAAGTTTATGAAGAATGAATTCTTGATGGTGAACATAATCTTCATCAGCTGATTGGGGATCTGTTGCTGCTGTAATTGAGGCCCAATTATTGCTGTTTGCTGTTGTGAATACCAAGCCGTCTGGTAATTTCCTGTAGATTACAGAATTTGTTTTTTTCATCTTATGTATTTCTCACATCTACAGCAGTGGCACTATTGGTAGCTCTTAAAGCTATCATTTTATGAAAGGCATTAGAGTCACATTGTCACATTTGTAGGTATTGAAGTCTGGTCACAGTGGTAGCAGTGATAACACTCAACTAGTGTGTGACAGAGCTCTTTATCTATTTTCTTACCTAAGTTCTTTGAGGCTTATTCAAATTGTTACAGTCCAGCATATATCAAGCAGGATGTTGTCCTTCCTATAACAAGTGTTATATGGAAAAAGACAGCAAGTAGGAGGATGGACCAGCTACAAGTAAGTGATATCAGATTTTGCGTTTGTTGTGGGATTAAGAACGTGGAATGAGGCTATATAATTTCCTACACAGGCTAGTAGAGGTGAGGCAAAATTGAACTAGTAGG
>CM031857.1:53642022-53715085 GCA_018697195.1 Certhia americana
GACCCTCACCAGCTCTTTGTGTGACCCCAGAAGGTGATTTCTTCCCGCAGACAGGGCAGCTCTCCTGGGACTGGTCTGGCACAGAGATACTGAGGAGGGCCTCATTTTACCTGAGCCCTTTCCAGTCGTGCACGAGCCCACTGAGAGCCCACTGGAGCTTATTGTTTTACTGCAAGGATGCGATTGACCATGCTGCTGTGGGTAGGGGATAGGGTGCTCTGATGACAGAGAGATTAGAGACATGCCAGGTCTGCTGAGACACGTTGAAAGGACTGGAAAACAACATCAGAGAGTACAATATGATATGCACAGCCCCACTGCAGATAGAGGAGTGTTTCCTTGTGCGATCATTCATTAATTCTATGGCTGGAGTTTTGCAAAAAAGCAGCTGTTTTCAATCCCAGACTGAGAGTGTTGCTACAAGGTAAGCTAGCTTCAGAATAAGGGACTAGAGAAGGGACAAAGCAGAGCACAGGCACAAACACAGGTGACACCCATAACCTACTGCTTTGGAAACTAGGAGGAAACCACACACTGTGTACTCTGCGGACTACTCAGGTAGTCAAATTCACACTGATATGGTGCACACTAAGCACTGATGATTTATTCTGTTGTGGAATATAAGGACTATACGTGGGTCGACCAAAAGCAGGCTTCACTGAATTAAGGAATTCAGAAGACTGTTGATCTCCAAAGTCCGGAGCAAATGGATGAATAAAGAAAAAGCATAAGAACAAGTGAGAAAAAGTGAGCTCCCCAGCACTTTCCGTGTTTCAAACTTGTTTTCAGCTTGGATTTCATGACCTGGAGTTATTGTGGATATTTCTACACAGAACTTACCATGGGCTCTCTTTAGGGATTATACTCATGTTTCCTGGAGTGTGGTGTTACCTCTTAGCTCACACAGCATTTGTTGGCAGCCTTTGACAAAACTGGAGCTCTACCAGGACTTAGTTCACTGTCATTACTAAGCCACAGTTGCATGAAAGTAAGAACATAACTCTTACTCCTATGAAGACAATTTGTTTTTACGAGTGATGGAGAGAAGCTGCAAACCACTCATTATAGGTGCTCACCACTAAAAAACTAATACAGAGTACCTCGATGGAATATAGAGAGTGTCAGAGAGCATATGCTTTAAGTACACTGTTGTGCGATTACTCATCCCTTTTGTGAGCAAGGAACACCTACCCACAAACGAGCACGCCTTGTCAGGCCAGTTGCTGAAGATGAGACCGCCACAGATGGGTCCAGGCAGGGCCCCAGCCCGACGCAAGTGTGTCTGAAGCCATTGTGCCCACGCACACGCGTCTCTTAGAGGTACTAGACAGGCATCAAGGTCACAAGAAAGCTAACATCTGGTGAGAGGTTAGAGAGCACATGAACAGCTCGGATTGGTTTTGGGCAAAAAAGGCTCTTCTCTTGCTCTGCCATGCCATGGTGATAAATGGTTAAGCGTCACATGCCACCCCTATGGTCAGGGTGCTGGGTATCCCATTTGAGGTGGGAAAGCAACGCACAAGATGCATGGAGTGCTTTAAGTAATAGCTTAAACTTAAGTAGCAGATCTTTGTACCTTCGCTGTGATTACAAGTTGACACCCATATTTATTTACAGACTTGCTTCTGGAATGTGGTTGTTGTGAGCACCAAGTAGCAGCAGCAGTGCATCAAGATGGATACCTGTACCCTATTGCCAGCCACCCGTACTCCTCTGTGGGGAGGCCATCCATTAACCTTCCTCCAGCCCAAAGGTGATGGCTTTAGAAGCTCATGGCTGGAAACAGAGACTGAGGATCTGACACCATTTTATGGTCTCTCATGCCTCACTTCTAACATACATTAGCAGGGTGGAGTGCTTCTTAAAGCAGTGCCACCTGAAAACTCCACACTCCTTCTTGCGAGGGATTGGCAGCAAGAAACATGACTCGGGTTCAGGACCGTTTTTTACTCGCCATTTTCTTGCAGCCCTATTGACTGAGTGGATACAGTACAAAATCAGTGACTGCAACCCAGGGTGAGTGGGCCTCTGACCCTGACACTGCAGGTGGACTCTGACCTGACCACGTGATCTTCCCAAAACATAGCAATATTCATCGGGTGATCCAGTTTTGTTGGAGCAACAGTTCATCCAGAAACAAGCACTACTCAAACTCTGGTCACAGTAATGGAAACATTGCAAGTTCTGGATTAGCCCAAACTTTGATATATAGAAGACTTTTCTCCTCATAGCTCTTCATAAAACTACAGAGGTATGTGTGTCAGGGCACTGAAGGCACCCAGACTTGTGGACCATTAACCACCCTCTTTTGCTCCCATGTTCACCTGGGCCACGCCTGAAAGTGTGAGCGCGTTGAGTACTGGCACACACTGCAGCATCCTTGGAGACAAAGGATGGAAATGGAGCCACAGGAGGCTGTGTCTCAGGGCTCAAGTGAAATCCTTCTAAATGTGCTCTAGCCCTGTAACACATATCTTGTGTGGTAGCTTGTGTCAATACAAGAACACCTTGATACTTCATCACCCATGGTGATGAAGAACGGCACCAGATCCACCTGGTTTGCTCTGGTTTTCAAAGTAAGACATATAGGAACTAATTCCTTATATTTTAGAGTGTCGGTTAATTACCGTGCCAAAAAGTAGTATTTGCTTAACTGCATAAAATATTTTCTGAGCCACATGCAAACTTCAATTACCAAGTCAAGAGCTCCACTACAAAACTTTTATTCAGGCAGTAATGAGCCAAGCAAACTCTTATGTAGCTCTGTCTAAGAGGTGTTCAATTCTGAGTGTCTACTAGGACTAATGAAATACACTTATAGAAAACCCTGAA
Source organism: Certhia americana (assembly GCA_018697195.1). Classification (NCBI taxonomy): domain Eukaryota; kingdom Metazoa; phylum Chordata; class Aves; order Passeriformes; family Certhiidae; genus Certhia; species Certhia americana. Next base: position 53,644,855 of record CM031857.1, read on the forward strand.
GGGACTTCAAATCAGGAAGAAATGGAAGAAGACAAAAAACTAGTTGAAGCTAATACAATCCTATATAGTGGAATGGGATAGATTTATGGATTGATAAATTGGAGTGATCCAACATGGAGGACAATTGATTTTAGTTGAAGGTTCTTCGTTTTACCTCTCAGTTACGCTGACTGGTGCTGAACAATAATCCTTTGTTCATTGTTAAGGTGGACCAATTCCTCCAGGGAACAGATCTGCCCTAGCAGGAATCATATCAGTATTGCTCTGCTGGTCCCCACCAGGCCTAAGTCAGGCCCCAGAATAGGAAGCTACAGCCACCTGCTGGGGTGGGGGGGTTAAACACAACAAAGTTTTCAGCTGCTGAATTTGATTTAGGAGCTCTCCTGAAGACAGTTTGGGACACATGGAGTCGCAATTTTCCTTCAAACGTTGATATGGATGACCAGAGTCCTAGAAGCCATCTCTGGACAAAAGCCCCATGCCCGATTGTTTGTGCCTTTTTGGCTTTTGTACTGCTTTCGATTCCTCTTCCACTTCCTAGAAACCCCCTGGTGCCGCACACCCAGACTAACGTAGTTGGGACAACCGGCTATCAGAGGACGTGTACGGGAGTAAAAACTACTTGTGGAAATGAGAGAGATGGAACTGCACTATTATTGATTGCTGTAAGATAAGAACAATTTGGCATGCAGCTCAGTGAGGGATTTCTTGGTGGAGGAAGGAGCCATTAGTCTTCCGATTTTTTATCCATCTTCCATCAGGCTGCAAGCCTTGTTTTGGCCGCACTGTGAGGTACAAGTTTCAGTCACTATGAATGATCTCAAAGAGGGGTTGGGAGAAGCCAAATGAAAAAGCCTTGCAGCTCGTCAATTAGAGGGAGACAAGAGGACACTGAAAAGAGGTCCAGGTGAAAAAATTTAATATAGCGACAGGATCTGGTTGCAGAACTGATGATAGGTATTAGAGGATGATGCATTAAATTTGAATGTTAATGTTTTTCATTTATTTTGGGGTTTTGGTTTTTCTTGGATAATGCTTCTGCTTTAGGTATGGTGTTAGATTCACGTATTACACTGCTAAAATACATCACCCACACTTACATCCTCCTTTTCTACACCAAGCGGAAATTCCAGGTCGTGATTTAGAGGCCACTGTACTTTGACCCATAACTGCTATGCCTGGGACTACCATCAATCTGGACGTTCTGGGGCTCGCTTGCAGTCTATCCAAAACACACCCAGAGCTGCACATGGGGAGTCACAGTGCATAATTTTGACAGTTTGGGGGAAATCTGTTGGGCGTGGCAGAGCCCCTCTGTGCTTCTGTGTACACTAGGTGACAGGAGTCCAGCTTGCCACAGGTGGTATGAAGGGTGTTGTGGCAAAGAACTGGATTTGCTTTTCCCAGGCAGGTTTGCTTGCATGGCAGGACTCCACTCAACAAAGGAGACTCGATGCTTCCCGAAACGCACCTGGTATTTCTTAGGTGCTTGTTGTTGTAGCATTTCTAGGCAAGTGCACTAGCAATGTAGTGCAGTCATGAGGAGCAGAGGGAGGTGCAGAGCAGACCCATGAACACAAGCCTTGGCCTGTGCCATAGTAGGGGTCGACTCCCAGAGTTGCATGTTGGGGGGACAAAACCCACAGCTAACCAACACCAATGGATCCTGGGATGCATTAGGAAGAGCATTGCCAGCAGGCGAGGGAGGTGATCCTCGCTGCTCTACTTCAGACCTCGCGAGGCCACATCTGGAGAGCTGTGTCCAGTTCTGGGTCTCAGCACAAGAGAGACAGGGAGCTCCTGGAGCAGGTCCAAGTGGAGATCTACAGGAGAGGTAAGGGACTGGAGCATCTTCTCCTGTGAGGAAAGGCTATGAGGGAGCTGGGACTGTTCAGCCTGAGAAGACATCATCAATGGCTTACGAAGTAAGTTGAAGGGACGGTGCAAGGGGATGGAGCCAGTTTCTGCTTGGTCGGTACGAGCCAATAGGACAAGAGGCAATGGGCAGAAACTGATTGCACAGGAACCTCCACCTGAACATGAGGGAGAACTTCTTTACTGCGGAGAAGTGACCACACCACCGGAACAGTTTGCTTGGACAGGAGGATTGTGGAGGTCTGCTCTTTATTGAGATCTCAAGAACGTTTGGACACAGTCTTGTGCTAGCTATAGGCTACCTGCTTGAGCAGGGGGAAAGGCAGAACGATGTTCCCACTGTAGTCCCTTCCAACATGGACCCGTTCTGCGATTCTGATGCACAATACCACTAGGCCCTCGGTTCTCCCGGAGGCTCCAGATGCACGCTCGGCGTGCGAGTACCGGGAACCCCGCGGGCCGGGCCGCCGGTACACGTGTCTGGAGCCGGCCGCCCGGCGAGACTACACGCCCCAGAATGGAAGGGGGGCGGGAGGGAGGGACCGGGGCGGGGGAGAGGGCGGGAGCCAGAGCGGTGATGGCCGAGCGCGATTGGGCGGTGTCCGCCCGCCCTTGAGCCGGTACACGTGGCGACTCAGCGCGCTCCGTTCCCCACCCCCCCCCCCCCCCCCATCGCCCTCTCCCAGTCACTCAGCAACGGCGCGCCGCGCGGCGCTCAGCGCCACCCCCGCTCCCCCCCCGCCCGTTTTCGCCTCCCCTCGCGACTCGTCACGGCAGCACGCGCCCCGGCCAGCTCCCTCCGCCTGCCTCGCGCGAGCGCACCGCCGGGGAGCCAGCCAGGGAGCGCCTGAGCATGGAGCCTCGCAGAGCCGCCCATGGCCTGAGAACGCCGCCGCCACCCGGCCCTGGAGAGCCACCGCAAACTCAAAGAGACTTCCAAGAACAAGGGCCGCACGACGCGGTAGTCTGGCTGTCGTGCCGGGGGCCGGCGGGGCCCCGGCCGGCGGCCCGGCCTCCGCCAAGAGCCGGGGGCCCGCCCAAGGAGGGGCCGAGGACGGGCCGCGCTCACGGCGGGAGGATGCGGCGGGGGCAGCGGCCTACCGGGGGGTTCGTTTTTACTTGAGACGGCCTGCATTGCGGGCGAAGATGCGGCCGGCGGGGGGCGGAGGCGGCGGCGGGGGACAGGGTCTAGGCGCCCGGCCCCGGGGTCCGCAAGCGGGCCCTCCGCCTTGTTGCCCGGCCCGCCGGGGCCCCAGCAGCGTCGGCGGGATGCGGCGCCTTCTCCTCCCGCTCCCTGCACGGCCGCCTCCCCGTCCTGCCGCCTTCCCCGGGGCTCCGATGGGCTCCGGACAATGGTGCCGGCCGCCTTTTGTGGCGCCCCCGGGGCGGTGTCGGCCCTTCCGCCGGGGCTGCGCTGCCCTCGCCCCGCCGTGCCGCTGCCGCACACGGCAGCCTGTGCCGCTGCCCGGGACCGCTCCCACGCTCTGGTCAGCCTTGTTACAGCGGGCCGTGCTGGCCCGTTTTGTTCCCCGTCCTACCATGTATCAACCCCTTTTTTCTTTTCAGTTTTTATATTTCATTTTCAAATGCTGGCAGGCGCATCAGTAGCGGTCTGCTGGGCGTCTCCGTCTAAATGGGGAAGGAGTGCAGTGCTCGGTAAGGCTAATGGGGTAGTAGTTTACTCCTCCGAATTTGAGAGTTTCAGGGTTGTTGGGAGCTTATTCCCTAGAGATGTTCCAGAGGCCTTCGAATCTGCGTGTCATTATCAGACACATCTTCAATTCTACTCGCAATTGAAAGAGGAAATCCTAAATCTTGTGTTCAACTTTCTGTAATAGGAAAGGAAGGGGGAGGGAGCTCTGAAATCAGGCTAGGATTGAAATCGGCTTAGGATTCGCTAGAGTGAAAACCTAAATATGTGTCAGATTACTTTGACTTCACCTGAGGGTGTTTTCCATGCTTCTGTTGATTTTATCACTTAACTTTTGTGATCGGTAGACTGGAATTTTAGTCCTCTGAAAGCACATTTAGTATTTGAGCAGAATTCACACTTCTGCTGCTATTGTTTGGGTGGAGACAATTTTATGCAGGTCAGGCTTAGCAGCAGCAGTGTCTTTAAGATGACATTCACAGTGTAAAGTAATCTTTAATTTTTATTTAAGCCTGCAAGAGTGAATCTTTCTCACAGAAAATATTGCATGTATAGAGTATGATAACTTCAACACTTCTGGCTAACATTAGTAAATGTTAGAAAGTAACTAAAAATTGCCCATCCTTCTGTTTAGCAGTTGCTTCTCAGGGTAAGGAGGGGGCGTGGTGCATTTCTTTTTCCCCTTCTCCTCCAGTGAGGCTCTTCCTGCTGCTCCTCATTCATTTTGTCCTTGTCTCATCTCTCCGTATTGGTTACCGGCTTGGTTGCTGCTTTCTCAGTCACTGGCCTGAATCCATCAGAGCTCTAAACCGGGAAAGGTTAGGTATGTTCGTGCCTAGTGTGAACTGATCTGTCATCCACACTTGCTTATATTATAGCATGCCCAGGACTAGGGGAATTGAATATCTGCCTCCATGGGGAGGAAGGAGGGAATGGACTGCCTCAGCTTTGCTGAGATTGCTCTGTCAGACCAGCTAAGGTGGCTTAGCTCTCATTTCCCCCTGAAGGGGAGTAATTATTTTGGAGTAGTGTATTTGCTTTCATGGAGAAGTATATCCCTAAGGGTTGTCTTGCAGTGTGCTGACTGATGTTCCTTTCTGTGGCTCAGCCTAAGACTGGTGAAGAGCTCCATAATAATAATAGTAATGTGGATAAATCTGTCACATCTGCTTTTGAAAAGGGTTAAAATCTAAATAACATATTTCTTTTGCACTAACAAATAGGTAAAATGCAGATGTATTTTAAAGTTGTATATCCATGGGGATATGCTAAAATGAAATTTAGGTTCATTTAAAGGACTTTTGAAAATTGGAAATATTTCAGTGTCTTTCAAAACAACTTAATTTGTATTACATGTCTGAGGTTTTCTCGTAAACCTTCCTTTTGACTCTTTTCTGATCCGTGTATTTAAATGTTACTTCTGCCATATTGGAAGTGCCTTTCTGGAGTAAACTTTATCTAACTTAAGCTTCTAAAAGTAAAACAATGTAAGTTAAGTTTAGAGAGGAGAATGAATGAGCACAGCAGAGCAGTATAATTGCCATTAGTTACTGTGCCTCTCTTGAGAAACTGGTACACAGACTGATGTGCTGATTGCACAGATTGTCTCTAGGTAGTGAAAGGTATTGGCTCTTCACAAAGTATTTGTTTTCTAAATCAAATATACCTAATTCCCAACTGTCAGCAATTGGTTTGCTCCCTATTCTGCAATAAAGAGTTCTACACAGAGATCCTGCCTCCAGCTTTCTGTACTCAGCTTTGGAAATCAGGAAGCATCAGTGCTTTCATTGGCATTGATCTACATCTTCTCATTTTGTCAAATTCCACCAAAGAGAAATGAACTGTTTAGAATGATGGCATAATAAATCATGGTCTGATATCTAGATTATATCCTCTGGAAAATTTAAAGTATTCAAATCTGTACAGTCTCAGCTTTCAGTTTGAAAACAGTGGCACTTCAGTCACCTTCTGCCTGGAAACAGTCATTGCCTTTGAACACATTCTTTAGTTATCTTCCTTTGACTGCTATTAAATACTTGTGAGTTACTATTGATCCCCTCTGGGTACAGACTCTTCTGGCAGACCAAAATACTTACTCCTTTAATTTGTAGTTAACTCATATTTTATTACAGAGTTTGCTGGGCCATATAATTGCCTTTGCTTTTTCTTAATGCAGCTTTAAGGGAAACAAAAGATGAGTAAGTACTTTGGGATTTTGTGATGTACCCCACGCAGCTTCTTATCCTGCTTTTCTTAGAGCAAAGGAACAGCTCTGTTGAGCACAAATCAAAAGTTCTGAATCTTTGACCTGCACAGGTTTGTTCTCCTTTTACTAATTTCAGCTTTGGGTGGAAGTTCCATACCTCTTTGTTGTCTTCCTCTTTTAGGGAGGTAGAGTTGTTGATATTGAACTGGAATTCCGATTTTGGGGTATTAATATTCAAAAAAATATTTAGCCCTTAAAAGGGATAATAGCAAAATCAAATGTCAGAAATCGTGTTCTTCACTTAATAAGAATTTCTGCTCTTCCTTTTATTAGTGGGATTCCTCTATTTTTATAGGTACTGACATGTGGTTAGCAGCAGACAAAGTTATCCTCAACCTGCAGAGCTGATCAGTAAGGAGCCAAGACACCCATGGCTTCATCTGGACAAACAACTGCCAGTTCTCTCTCCTCACAGCCTTCTGAATTCTGTGTTCTCCTGAGATGTGAAAGACATTTTTGAATTGTTACATATTGTTACACATAAAATGAGAAGCCTTTCCTGTGTTGATTATGAACGTGTGTCTTAAGTCTCAGTGATTTTCTGTTCCTAAATTTGCAGCACTGAATATTCCGGTACAATTGAGGCTTTACAGGACAAAATGAAACAGTTGCAATTACTTGATTTGTGACACCCATTGTAACTGTGTTTATTTGTTTATACTGATATCTAAACTAGCCTAGTTTTTAGAAAACCTAATTTGAACCTTCTGATTTTTGCAGCTCTTCAGCTTCATTCTTTGCTTAGTAACATCCTTCTTAGCCCTGTTTACTCCTTCAATGTCTTGGATTAGAAATGTTGCTTATTCTTCATTGCATTATTGTAGCAGGCACCCATTTGTTGACTCACAGATCTGATGTTTAAGGTGATGGATCAAACAATCAGTCCATTTCTTTCTGTCAGGATTAGTCAGCTTCCCTGACTAAAAACTGAGGAAAAAGTCTTGATGAGTAGAGGTGTTATAATTTGTAGGGCTGTCTGCATGACTTGCAGGTGCTTTTTTTGTGTGTGATATAATGAGACTGTGTGGTCATGTAATTAGCAAAGTGCATACTAATTAAAACTCTATGTGCACTCATTTAAAAGAAAACCAACCAACCAGAGAAAGAAACACAAAACCTAGAAAGGAGCTAGTGTGTTATAAACTGAATAACTTTATATAAAAACACTTCAGTGACTGGGATTAAAATTTCTTTTTTGTGTACTTGTCATACCCCTAGTCATAAGTCAAAAGAAGACAAGTCCTTGATCTTCTGTTAGTTAGGCTGTAGGATTATCCTTCTGAAATTCGTTGAGGGCCACTTACCAAAAGGAAATACAGCTACTCTGTCATCTTTTGCCTGCTCCTGTTCTATTTGAGTTTAATTTCTGAAGTCCTGGTCACTGATGCCTTTTCCTCAGTTACAGGAAGTTGTATCACCTTTGGGATAAGGAACTCTGAAGGATACATTTTTATTCTGTACCTTCAGCATCCTCACCCCAAATGAGGCAGAGAAAAAAGGTGGGTTTAGTCCAGATCTCCATCATTGGCTCTGGCAGATTCAATGTATTTACTGCTTCTGCATTGCTAAAAGTGAGGATCTGTTTTTTGAGGATGCTTGAACTCGTTCCCGTTTTTCTATAATGCTGCCATGAATTTTTTTTGCAAGCAGAGGAATGTCATTCTGAGGAGCCCAGATCTTTACAGTCTCTGGGCATCTGGGAAAAGGTACAGGCTGACTTAAACTGTGTTCCTATCAAGTGTCAAAGGCTTTTTGCAGTGGAGGTTCTGTACCTGCACGGCGTTAGCAAATGAGCAGACATGCTGCTGCCATGTGCTGTTCTGTGCACTAAGTAGAGTTTTTGCTGTCTCCCGGTATTCCCCTCCAAGTGTTGATGAAACAAGGAAGCCTTGCAGCAGTCCCAGAAATCCCCTTACTCCCAGCTACTTTGTACCTATGCAGATTGACCTGCTCTCTGCCTTTCACTCTGACACAGGGAGTACGGATTTAGCGGCTGGTTTAGGTAGGTTTAAGGTACTATCTGCTGACTTAAAAGGTTTACTGGCTTGAGTCTCAGTAGGTAAAGTGAAAACACAGGTGTCAGGTAACTTCCTGTTGGGAACAAGACGTAATACAAGATCCAGTACTCTCATGCAGAGTTTTTTACTCCAGTTGCTTCTTTATTACCCTTTAAACCCAGTGTATATACAGAAGAATACAAGTGTACATGTTTGTACCTTGGAAAGAATTACACGTGTGAGAAGTAAGGTACAGATGTGAGAAGCCTCTTTGTTGCTATTGCTGCAGAATTTTCCAGGCTTTAGTCTGCAGGTGAATGGTACAATGCTGTGAAATGTTTGTGACTCTTGGCAGAAAGCAAACACCTAATAAGTCAATTTAGATGTACTGTGTAGTGTTTTCCTTGAGGTTCAAAATCAATGGAATGCATTGCATTTTAAAAGACTTAAATACACAGATACATTAGGAAATCATTGTTTATTTCCAAAATACCTGTGGAGAATGCAATTTGAAGATAGAATCTCTTGATGAACATAATCTTCATAAGCTGATTGGGATCTGTGCTTGCTGTATTGAGGCCCAATTATTGCTGTTTGCTGTTGTGATATAGCAAGCCTCTGGTAATCTTCCTGTAATTACAGAATTTGTTTTTCTTCATTCTTATGTATTTCTAACACTACAGCAGTGGCACTGGTATCTCTAAAGCTTCTTTTATGAAAGGATTGATTTTTAATTTGTAGTGTATTGAAGTCTGGTCACAGTTGGTAGCAGTGTAACACTCAGACTAGTTGTAAAGAGCTCTTTAACTATTTTTTACCTAAGTTCTTTGAGGCTTTTAAAATTGTACAGTTCCAGCATATATCCAAGCAGGATGTTTGTCCTCCAAAACAGTGTTATATGAAAAGACAGCAATTAGGAGGATGGACCAGCTACAAGTAACTGATCAGATTTGTGTTTGTTGTGGGATTAGAAGTGGAATGAGGCATCTAATTTATAACAGGCTAGAGGAGGCAATGAACTAGTAGATAATGGGTTGTGTCATCAAGTAGTAAAGACAAATTGTCAACTGACCTAATTTGAAAAAGAAATCCAAAACCTGTACCTTTTCCAAGAATAGAGTCTGTCAGTTGTTTCCAAAATACCTGCTGTGGGAAACTGATACTGAATTGAGTTCCTGATTAGGAATATAATAGCAGAAACTGGGCTTCGTATTCCATTTCACAAAATTTGATGTGGGTAGTCAAAAGCACTGATTTCTTCCAAAAAGTTAGTCCTGCATCAGAACTGTCTGTGCCTTGGAGTGAACTAGTTGCAAAGCTCTTCATGTTTCTTTAATTTTATGCTCCCTCAGCTTCCTGAGCCAGCCCTTCAGGTCTGGAGAAGACCAGTGGTGGCTCAAAGAGGTCACTGTGAGGGGGAGAAGGTATATCTTGTCTGGTGGTACTTAATTTTTGGATTGTTATCCCTTCACAATCAGATTAAATCATTAAATCTGCTGGGGGGGATCCTCTGGGTCACCTGGCACTTGACTCCTTTCTCAGGCTAAGCAAGTGTTGCAGTCAGCTTTAAACGTGATTTTGTGTGTATTTAAAAATACAACAAGTACAGAATAGGAATATATAATGTACTAGTGTCTGCACAACAGGAGACAAATTTATATCTTCTTCATTCAAACATCTGTTACTGAATTACTCATTTCCGTCATACTCTGTCATGTCTCATCCGCTGAGGACCTCTTCTTGAGCATTTTTAACCTTTGTTATTGTCAGAGTCAGTAACAGGTGGGCTTTGGAGGTGGTGATAGAGTAAGTGATTCGCAGAACTAGTTTGGAGAAACAGCTTCCTTTCAAGACTTGTAAGCCTTGATGGAGATGTGTTTTATTGAGTGTTCAAGCCCCACTGCAAACTTGCTGGTGTAGAACATGGAGCTCATCTGTATGAGTAGAAGGTTGTCAGTCTCACAGGGTGCTAGGATGGCTTGTGCCCAGGTTTTCAGAGGTGCAGTAGGGGATTCCTGACCAGATGCAGTGTCAGATTTCAGGTTTGCAGTTCTTTGAGTCCTACTCCTTGCCTTTTCTTAGTCAGCTACAGTGTAAATCAGAAGGTTGATGAAATTCTGTTCTGTCTTGCTGAGGTAACTGAAGTCACCCTAACCAGCAGATACTCCTTGCATGCAGCTTTTTGGCATCAGGGCCTCTCACTTCGTGCGCATGTAATATTAGATGCAAAGTCAGTGGTAGTAATTTCTCTGCAGTAAAAGTCTGACTTTCAGCCAGTACAGAAGGCTTTCCACATCAGGAGAGGGTCCTGAAATGAGAGCCCTGCTGTGATTCAACAGGATCCTGTTAACCACTGTTCGCCAGGTGAACAAGAAGAATCTGTAGTGTTCATAGCACTGATCACAGAGCACTGAGGAGCCACCTTCTAGATAAGAAGAGGCATTAAAGGAGCACTGACCTGTGCAATCCTTGTGAAAGCACCTTTTTTTTTAATGGAATGATGTACAAATTGGAATTTTGAGAAACTGAAGAAATCCTCAAGGAGGAAAAGTATGATATCTAAAATCTTCAAGTAATGTAAGCACACTGATTCTATGATTCTGTCACATAAAAAAGGGATGTAGAAGCATCTAGAATTCAGGATACTGAAATGATTAAATCAAAAGGGCAGCTGACAAGGTTCATAAGATTGTGGGATGTTGCTAGAGTGTCTTTTCTAATTCCTACTGCTCCATCTTCTTCCTGCGTTGTCAGCTGGGTTTGTTGTTTTCTCTTGCATCTTGAGCAGAATGATCGCTTCATAGATTTAATTAGGCAGCTAGCACATGTTTAATTTTTTTTTTTTGCCTTTTGATTATATCTTTCAAAAAACAGCGAAGAAAATTTGATTTCATTTGAGCCATGTATTATTATACCAAAGAAGTTTGCTGTGGTTGAATATAGTCTAGCTCTCTAGGGACTGGTTTTATTGGGTTTTTTTTTCATGGTGCCCTGTGAATGTATGCAAATTGCAATTTTTTTCCTATTTTATAGATGGAATAACAAAACTTCTTTCCCCACTTCACAGGGAGGTTCATAGAATGATTGTCTGAGGTACTTTGATATTACAGTTGGAGACTGTTTAAGTATCTGAAAAGGGAGTGTCTTTATTCAAACACAGATTGCACAAGAAGGTATCTGGCTAGTATTTAGCCTTGGTTTGTTTTTTTTTTTTTTTTTTTTTCTTGTTTTGTTGGGGGGTTTTTTGTGGGTTTTTTTTTGTTTTTTGGGTTTTTTTTGCTAAGGGAAACTAATATAAAGTTTGGCAAGCTTAAGAATCTCTGCTTTTCTGCCGCAGAAATCTGTGAAGCCTTTCTGACCAAACACTTAATTTTGTAATGAATTTTTTCAAAGTGATAAGCTACAATTTCATATAAGTTTTTACATTTGAAAGTATTTAGATCTTTATGTTGATCTGAAGATCAAAATTTTAGTCAGTTGTTTGCATCTAGTTATCATGAAAGGTCCTAATTTTGCTCTGCTGCTTTGATGTCATGCAAACAAGTGAATGTGGTGTTTTGTCTGTGAGATATGGTATTAGGTGGTGAGTTTAGTTTCTAGTAACATCTATTAGGCAAAAATGAAACTGTACCTTAGTTGGTCTTCTAGACTCTTCAGACTCTTCTGTTCTCCTGGATTGTGGAAGGGGAAAGGGTTCCCTGTCTTTTGTGGAGGCAGTCAGGTTTTTCACTTGACTAGACAGGTCTGCTGCTTTCCCTGCTCAGTAAAAGGATGGGAGGGATGCTTGCTTAGAAACTTTAGGAGAGGACAGAGAGGGTGTCATGTCTTGGGTGAGACCAAGGAGTTGTGTAGGTTCTTCATTTGTTCTCCCTCCAGGACAGGTTAAGCTTTTATTTCCAGGAAACTCTAAAGCATTTACTACACTGCTCATGCAATATAGGAAAATAATTACCTTTTTAGAAATTTGTGTACTGGCAAAAACAGATTCCTGTAACATAAAAGTCTCAAATCTCAATCCTTGTACCTATTTATTGTGTCAAGAAGCCTTAATCTTCTAACTTTCAAAAGAAGAATGAATAGGAATCACTTGTAATTAGACTACCTTGTTTTCCACTATTCTTGGTGTTTATTTGGTGTATTCCAGTATTCAGATAAGGCAGAGCTGGCATCTTTGTGAAATTCAGTATGTCCTTCTCTTTCTAAGAGATAAAGAAGGAGAAGAAAAACTTGATGCGGGTATCCACCAGTTTCTTTTGGACTGCAGCATAAATGACCAAACACTGCAGTTAAATTTTTCAAGGTAGACTTTGCCAAAATGGAGATGGCAAGTGACTGCATTGCCACTGCTTTTTGTGACTTTCTGTGGAGAGGTTCCTTGCCATGTTAGGACCACCAGTCAAAAGTAGTACTTGGAAGTAGTTGGTGACCCTTGATGTCTGCCTGTTGGTTTGTGCAGACCAGCTGTTGTGCTGTGATGAGTTTATCTTGGGATGTTGTTGAATTGCCTGGAACCTTGATTTTGCCTTCAGGTGGAGCCCACATGGGTGTGTTGTGCTCTTTGGTCTGATGTCAGTAAAGGTGTGATTAATAGTGTTAAGATCTACATCTGAATGGAAGTCCTGTAAAACTTTTGCCAGGTTATAACGTCCTTGATTCACACAGCAGGAGTAACTGGAAATAGACTGGATTTTGTATACCTTCATGAAGTTTTGTTGTTGAATAGAGAATTCCAGTTCTTTTATTGTATCAAACGAGGAGGTAACATGCTCATTGCATTCCAGACTGCTTCAGGTCCTTCAGTATTGGTGCAATTTGTGTTGAATGCAGCCAACCAACTTGCTTCAAGTCCAGTCCCCTGAGGGTTGTTTGATAGGTTTGAACTTGTAAACTCGGTAATTGGTATATGGGAATAAAAACATGGGTGCTCACTTTCTGGCTGGTAGTAGCTCAGTATGGAGGTTGAACAGTTGCAGAGTATATCAGGACCTCGAAGAATATCCTTACACAAGAGCTGGTAAGACATAAACATAGCAATTGCTTTGCTGCCGAGATCTTTTGGAGCAGTAGAAGCAGACAGTGTGGATAGGCAGCTCTGTCTGCTTCCACAGGGCTTTCAGGTGAGTCAGCATCATGAGCAGTAATAATTGGAGGTTTGTGGCTTTCCACATTGGCATGAGAGTCTGACTTCAGTGAGTCATTACCCACCACTAAGTAAAAGAGTTATGGTAGAACTCTCATTCATCCAGTTTGCTGAGGCTAGCCAGGTTCAGATACTTGAATTATCTTGCCACAGACTAGTTAACAAAAGGCAGCTGGGCTTAATTTCAGGGGCCCCCAAACTGGGGGTTAAAAAAAAAAAGTGTGGCAGCTCCGCACTTTTCTTTTAGTGGCCTTTATTAACCCTGAGGAACATAGGTCCCAGACAGATCATGCCTGAAAACAGTAGCATAAATACTGCACTCTGCTCTTAGTGTACCTAATACCGTGTTAAATGTTACAAGCCAAATGGAAGCTTTAAAATATTACGGTCCTGCAGCACTCTGGGAATCTCAACTAGGTTTTAATACCTTCTGCAAAATAATAGAATGTTTACCTAAAAGAATAGCAAATAACCTTCTGGGTCAAATAGTAATCAAATGAAATAAAACTGTCTTGGAGTATCAGATCGAGGTACAGACACATTTTAAGTTTGTTTGTCTGCTTTGGTAAATTTGTTGCTTGTACTGTGGAATCCATGCCCCCTGCCTGCATTTTTAACTGGGTCAGCATAATTTAATGTGGAGCTATGATAACAAAGCCAGAAGTCAAGTTGTTGTAACTTTGTAGTCTATACAACTGGGAAAGAAAAATCAATTTTTTTTTTTTCTTAGAAGGACAATTTAAAACTTTATATAGGAGCACTATATATTTATATATTGGTAATTAGGTAAGTCTCAAAATTGGGCTTGGGGAAGAAGAGTCTGCCTAGAACGTACACTGGTTGGGGGAAAAAAGATGGGTAATAATCCATGATGCTTGTAAGGAAAGGACTAAACCTAGCTAGAGGGGTGAATTTGGACTAAACATTTGGTTTACTTTGGCATGGATATCAAATCTTTTTGTATGTCCAAAAGAACTAGATGGGATTTGTGTCCAGAGCATCGTTTTTAATTCCTTCAGTTGTGATTAAGGAGTTGCATTCAGGTCATCATGATGCAGTCCCAGAATTCTTCCCTCCTGTATTGTTATATTATGCTTGCAATTCTTGGGGTAAGGGATATGCACTTTGAAAGTGTAAATAGGTAGAAGAGCAATGTCACCTCCTGTCAGTGTTCTTTGTCATTGTTTTTTGTCTAAAGTCAGCTGTTACCAGAACAAGTAGAACAATATCATCAGTTTAAGCCTCAACTTTGCACATACTAATTATATGCCTATGCAAATTAGGAATATTTAGCTTCTGATGTTAACCACAGATAGGCAGCTGACAATCATCTCATCAATTGTATACAAACAAGCATTTTAATGGAGTTTTTTTCAGCCCCAAACCAGCCTGGCTCCTGAGGCTTCTGCATTTTCATGTGCATTGCAGTATTTCATGCTTGTTAAGAGGTATCAGGGAAGGAATGGGGAAAAAAGCCCAATGTAAAGCAATTTCTAGGGAAGAAGTAGACTTACTTCATCAATACAAACATCAGCTTTTATGGGCTTGCACCCACACCTATGTTGTGAAGTATATAAATTGTACTCAAGGATATGCTCATATGCAGGAGGGAAGGCATTAGTTAAATCCAATCCAGCTGTTGGAACTGGGCCAGTTTTTTTCTTTTAGTTAGGCAGGTGGAAGTAAATGCAAATGCTTGCAAATGCTAAGCTGCTTGGACACCCTGTATGTTTAATCAAGCTGCTTTACTAACCTAGCTATGTATTCAGGGTAGCTCTTTCTTCTAAGCTTGTAACTTCTGATTTTCTGAGGCCTGTTTCTGTAATGTTGAGAAGCAAAAGCAGAAATAAAGAATTTATTAATGTTTGTAGATTCAGAGAAATTAATTAAAATTGCTCAGTGAATTTGTTCTCTCCATTTAATGGCTGAATTTTCAAAGAGATTACATGCAAATCTTACTAAAGTTCCTGGAAACATAACTTTTTATCCACAGAATAGCCAAAGCTGACATTGGGCTGTGGTGTTCATCTTGTCAAGATGATCCTGGCTTTCCCACTTCCATGGGCTAGCTTGAGGCTGATACGTGCTGGCTGGCCTGCAGGAGAGTCAGGGTAGGCAGCTAACTGGTTGTGGGGCAGCTGGCAGTATTGATGTGCTGCCTGGATAAAAACATCTGTTTCCTGACTTCATTTCTGATGGCTTGTGGACTTGCTTGCTCAAGGTGTAATGGAAGTGGTCTAAATGTGTTGATTAAAAGTTGACGCTGCTGAGCTATCCCACTTAGTGAGGTGAATGTTCGGGATGAGCACCATGCTGAACTCCCTGTCCTGTTATAATGGTAGGTAGATTTTTAGTTGTTAAGTGCTGGTTGTGCTTTAATCTTCCTTCTGACACAATTGGTATAACTGAGTTAAAATTATTAGAATTCATACCACTCACTGTTGCAGAATTTGATTGTGCAGAGAATGTACATTATTAAGCACCCAGTACATGAAACTTAATTTTTAACTCTAAGGATTCTGTATCCCAGTCTAAAAAATGAAATGTGATGACCTGACCTTCTCACTAGCTATATTACCCACACATTTAAATAGTTTTGGTTTGCTGAGTTGTACTGTAACTGGAGATGAAGTGATCTTACCAAGTGTCCAGAATTCTGTGACTCCAAAAGTGTTAAGGGACCTCAGTGTTTATAATCAATCAAGATTGACTTTTAGATATGAAGTAGAAACTTTAAATTAACAGAAACCCTAAGACTAGTTCTGATACTTAACTGTGGATGAGATTGAGCTTGCTTGAAGTAGTAACATTGTTTTAAAACATTCTTTCATAAATGGAGGACTACTCTGATTGTTTTGTCTAAGGTTTGATTTTGAATTAGCTTGTTTTTTTTTTTTTCTTGCAGCCTTATATGGTATAACTATAGTAAGGTTTGGGTTTTTGTTCCTCCCTTGCTCTTGTACTCTGGTACAACAATTTATGTCTTTGCTACAGAGGATTTTGAAAAATGTTATCTTGTTCTCATGTACAAGTACAGCTGATTGGTTTTGGGGTTCCTTGAACTTTTTTGTTCAGTCTACAGGAGCTTTATGGATTGCCTTTTCTAGTAGTTTAATATATTATGCAGTTAAATGTTCTTTATGTTAAACAAAGGCTTACCTCCATGGAATCTCAGTGTTATTCAACACTTTGAAGTAATCCTTTTCTTTTTTCCAGAAACGTCTCCATGGCTTGTAGTAAGGCACCAAGGTGTGACAAGAGTGGTATTGGCTCTTTAACACATAATGAGCATCCTGTGCACCCTCATATGCAGTTTCACAAATGGTACTTGTGTGGCATGTGTGGTTCAGTGAAAGGTTCCCAAATATTTGGTAACTGAAAAATAATTCTTTGAATGTGCTGGCGATACAGCTTACACTGATAATTCAGAATTTCAGAAGCCATTGCTTTTTGGTATCAAGAGTTTGATACAGTTTTGTGTTCTGCAATAAAACAAGTATCAACTGAAAAATAAGGAAGACATTTCCCTTCCCTCAGGTAGCTGAAACTGAACTTTTGAGTTTCTTGTCATCTTGTTGAGAGAGATACCACTCTTGTTGAGAGATCTAAAACACTGATTTGATGAGGACAGCTGTATTCTGTGTTCCTTCTGCCCACTGAGTGTGTCAAAGGCAGTTTTACAGGGACTGTGACATTCTTTTCCTCTTTTTTTTTTTCTTTCAAGGTCTAGTGTCTCTTAAATCTCTTGTCTTTTGTCAGCTTAGCGTTTTTGTTTTGTATCACAGTGAAACAAAGTTCCCTTGCAGCCCTCAACACATCAGCCCTAATGCGTGCAGTGATTCCTTTTTTTGGCATGTGAAATTAATTTCAGATTTGAGGGAACTAGGAATTATTTTACCTTCAGGTAGAAGGTGATAAGGAGAGATTCTTCATAGGTAACTGTTTGTATCTGACTTTGGAAGAATATTCAGAAATTCAGGATAGAAGTGAAACACTGATTTATTTAACAACATCTAGCAGATGTTTGGGTTTTTTTTTCTTTATTTTATAAAATAATAAAATGCTAAGGAACTTGAAATTAGACATACTGCCCAACATCTACTTTTGACTTGTAACAAGACTTACAGTACTTGGCACATTACTGTGGTTATGTCAGCTTGTCAAATATACTGGTAAATAATTGTTCCTTACATATGGTGAACTGGGGAGGAGAAATCTCTCGTTACAAACGTTATGAACTTAAGTCTGCCTTGAGTCAATTGAGATGTAATGTTATAGAACAGCCTCATAAGTGTTGTGTTCTGATTTCTTAATGCTGATTGGTAGTTACTCGTTTTTACTGTTTGCACTTAGTGCATGGTGCATTAATACCTTGTCTTTAAAGAGTGTCCTCGTGGTTCAGGTGCTGCAGCTGTCATCGTATGATTTGCAGGATTTTGCCTGTGCTGTGTTTTCCCTCTCTGAGATTTGGAGACTGTATTTTTTATTCAGTGAAACAGTTCATCCTTGGCTTGGGGGTCAGTGTTGAGATATGCTTTTTCAATGTTCCATGAAGTTACTTGAGCACATTATGCTGAGACGCGATCATAGTCAGAAGCTGTGGATGTCAAAACCTGTATTAGATTCACTGGTAATCTCTTGCTAGGCTTCAAATGATGTGGTGTCTGTAGACTTCAGTAGATGTCCTCCCAGCCTGGAAGCTGGGAATGAATCCTGGGTTAAGTTGCAGAATAATTTTCTCTTCTCTCTCTTTTATCTGACCTGTATTAGCTGGGGAAAATGTATAGCCTTCCAACTAGTGTGTAAATCCATTGTAGATGCCTATCAGTTCCCTACATGCTGGCTCTTGCAGTTGTGTAAAAGTGTGTTATTCTGCTTACAGTGGTAAGATTCCTTGAAGGGAGGCTAGCAGTGGTACTTAAGACTGCTTCTTTTATATGCTATTGCTTTATAATATGCGTGTCTCTTCTGAGGCTGTAGGAAGGTGCTGATGACCTGCTGTATTTCTAAAATGGTTCATCTGAAACACAAGCTTTAAATACTTTCCTTTCAAGAAATGCCAAATCAGGACAAAAAATTATGTGAATCATTTAGGTCTGTTTTTTGTGGAATAAAATCTGAGCTTTGTTAATATCTCTGTCCTATTCTGTTCCGCTCTCCCCACTTCACCCCACCAGATAAGATTGGAAATTGTGCCATTTGGTCTGAAAATTTTAAAATAAAGCTTCCAAAAGTCCAGCAAGAGTAGGCAGAATGTATACCTGCATTTCTTGGAATCAGATGAAGTTGAAACATATTTTAGGTCTTTCAAGGCAAGGATGACTAAATTGTGGACATTCAGAGTCTTACCATAGAGCAGTCTGTCACTAGTGTATCAGCTCCAGTGGTAAAGAGGATGAAATCAAGCTGGGCAACTGTCGGGAGAAATCCTCAGTAAGCAGCATGAATAAAATTAGGTAATCAAGCCAAGTGTATTCATGTGTTTTTCATGTACAGTCTATAATTGCCACAATTGACAAGTATGAATGAAGTGGAATCCACAATCTTAAACATACTGATGTGCAGCGGTCATCTCATGAGTCAGGGACACAAAATGTTGAGTTAGAAACAGTGTCAGCAGAGTTCAGGCAAGGAGCACTGATCATGGTCCAGCCTTGGCAGCCGAGTTAAACTGCCAGAATGCACCACAGACTCTTTGGGTGCTTCAGTCCCATATGCTTGCAGGAAGCCTCTACCCCCAACCTTGCACCACTGATTGATGACCCTGACAAACCGATTCTTTTTTAGAGATGCTGTGCCAGCAGGAGACCTGTAAGACTGGGAACCCTTAGTTTAGTGGGGAGCAGATAACACTCATTGGTTCCATGGAGTTAAGACTGATATCCCAGTTGTATCAACCTGCTTATCTGTGAATGGAGAGGCAGCACTGGACTTTGTGGTAAATACTGCTTGTTCTGCCTTTTAAAAGAGGAAAGTAAAAAGAGAATTTACTAAAGCTGCTTTAAAAGAGAAAACACTCATAGTAAGTTTAAAATTAAATACAAAAGGACCCCTAAAAGGATAAAACACAGGTAATATGGAGATTCCCTTAAGAGTATTAGAACTCAGAAAATCTATGGTACTGGTCAGCAAAAAATGTCTGCAGAGGTGAGAACCTTTTTTATGGATTTTTCTAAAGAGTGGTAGCTCTCTAAATGAGGAAAAGATGGGAGATTTTTGCACGTTAAATGTGAAAATCGTAATGGAGTAGTGAATTATTTTGAACATCAGCTTGATAAAAAACAACAAGAAAAAGTAGGAATAAAAGATGAGATTTTAGGGGAAGGTGGGACGATGTTGCTAGTGAAAAGTTCAGTAAAGAGTTTTGGTGTCTAGAACTCAGAATGATCAAGAAAAGAAGACTTTACGGTGTTGTTTACATTTTTTAATTGAAATGCAGAGTTACAGAATCATATAATGATGTGAGTGAAAAATGCCTTGGAGATCTAGTTCCAACCCTCCCCCCATTGGCAAGGACACCTTCCAGAAGACCTGGTTGCAAAAAGCCTCATCCAACTCGGTCTTGAGCAATTCTAGGGTTTGAACATTCACAACCTTTCTGGGAATCCTGTGCCAGTGCCTTACCACCCTCACAGTAAAGAATTTTTCCTAGTATCCAGTCTAAACCTGCCCTCTTTCAGTTGAAAACCATTCCCTCTTGTCCTGTCATTCCATGCTCTGGTAAAAAGTCCCTTTCCAGCTCTCTTGTATCCCCTTTTAGTACTGGAAGGCAGCTGTCATGGGGAAGAAGTGTTGAAAAACTTCAGGCTATATGATGTCCTTAAATTTGACACGGTTTTTAAGATTATTCAAATACAAAATTCTAATAGAACAAGGGATTTGAATGACTGTTCTTGCTAGTTGTAAGTGATGACTTCTTGGGTTCTTTGTTCAGACAAATGAACCTACCTGATGCCCTCCCATTCCCCAGCTATCCAGTCCACATACTGAGCTGTTGCGGCAGGCTCAGATGATCAGAAGTATCAAATGGTTTACCAAAATGATGAGAGGGGGAAATACTTGCAGTTCTGGTAGATGCTGTAGTGCTGGTGTCCTCTTACCATAACGAGGACTTGCTTTGTTTAAAGCTGTAAAGTTCCACTCTGTAGATGTAAAAGGAGAATTTTATCCGTATTTACATGAGTGAGCTGGTTAATCAAGCAGTGGGACATGAAGACAGCTTATAAAAAGGAGGGAGAGAGAGTTTTTGTATAGACAGAGAGTGACAGGACAAGGGACGATGTTTTTAAACTGAAAGAGTAGTTTAGATTAGATGTCAGGGAGACATTCTTTACTGAGGGAGTGGTGAGACAGGCACAGACTGTCCAGAGACAATGTGCTGATGCCCCATCCCTGGTAGTGTTCAAGGCCAGGCTGGGTGGGGCTCCGAGCAACCTGGTCTAGTGAGTGGTGCCCATGGCACTGCTGTGCACACTGCCTGAGAACAGTGAAGCTATTGCAGTTATGTATATATTCATGGGTGTGAAATAATTTTTTCTGCCTGTTTCATCTTTAGAATGTTTGGTATTTTTGTAGGTGCCTGATGGGGGAGTGCTGGTGTTTACTTGTGTATTGCTGGTCTTCTCTGGTACTTTTATGCTCAGGGAGTTGTTTGCCCTCACTCAAAAGGAGCGTGATAGTGGCATTGAAGGTCAGTAGCAAGGACAGGACATAGAAAGTATTTTAAAAGGCTAATTTTAGTTAGTGTGGGTGATCTTGCTGGACTGTCAGCAGTCATCCAGTTGTGTTCTCCTTCGATTTGTATTCTGATGGCACATCTTTTCCACTGATAGTTGAATGAACCTAGGAAGATTGCCTTCAGTAGGCTAAAATTCTTCTTCAGTCTTCTGGTCTCTCTTATCTAAGAGGTGCAGCAGCAGTGTCAGGAATGCGTTCTGAGTGCCCAGTGTCTTTAAGGAGCTGAGATGCTTATGGGCTGGTTTTCCTTTGCAATGTTTAGGCTATAGATCCTAAGGAGACTCAGTACTGCTGTACCACTTTGTTTCCTTTTTCCACAAGCCTGATTGGTCTTGTTGCATTGAGCTCAGTCATCTATCAGTCATGATTGATTTTGGCTAGAGAATTGATGTAGGTTATGTGTTTAGGTTGTGAATGTGATTATATGGGAATATGAGATTGTCTAACCTGCATTTACTGCTGCCTTTGTTCTGCACATATAAACACCTGGAGAGTCATTTCAGTGAAAACGCCTGGAGAATCATTCTAGTTGAAACTCCACAGGGAAGTCGATATTTTGTACCTTTGGGGTACTTCTTGTGGTTTATGACAAAGCTTTCTGTGAGGTGTATAATAAAAAAAAAAAAGAGAGAACAAACCAACCAAAGAAAACCTAAGCAAAACATCACAAAAACCATGTGCATCCTCCAAGGAAAGACTGAGTTATAAATTATGCACAGTTTCCCATGTTTTTTGATGAATAACTGCACTTTTTACCTAGAAACACCTGATTCCAAAACAGAATACTACTTCTTTGACATACACATTTTTTATTTATTTTTTTTTACAGACTATGAGAAGACACAGAAATGAAGTTACAATTGAGTTGCGGAAGGTGAGTCTGGTTTTGTTTATCAACTGTGTTACTTTGCTAAGAGTGTTCTGGTGTCTTAACTAAATATTTTTCCATGAGCTTTGCTTTATGGTTCCAAACTACTGAGAAAAGGTGTAAATTTGTTAAATACTAGCTGTGGATTCTAATTTGTTTTTCTCCTCCAATTTGTGAAGCTCAGTACAACAGAATAGTGCTGCTTTACTCCAGAGTATCACTTGGAAATAATCCATATTCAGTTTTTGTACCAGTTATTACAGTGGAGCTGTCAGCTGTTCAAATGTTTAAAATCTCTGAATGGGAAAAGGGAGAGTTTTAGCATTTAGAAAGTAAGGTTATTCGTTTATTTTGTTTTCTGAAAATTATTGCTTCTGTGCTATAAAGGGAGTTTAATTTGGGGGTCAAATTTTGGCTATATTGGGTAAATGTCAGAATGGCTGGCAAGATCATGAGTATGAGAGCTGATCTAGTTTACTGCTCTGCCTAATTAGAGCATTTGTTACACCCTTGTCTTTCATAACTCTTCCAACAACCTTTCTAGGTACCTCAAAGACTTGTTCCTGAAGGATGTTTTACAAACTAAGAGAAAGGGCAAACTTTTATTTGCTTTTGGGTACCTTCAGTATACTTGAGGACTTTGTACTGGCCCCTTTAGCTTTATCCTGTTGAGAAACCTTCAGTTCTTCACCCATTTCTTGAACATTCTCTTTCCTAGATTTGGCTTGTTGCTGCTTCTTGGATCCAAATTGTCTGTATTCTTCTGGAAGTGTGGAAATCTGAAAGGATGCAGGGTGCAGCTGAGTTTTAAATGTAGTAGTGGAAAACAGTTCCTAATACAGTATTCCTCTTTATATTAAGCATGTTGTTGACAGGCACACAGTCTGTGTATGCTTTGTACACTTCTTAGAGTACCACAAAGCAAATATAGTTGTTAGTTTTGTTTGCATATTTGAATAAATACAGATTTTTTTTTTTTTTTTTTTTTACTTTTTACTTCTGTCTTCTGAATTTCATCTGCTTTTCCAGGCTTTCCCATTCTGTTCCCCAGTACGTTTCAGGGTCTCTCCAGCTTAGTGTAACCTGTGTTTTCTATTATTTTCACTAATGACCTGATAAGTGTTTGGTTTGAATATTCTCAGTATAGCCCAAGCTCCCTTTGGTCTCCCAATTGATGCTTATTTTCAGTTGAATCCAGTTTGAGTGGTGCTGCTGCCTTCTGGAGGCTGACCTGGCACAGAAACTAGACAGAGCAAAAGGATAAAGTAGGTATTTATTAAAAGGCATCAATGGTACACATGGGCAGCACAAGAGCCCGGCTGGGCTATGCCCAAGATGCACCCCAAAATGGTCACAAAATGGATGACTGATCACGAGGTCTCACACTTTTATAAGTTCTGGTCCATTTGCATATTGGAGTCAATTGTCCAGTTATAGCTTCAGGTTATGAAGTTCCCTTCTCCTTGTTTCTTCCTTCTCGCTTCACTGTTGTTTTTTTTCTTGTGCTTGAAATTTGTATCAGTTGTCTTGGTCCCAAGCCAGAAAAGGAATTGTTTTTGTCTACCTACTCTGTGAAGAGAGCTTAGTAGCACTTAATATGAAACCCAGAACTACACACTAAAACAGCACAGAATCTGAAAAATATAAAAGCTAAAACAAAGCATCAGTGCTTGCTTAGGAGTCCACACCCAGCAAATTCCATTCTTTTTTTTTTTCATTATTTGCAAACTGAGAGGACAAAATACTTGCTAAAATTAAAGTGTAGGATTTGTAAATACAAACTATGTTGATAGAAATCAGCTTGACTTGTTTTGAGAAATTCTGTCTGCACTTATCACCTGATTGTGTGGGAGCAACCAAAAAAATCTCGTGCTAGTATTTTCCTGGGATCCTTCTCCTCCTTTTGGAAAAAGTAACGTCATTTTTTCAGGTCTTACAGAAAAACTTCTCCATCTCATTACAATGTAAACAATAAATATTTCTAAGATTCGTCCTGAGACTATAACAACTAGTCAAAGAAATCTAATATGACCTAGAAAATGATCAGCAATGGAAGTTTACACTGACGTGTTAGAGGCCCTTTCTTCAGAACTGGTGTAAAACTTGCTGTGTAACTGTGAAATCTCTACTGGGGAGAGTCAGTCATAGCACTTGGGCAGCCTGTGCCTCCTAGCAAAGCAAACCTGTAAAAGATGGCTTAACTAATGCAGCATATCCTTATACATCTCGTTAAATTGAGATGGAATGTGAACATTCCAGTGCAATCTTTGGAGAGAACTTGGCAGTGCAAAGTGAAAATTACAATTTTAAATTAATTTTTATAATTCGTTTTTGTAACAGGTCACAGTTTCAAGGCCAGTTTATTACACAAGCATGGTGGGGAGTAAGTCAGACACTTAAGGCAAGGGATTGTCCTGTGTGGAAGGAATCTGGCATGTGCCAGTAATATGTGAGTGAAAATGAGGAGGAAGCCTATGAGCTTGTCAGTGACTTCTCACTGAAAACTGCACACGGGTAGATCAGTTGCACATTTAGAGGAGAAGCCTGAGCACTGGATGTAGGTCAGACCGTAAATCAAGAGTGAACAGCTGCTGCAGCACTCTGAAATGCAGGAATTGGTGTTCTTCTGGAGTGTTGGGTTTAACATCTTCATTGCAGAAACCAGAAAAAAATCTTTAACTATTAACTCAGTGTGTGTCAAGTCAGCTGGTGCTGATGGGCACCTGGTTTGCTGTGGGAATTCCGAGGCAGATGAGATTTTGTACCATTGCTTCTGGTACAGAATTGATACTGAAATGTTAAGGGATATGTTTTATCAAGTTCCAGCAGTGGAAAGGATAAGTTGTAATGTCATTGCTTCAGTCTTTACAGTTAACACTGCTGCTCTAGCCATTAGTGTGCTGAATTCAGGAAATTTTGGGCATGACCTTAGGTAATACACCAGTGCCTCTTCAAACAAAAGGGATGCCTTCTCTTCATCCTAGCTACCCAGATGGTGCATGTACACCTGGCTTTGAAGAAAAGAGACAA
Organism: Certhia americana; assembly: GCA_018697195.1. Taxonomy (NCBI): domain Eukaryota; kingdom Metazoa; phylum Chordata; class Aves; order Passeriformes; family Certhiidae; genus Certhia; species Certhia americana. The sequence continues at coordinate 53,669,419 of CM031857.1, forward strand.
ATTGAGTGTATTCTTATCTGTGCAATTGAAGCACTACATAGTCATGGGCCTGTATTTGGAATCAATGTGGATATAAATATTAGATGAATGGATCTGATGAAATTGCTCACATCCCTGTTTAGTAAGATGGAATAAATAAAAAATCACAGCTTTGAACAGTAGTAAACAATTTTTGCATTCATCAGTGTGAGGTGTTTATTCTCTTGAAATTACAGACATCAAGGTACATTTGCAACGCATTCTGTGTTTCAAGAATATATCATCTCTTTTCACAATCTTCACACCACAGCTCTTATTCAGGAAGAAACTCTGTTTTTCCCTGTTTTTTATTTCCCAATCATTTCTTATTTGTTTAGGAATTTAATTAACAAAGACTGACAAAGCTATCTGACATGAAAAGGTAGCAGTTTTTCTGGCATATTCCAGGTTGAGGCATGGGTCAGCATCATGAGCCAGTCAGATGACACCCCTCATGGTCAGGTGCCCTTTTAGTGATTCCATATTGACTTTGTATTCTATGCATTTTGAGAATTGATCTACTACATTTCTGGAAAGATGGTCTCTGTTTATATTGTTTGTACAGCAGCAGATCTGAGAGCTTACAACAACCATCTCCCTTTCCTGACAGATAACAGTGTCAGTTTTGACACTGTCAGTGTCAGGCAATGGAGACTGCATCAGGATTTAGAATATAAGACTTTTCAGTGCAGTGTCTTGGTGAAGTCTGATTTAGAGTATTTATCATTTGGTTTCAGCATCCCAGAAAACTGATGGGGATGTATTTAGTATTAGTAATGGGGACCCTGGGATTAATTGGCTTAGTCTATAAGTCTCAATCTAAAGGGGCATATATGGTGAATGAGCAACGGTTAGGATTCAGTTTAAGGTTCTGTATCTAAATGAAATCTGTAACTCTTGCTCTGAGACATCCTTTGATTCTGGGTGGTTGGCTTTCTCTGAGGATGAAGTTTGACTTGGACCACTTGTGTGCCTAAAGAAAGGTGGTCCTTAGCCAGGTCAATGTTATGGTCATTGAGTTAATGTCACCCTTCAAAGGAAGTCTTAGCACTCCTAAACTCAGCAGAAACACAGGATACTGTCCTGCTAACTGGAATCCTAACAACTTCCATGATCTCTCACAAGGTTTATTTTTGGCTTTCTTGGCGAACCCAGCTGCCCCTGAGAGCTCATAGACATGAGCTCATGAAAGCTCTAATTGCCAATTAAGTTTGGTGCAAGGCAAAGCAATTATTAGCTAAATAAGTGGTGGATTAAAGAGTTATGGGCATATGTCTTTTTATTACCTCTTTCCCTGGCATACTGTCCTTGTTTCTATTCTGATCTTTCTTAAATAAGATTGCTTATGTCCATGATAGCTCCTAAGTAGAGTAGAAGACTCCTTGAAGAAAGGAATCTGTCTTTCATGTGTCTGGGAGTGCTAGGGTAGAAAAAAAATCTTTCTGATTCTCAGTAAGTCTGAAAATCTAAAAGAAAAAGAAAATACTTAGTTTCGGGGTAGTATATCAGTTAAGTGTCTTTTCCAGTTCAGTGTGTGTGTATAGCTTTTCACTCACTGTAAAATATGTGAAGAACATATTTTAGTATATAAGTCTACTGGTTCAAAGAATGATTAATAATGACAGGGTCACTGAAGCACTATTAGTATGTTCTTCTGGAGGCTTCCCTATCAAATATTTGTAGCACAAATTCTTGGAAAAGAATTTGCATTTACCCTGCCTCAACTATTTCATTAAAAAAAAATACCCTAAGAAGAAAATTACATTTCTAATGGATTCTTTTAGAGGCTTAGTTGAAAAGAGGTACAAAGCAATTCTTTGGAGACTAGCTTAAATCCATTTTGGTGAGATCTTGCTGTTCACTGGTTTGAGAAGTCTCAATCTTTGCAGTCCATGCTTAGGGCTTGGGCCATACACTGGTGTCTACTTAGTTTTAGTTAATCTGCTCCTCTTCTGAGACAGATGAGCACTAATCAAACAGGAACATTATGATTGCTTTCTCTTGTCACAGAGGTGAATTAGCTGAACTCAAATGCAGGAAAGTTGCCTATGCCTTCTAAGTGTGTATCTGTATCTATGTGCTCTATCTCAAGGAGAATCTTGGAATCTGGCTTGGAATCAGTGGTAGCTTAAAAGGGATGTCCAGAAAACCTGAACCTACCTCCATCACTGGCTGGAGCCCTTAGTCTTTCCTTGGAAGTAATTGCAGGGGCAAGAGCTGCTTTTTGTCATCTGTGGGTTTATCTAATACTGGCTAGCATTAGGAACTCCAGTTTCTAATGTTGAAGTGTTCTTGAAGTTCTGCTTTTTGTCCTCAGAAGATTCAAACATAATTATCTGAACTTTCATGCCACAAGAACTTCTACTGGCTACTGAGCTCCTAAATTTCCCCTGACCTGAAGAAACATTTTATAATGGTATTTGTTAACTGCAGGCAAAGATTTTCCTGTTAATTTCTTTTCCCTTTTTATCTTGAAGCCTCACAACAGCTGATGCTCTTCACACAGCTTTCCTGCATGTCCAGTGCTGAAAAATATGTAGAAATTCATATTTGACACCTTTCACATTTCCATTAGAGCATCCTATTGGCCTTGTCCCTTAGTATTAAGTGCAGTGCAGTACAGAGCTTTTTGGATGTTCCCTTTACCCACAAGGAGTCTTCTGTTATATCATGTTTTTGAACATTTGAGATTTGCTTGCACTGGTCTATATTTTTTTAATCCTGTGGCCATCTTCCAAGAAGATAAACAAAAAAAGTACCAGGACTTGAATACTTACTGTTCATGTAGCTTGACTGTCCCACTGTCAATGAAGCAAATGCTGGGCATCTCCCATAAAAACTGGACAACAAAGTGCACTCTTGGTATCCTTATTGTTATCTATTCATTTGGCATGTGTACTGATGTCTTTTTGTTTGTACAGAAACCTTTGCAGGCTGCTGTAGTGGGATCTCTACCAGAATGTTGGCAGTGCTTATAGCCAGCAGTCAGCACCTGTTTGTGAACTTCCGTACTTGCTGTACATGGCACACAGGTTCAGGCAGTGTTGAGGATCTTCCCTTTAGAGGGAGACCTGCTGTATTTTGTTTGTGACAAGGTTTTGTTCATCAGACATTCCACTCTGATGCCTCTACCTTTGAAGGGGCTCTCTCGACAGGCTTTGAGCCAGACAGCTGTATCCAGGTATGTTCATTTGTCTTTCTTTTCACCACAGGAGCCTGCGGAAGCAGCCAGTGCTTTTATTTAGGCAAAACCTTTTTGAGTTTGCTACAATATGTCAAAATACAGGCATTTTCAAGCCATGGCAGGCTGCAAATCATCTTCTTTCACCTTAAGTAGGATAGTGATAGGCCTGTCAAATTACTGGAGGAAGCAATTTAGCTGTTCTGGGATTAGACACTTTTGCAGATGGACAGAGCTATTTCAAATAGCCTTAGAGACACTGTTTATGACTGGAAGTTTTCATGAACACTTTGGCTTTATAATAAATGCTAATTAGAATAGAAACTTTTAGTACTTCTCAGTCAGTACTGGCCTCTCTACCTCAGGCTGCTGTGGAAGCTCCTCTATATTGGTTCTGACAGTTGTTTTTCAACCCAGCCACCTGTAAGCAGTGAGTAGTAGCTATAGGAACATTCTTGTTCCTTCTTTCTTTCCTTGGCTGAGGTAATTTTTTCTGGAGCCCGTCACACCATATGATTGATGGCCTGAGGACACTGCCTGCACTCGCAGAAATTGCAACGTCATTCTGTGGTCAGTTATGTCCTGTGAAGTTTCTTTCTCTCTCTTAAGGGGATGTAATATCTTGGCCTTAGAATATGGATTGTTTTATGTGCTTATTTTGGTTAAGGTTAACAGTAGGAGGTATTCTCTGAGGTATGCTCATAGTGCCAAAGCATTGGATAGTTGTGTGTGCAGGTATAGAAAGCTTACTGGAATGGGAGAGAACCAGGCTCTTGTTAAGCTCAGTGTCTGGTGTGGGAAAATCAGGTAAATACATTACAAGTCTTTATGGTGAATCCATCAGTTAATGCCTTCCTGTCTGATGCAGTTTGTCTGCATAATACTACTTTCTTAGTGTTTAACTTCCTTCTTTCCAGATCCACGTGCCAACAAACTGCCTGTGGTGCTTGTCTGTATGGATGTGATCTATGTGTGCAGCCATTACTGCACCGCTCTGGAGAGGCTGCCACAGCCAGTCTGGGTGGTCTTGTGCACTCTTTGAGGATCTAATTTCTGTACTTGTAACTTGAATAAAATTAAACTATGCTAAGTCTGTGGGATGTTGTATTCTGCATTAAAGGGTTATTCTCATGCTTGTTTGTTGTCCTAGCTTTGTCTTACCTGAAAAAAAAAAAAAAAAAAATATTGATTGGGAGGATTTCAAACTTAAGTTCTTTCTAAAACGTTTGAAAGGTAAACAAGTCCCAGAAATTTTGGACCTGGAGTTCCTGGTTTCTATAACAAAATATTGGGGATCCTTAAACACATCATTCTGTTTAGAGGCTTTTTTGCATATTACAAACAAGGTGTGGTACAATAAAATCTCTTCAGTGAGTACTGTGGTTATGAGATAATGGAGACCGAAAAGCCTGCATTCCTTTGCTACTATACTAGATTTCTGCTAGCTGTTAGAGCTAGGTCTTACTCTTTTTCAACATTTTGTATCATTAAAGAATTTCATCTAAATTAGCTTGTAAAAAAACCAAACCAAACATAAAGAGGTGTTCAGATATATATTCTGCATTATCATTTTCCATTGCCTTTTCTGTCTTTGTACCTGTAAATATACCAAGCAAAATACAAGGTCTAAAATTTAAAAGAGACCATTTCATAGTTTCAGTATAATACTTTTAATGCATTTTAAATTTGTTAAAATATGTAAACAATTGATGATTTGTTTTCTTTCTTTTAAAATTACTGCTTTATGTCTTCAAATTCATTAAATTAGGAATGTTAAAATTAAATGCTAGATGGGTATTTTACCCCTGAAAAGATAATGTTATTCTTTTGTAATTACTTAAAGGAGGTAAGACTGGAGGGTGTCTTGTTTTAAGTCAGAAATTAGGCTAACAGTGTGAGTGGGAAATACTACAAGTGCCAGTGTGCATGGGGCATGCTACTTTACACAGAAAATGCAAATAGATGTGACCATGGAGCCTTGAAACAGATTTAGCTGAAAATATAATCTTACACTGAAAAAGAATTTCTGTTATATATGGCTAAATGTCAGTGTCATGCAGAGCTATGCGTATTGTGAATGCCTGTTAGAAAACTGACCCTCAAACTGTAAATTTTAATTAATTCAAGTGTAAAGGATTATTGTAGATCTGTTTGATTAGCAAGCTGCCAGATGCTTACTGCTAAAATACTGCAAAATCTATTTGCAGTTACAGATGCCTTTTAAAAAAGGCAATCTTATCTATACTTGCATTTTGTGTATCACCACCCTGTATTAATAAGAATTAAAAGTGGCTTTATTTTTTGTCATTTCTTTACAGAACAAAAGAGATGAACATCTTTTGAAAAAAAGAAATGTTCCTCAAGAGGAAAGTTTAGAAGATTCTGATGTTGATGCTGACTTCAAAGCAGTAAGTTCCTTGATTCTGGAATTATTTTTAAAACTTTGGTGATGTCTCTAAACAATGTGTGCTGTTGTCTTGCAGTTATTTGAAAGCACATTTGTGAAATGATACACTGTTAAAATAAGTTTGCTTGCATTAAATGTTTAAGAAGGCTATAATTTATCAGCAAAATTACTAAAACATTTTTTTTTCTTTTCAAGCAAAATGTAACACTAGAAGCTATACTGCAGGTATGTTGCATTTAATAGGGTTGGGTTTTTTTAACTAGAGGAGTGTGTTCTGTGCATTTTTAATTTTTACTGTTTTTTTTAATTATTTTTTCAGAACGCTACAAGTGACAACCCAGTGATCCAACTGAGTGCTGTACAGGCTGCAAGGTAAAAACAAAGATACAGAAACATAATTTATGCACATTTTTTGTTATGAAAGTTACTTACTTTTACTTTTGATTTCACAGAAAACTCCTATCCAGTGACAGAAACCCACCCATCGATGACTTAATAAAATCTGGAATTTTACCAATTCTGGTAAAATGCCTAGAAAGGGATGATAAGTAAGTATCCTTTTAAAAATCTTCACTGTTACTGGAAATTTGCATTTAAAAAAAAAAAAAAAATTGAAATGAAACTGAGTATTCCAGCACCAAATAATCTGACACAGTGGATCACATTCTATGATGATAAGTCACAAGTTCTCCAGTAATATTTATGCTGCCACTGAAATGTCATTTACTTTTTTAGAGCTTGTTTGAGCATATCCAGCTAATGGAGAAAACCTTACTATATTTCTCATTGGTTTTGAATATTTCAGCCTTTTGCCAGCTGTTTTTAAGAAACCTGCCACAGATGACTTGCGTGTATTTGCGTGAAGGCAGGGAACACGCCTGGTTGTGAACAGGGGTCTTTTCCAGAATACATTTGTCTGTTCCATTAACATTATTAGCTTAAGTTCTCACTGCAAGGTGTTTTTCCTTCTGGCTCTCTGCTGCTCTCTTATGTGATGGTGGAACATGATGAGTGTGCTCTCTGAGTCTTTATTGGAAAACAAAGAGCTTCAGTAAAGAAGGTAGAGAACACTGAGCATATGGCTACTAGCATTTAATGACATGTAAGAAACAAAACATGCCATATTCAACAAATCTTGAGCCCCTGATTCACACAGATAGGGATTAACACAATTGAGGTAAATATTTTAGCTTGCCTTTGATCTCAGACAGACATGAATGTATTTATAGTATTTCCATTTTCAATGTTACTTCTATTACTATGAGAGCTAGGAAGTTCAAGAATATGGTTTGGTATTTTTGGTATATTTTGATGGCTGCAAAACTATGAACTGTGAGTAGTTTGGGGATTTTTTCCTAGCTTGTTTAACAAAACTGTTGCTTAGAAGGCTGCTGACAATAACATTCAAATCAGGAAAACATTTTAAAATGGGTCATGAACGCATGTCTGCTCTAGAAGTAGATGTTCGCTGCTTTGAAAATTCTTTTAATTTACATCTTTTGCTAGTTTTTGTATGATTTACCCCTGTAAATGTTTAATAAGTCTTTCAAAATTGAACTCAATGGTTTGTAAGCAGTCCTTTTAATTGTGATTGCTATATAATATTTAGCAGAGTTAAATTCTGAAGAGACTTTGCATAACAAATCATTAAAGCTGTTGTTCATGTTATACTTGAAAGTTTATCACGAGAGAGAGAAAGAAAAAGGTGACTAAGCTAAAACTAGAGTTTTAATGCACTTGATCCTAAAATTTAAGGGTTTATAGGTAGGTGCTGACAGATATGATTTGTTTTTACCTCCTGTTTCTTTTGCAATCCCATCCCCACTAAAACCTCAAATTGCTTTAGAAATTAATACACAAAAATCTTTAAAAGAAGCAGGTGCTTATGACTATATAAAAGAATGACTGATAAAGACACAAAACCCATGGAAATGAAACAGTTACCTAACAGTAAATATTCTCTGTTCTTCCTAAATTCAGACACTTACAGCTGTGACCATGGGCTGTAAACTCTTTGGTAGAACTCTTAACTTTTAGTATTTGCTTGAACAGCAGTTTTCAAGCAAACAGCTTTACTAAACTGTTGTTGGAATGGACAGCAGTTGACAGACATCTTGGAAGAGATCTTCTCCCAGATTTCATGAAATTTGTAACTAATTTTACCTGTATTTAATAAGTTGGGTGTGATGCTGTCTTTTCTTACTGATTTCAGATCTTTCCCCTGAATGTGGTGCTGCAAAAAAATGTCTGTATCCAAGTATACCAGCTTGCACTTGGTCTGGAAAGTAATGTTGGAAGAGTCAAGTTTAATTGGTTGTTGGGATTTTTACTTTTTTTTCTTTTTCTATTACTAATATTAATTCAGAGTGATGAATGGTTTACAAAAGGTCACGGAATGCAGGATCTTTTTGCTTACAGCTTTTCCCCTGAAGAGTCTAGGCTCAGATGTTGGGGTTTTTAAAATTTTAGCCCAGTGGTACTGTCTAAATGTAGAATATTTTAGATGGCTACAGCTAGTAATATTGAAATGAACTATAAAATAGTCTTCAGATCATGTTTCAACTAACTGGTATAAAATCCTTTCATTACAGTCCTTCGTTACAATTTGAAGCCGCATGGGCATTGACTAACATAGCATCAGGCACTTCTGCACAGACTCAAGCTGTTGTACAGTCGAGTAAGTATTACAGCTTCGGGTTTTTTGGGGAGGAGGCAGTGGGAGTGGGTATTGTGGGAAAAAGAAAATATTTGGATAACAAATGCCATTTCTTATCAATGCCATTAAAGCAATAAATACATGTTTGTCCTAAAGATTTATCGAAGATTTCTGAAAGATTTCGACATTTGCTCTTAAACATTAATCTGCTTGTCACTGACAATTAATGTTAAGCATCCCAGACAGTATTTTCTCATAAAGAAGATAGAGAATGACAGATGATACAGTAACTATGACAAAAATCTAAGGCCTTTCTCTTCTTGGTTTGATTTCTGAAATCATGTACCATTAATTGCTCTGTGGCTACTAACACTTACATTACAAATTAATTCTTTCTGCCTCAAAGGTGTGTTCATAAATTTTATTAACGTTTTTAAATACGTACAGTTATGTAAGGTTGCGCATTTAAATACATTAAGAAAAGTACCATCCTTTCCTTGTCTGTATGATTGGTATCTCCTGTACACACAAGTTTGTTGTGCTGTTTTCATTTCTTGTTTAATCAGACAGTGAGAATGGAAAGAAACTCTGAAGTCAATTGATGATAAATTAATTAAATAATTTTTTCAGGATTATATCTATAGCTTTTATGGACCAGCATACTTATCTTAAAACAATCACCTTTTTATGGACCAGCATACTTATCTTAAAACAATCACCTTTATGCTAAATACAGTATGTTGTCATTAAACAGTAGATTATATATAAGCAAATATATAATCAACTGTCTTGACTTACTCATATTCTCCTTTTTATATGGGAAAATGGTAAATTTGATTTTTTTTTTAAGTGTATGAACCTGCCTTTCAAATGAAAATGGTGGTTTATATGTTTTCATGGCTAATAAAATAACTGAATAATTATTAACTCTGTATAGTTAAGATTTTGGTGCAATATTATTATTATTATTATTATTATTATTATTATTATTATTATTATTACTATCCAAAATAAGACTTGGATAAAAATCCAAAGGCTTTAAAAAAACACAACAATACCTTGAATTTATTTCAAAAATTCCTGATGTGATTTGGGCACCTCTGTTTTTAGATTGCTTTTCTGGTGTCTAAGTACCTTTGAAAATCTACTCCCAAGTTTTTTCTTCCTTCTCAACTTGTTCATTGGTTAGTCATTGTTTTCTTTCTTTTTTTGTGTTCCACAATGTTGTCCTGTTTGAATGAAGCTAACAGAAAGGATGTTTATAGTATTAGCTTTGCAGGAAAAAATCTCAAAGTAAAAATAAAAAGTAGCATAGAAGTACGTATAGCACAACTAAAAGCATTGTTGTTACCTGAATAATTACTAGAAGTTGAAGCTGTGACATGTTTCTACCTAAATCTGTTTGGTTAATGCTTGACAAGAAGAAAATGTGCTTAAATGACTTCAGAGAATCAAAAAGTGGTTTACTTATGAAGAGAAAACAGATGAAGTTCAATCTAAAAGTCTTGATGGTTTTTGACTGGGAGATGACCAAGGGAAAAGAGTCTCCTAGCTCTTGTCCCTTTAGATAAGGAAGGTTTGAGGAAACAAAGCAATAGACCCTTGCAGCTACAGAAGAGGCTGATGCAGCCTTAATACAGAAGAAGGCAGCCTCCTGCAATCAGGAGAGACAGATGGTACTTGGAAGGCCCAGCAAAAGAGGACAAAGTACTATATGCACAGAATAGCTCTTGGCAGGACCCAGTTTGGAGCAGGAGTAATTAATGTTTTGAGAGTGGTAGGTCAGATAAGCTCAACTCATGCTCCTTCAGGTTGTCCTCCTGCCTGAGTGCTATTATGAAATAACTTCATTCCTGGTTTTGAAAGCGTACCAGGATTGCAGTGTAATATAAACTACGTAAGTTGACCCTCTTCTCTGAAAAACATTGAATGCATAGATGGCTGAATTGTAATCTCAGTAATTTCTGAGAAGGAAGCTAAAATATTCCACTTGAGCTAATGGAAGTGGGATAATTATTGCAAGAGTGAGCATTCTTAAGCAGCAGTGTGTTGCTGTCCCTGCTTGTCAGTTATAGGCAATGGCTGAATCATTCATCTGGGGTGGGGAAGGAATTTTAGGTTGACTTTATTTTTCATTGTTCTGTATTTTTCAGGAAAATACATCAGAGTGTTTTGGCTTATTATCACTTTACTTTATCAACGCAACATTGATTCACAGTTGCTCACAAACTGTGTTGCACTTTTAAAAAATTTTTGAAGCTATTTCTGCAAGAAAAAGTAATCTTTAACAGTATATAAATTGATCTAGTTTATTCAGACTATGAGTATGATCATATATAGATTTTAAAAATTGCTGCAAGAATTACTGTCTTTCAAACAGTATGGGTTGTCTGAAGGAAAACAGTGCATGGGAATAGTAGTGGGATGGTTTCTTAGCTCTATCAAATATATTTAATTCCACAGAGAAAGATTTCTAAAATCAGTACCACTTCCTTAATTTGGTACGTTGCTGGCATTATATAAGAGTGAATTAAAACGTGTCTTGGAACTGGCAGATGGATGTAAATCTTCACTGCATATGGAAACTAACTATAGCCACCTCTTGGGAGGAAGCTATTTTCTTAAAGTCAAGATATGAAGCATGTTTGCACAAGTAGGCATGTCATTCTGCTTGGTATGTGTTGTTATTCTGGATAACTGGAACATCTGAATTGCTGGGACATGAAACCTCACACCTGCATACTTGAGGGTCTGCCTATCACTTTGAGAAATACGGGGAAATGTTTAAATATGGGGAGCATTGTTGAGTAAGAATTCTATTCTAAAGTCTATTTTTCCCTTCTCTAGATATATATAGAAATGTTCAACTCAGGTTTTGTGCATCCTTCATAATAGAAACATGTATAAGGCATGGTGGAAAATGTGTTTTGTGTAAAACAGTAAAAATGTTACTCATATACCAAGACCAGTATTAAACAAATTCAATCTTTGCATTCTGCAGATGCAGTACCCCTCTTCTTGAGATTACTTCATTCACCACACCAGAATGTTTGTGAGCAAGCTGTCTGGGCTCTTGGAAATATTATAGGTAACTTTTTGTTTTAATGATTTGAATTCAGGGAGCATTTCATTTTAGAACTTGACTTTTTGAACATTGACATTACCATAAGAGACTATGTTTCCTCTGAATTCTGTGTCTTGATACAATTTTTTTTAGAGTATATAATATGGCCAGAATTACATATATACCTCCTGGGTTTTTTTCTAAATATTAGCACTTGCTATGCAAAATATTGACAGGATAAATTTTGTGTTTCCTAAAATATACATACATAACTTTACGTATGTATGTTTAATTAAATACGACTTTTTAGTAGTAGACTGTTGGTGAGGAAACATAGAATTTCAGTATCCCAACATGTCATTGCATACATTTCAAGATTTTCCATTTTTAATGTAATTTCTTTTGCAACAATTTTCATTTCTGTAGGTGATGGTCCTCAGTGTAGAGATTATGTCATATCACTGGGAGTTGTCAAACCTCTTCTGTCCTTCATCAATCCCTCCATTCCCATCACCTTCCTTCGGAACGTCACATGGGTCATTGTAAATCTCTGCAGGAATAAGGACCCCCCACCGCCTATGGAGACAGTTCAGGAGGTAAATAAAGAATTATGAGACAGATAATGTTTTATACTCTGGGCTGGAGGCCTAATGTTTTACATTATCATACTATGAATTTTTGCACGTTTTTTGTCACTGCACATGTGTTGTGCCACTCCACCATTTGTTAGATGAAGTAATTTGACCAATTTGGTGGTTCTTGCTACAACTGTAATAAAGGTATTTGTAATGTCTGAAACTGAGTAAGACTAAAGTGATGAGATATACAATAAAAAATTATCACACTAGAAAGCATTGAAATACTCAGCATGTTTTCACTAAAAAAAGGCAACATTATGATTCTATATGTAGAAGAATTCAAATGTGATTACTTTCATCAAGAGGAAGTGTAAGTAAACTAACATATAGGGTAGTTCATGTTCGACTCAGTGTGCGCATGCAGTCAATGCCAGGTCCCAACCTGAACAGAAATCCTGAAAATCCTTTTACACTGGTGAACAGAGCAAATGCTCAGTTGACAGGGTTAATGCACAGTTAGTAAAATTGAGTTATTTGACTAGAACTGTGATTATGAGTAAAGTTCTTGACTTTAAGATAAATTAAGAAGTGTAGATACAGTTTTTGAAGCCATGTGAAGTATGTTACTGTTAACAGCTAAGCTTTAATGAAATTTTAAAAAGGAAGCAGAAAAATGAAAAATTTTCAAGTAATGCTTTACTAAATAAAACACTGTTCAAAGCCGTTTTATCACAGCCCAGTTTTATATTTTTTTATGTGATTATGAAAAATTAAACTTTATTCCAAGAGGTTTACATATTGATATTAGGCTAGTAATTTTTATTGTGTGTAATAACAAGGCTTTTAAAATAGCAGCAGGGTGTCATGTCTCTGTTATTTGCTTGGGTTTTTTTCTCTAAATACAGTCTACATTCTATGTCTGGAATATAGCACTGTCTCATATTTTCACAAATTTGAAATACAGATAATACACATTCTTTTTATACATACTTTGAGGGAATGACCAGCTGCTGGAAAGTGTATGATTGCAATATACTAAAGCAGACTCAAGCTAAGATTTTTGATTGCAATACTTGGATTCATAATTTTACCACCAATTTTGTTCCACTGTAATGACTCATGAACTTCTTTTCAGATTTTGCCAGCATTGTGTGTTCTCATTTACCATACAGATATAAACGTAAGTAATTTCTAAAGTTTTAGATATTTAGATTCTGTTTCCTCTGGCAAGATAATCTCCAGGATTGTGTTAAAGTAGTAAACTTGGGTTTGTGCATTAATTTATATATAATTAAGTCATAAATGCATAATTAAATATGAAGTTTAATGTGATTGTAGTAATTCAGAGCATGAAAAAGAAGGTGCAAATGCAGTTTTTGAAATACCTTTTGTAAAAGATGGCACTTTTTATCCTGTACATTTGAAGTAGCTTTAAAAAAATCCTATCTTGAATTGAGCACTAGAAAATTAAAGTGCCAGTTTTACCATAAGCTGCACTTTAATTCTTCCCCAATTGATAATTTTGCATAGATATGTAATATGTGTAAAAAATTACATGTAATTCTGTATATCAGTCCTGTCAAATGTGATGGTAATTATCTGATTTCATTAACCTGTTGGGTGCCTGACTTTGCAGCATTTAATTAAAGAAGTTGTATATGAAAATATATTTAAACTAACAGCAATAAACTATTGTTTTGTGGCACCTTTGACAACCTTCATGTTTTTAATACTAAACCTTCAGTATTTCCCATGCTCCTGATTCATGAATTTACCTGTATTTTTCCAAGTAATGTCCTAGGGAGTGGATTTACCTCATGAAGCCTTATAAATTGGGACTTCAGAACAAAGATCTGTGTAACTGAGGGATATTGAGCTGCTTTTCTCCTCCTTCTGTCAGGACTTTGTAATCCCTGTAGTGATCCTTTAGTTTAAGGAAGAAGGAATTGAACCCTTGTTTTGAGTTTGGGGATAAAATAAAGCATAAGATTAGTAGGACTGTCATTTGTTAGTTCAATGCTGTAGTAGCAGTATTTCTTCTGCTTTTTTAATGGTGAAGTGGGCTTGTCTCCACAAAATATTTGTACAGTTTAAGATGGGATTTTGCCAGGGTTTTCCCAGTGTAATGTGAGTGGGAGACAGCACATGGTGACTTTTCAATGAGTAATTTGGACAAAGCTGAACAGAATTCATTGCAAAGCCAAATATACTCCTAACCTCTAGGCTCTTTTTCTCTGCCAAATTTTAAAGCTTTTTGCAAGCAATGATTGTATGAGAGCTTATTGATGTAGGTATCAGACTGTGATGCCAGGTTTTGACTGATCTCAATTAGGGTGTCCGTCATTTTGATCCTGAGAGTCAGGTGCTAGTATGGAGGTACCAGTCTGGTCCCAGCCTCTCCGTACTGGAGCAGCAAACCTATCTTTGGAGATGAGTCAGTGATGCAGGTAGGTCAGCCCACAGTCCTGTGAGTGCTTCTGGCGGCTGCTGCTCTTGTCACCAGCAGGGCTGTGGGGCAGCAAACTGGTGAGGCACCATCTCTCACTGCTTCTGCTGCCATAGTGGCTCCACTGCAGCACGTTCTGCTGTCCCTGCAGCACAGGGGGTGAGGGCAGCAGCAGGCTGTGGCCGGAAAGCCTTTGGGCTGTGCTGGCTGGCATCTGGAGCTGGGTGGCAGCAGCCTGTGGGTCAGGACTGTAAAGTCCTTCCTATGTTCTAGTACTGCAGTATTCAGCTATTCTCATAGGTGGAAATTTTAAATGGTTATCTGTTTTAGAAGTAGGCTAGATCTAGATACCTCAACAGATTATATCCTTAGTGGGGTCCAGATTTCTTTTCCTGCAGTTCCTAACATCATCTCTGTGATATGATATCCCTCTCTGCTGGCTTTGTTTCTGCTTCAGATACTACCTTTCAATGACTAACTTCTGTACCTGTTCTTATTTTTGAGGGCTTTCCAATCATCCTTATCAAGTTATCAGTGACTTTTTTTTTTTTTTCTTTTAAGATTCTCATATGACCCTGCATGATAGGCATTTCTCTGTGGGTCTTGCTTTGCTTGAGCACTTCAACAGTTGCCACATTACAATAGTTGTTAGTCCTTTGGTTGTTTTAAGAACTCCTTTCCTTTGCTGTGTGTTTTATTCTTAATATGAAGGCAGGAAAAAGCATACATCCAGACTTGTTTGCAGTTTCACTTCAGAACTGCACTATGGATCAGAAATGCTAAGGTGTCAGATGGAGTAGAGACTTAAGGGAATTTATGTATTCCATGAAAACAAGATAGCAGAACTAACAAATTACAGGTATACTAAAGAGGCTGTATTGATATTTTCTTCAGAAAGTTACTGTCATAACTACTTACCTGAGCTGGTTGTCTGTCTTGGAATACAAATCAAGCCAAACAGTTTACCTTTGTGAGATGATGTATGCTGTCACTTTATGCACCGAAATGTGTTATTTAATTAAAAAGGAATTTGAGAGGATATACAGAAATTACACTGATGGAACAAATGGCCCTGTTTTTCATAGTTGTACATAATAATCTAACATATTACTGATTAGGTCTCATCACAATAATTTTTTAGTTTTTCCTATAACTAAATTGCATGTTTTCCTCTCTCCACCCCCAGATAAGTGGAATGTTGTTCACTAAATTAAGCCTTCATTTTATGGATTTTTCTGTTCAACGTGTAAACCATGTTCTCTCCAATTTGTAGATTCTTGTGGACACTGTTTGGGCTTTGTCCTACTTAACAGATGGTGGAAATGAACAGATACAAATGGTGATTGATTCGGGAGTTGTACCTTTTCTAGTTCCCCTTCTGAGTCATCAGGAGGTTAAAGTTCAAGTAAGTCTGGTTCAGTTGTATTTGAATAGTCCTTTGTATACTGTTTGCTAAAAAAATGTGCCTTACAGTATTTATTGGTGGAGTTAGTGAGATGAACATTTATACCTACATTTTGTGCAAGTAAAACTGAAGAAAAAATGTTATCTATACTGGGGAAAAAATATTAAAAAGAAAGAAAACTCAAGCAAAACAGTACTAATAGTTTGAAGTAAAGTGACAGGTTAAACATTAACTTCTGTTACATGATTACCAGGTGTGCCTTCCTTTTGTAGTCCTAAAATATTTAATGACAACAGATCTTACGTTTTCCAGAACTCAAGTGATATGTACTCATTCTGGTGCTTCATGCATGGTTGTGCATATTCTATCTGAATAGCACATGGAAATCAGTATTTTGGAACCTTTAGAGTATGGAAATATTTGCAAGTGCTGAGTCCTTTTAGTAAAGTGAATTTGCAATTATCTGTGAAAGGTTAACTGAGCTTGCTTGATTAATTTTAAAGACATGTGAAACGAGAAGTTAGTTAATGTGTACTGGGTTTTTTATGAACCATCCACTGCAGTCTGGAGCTCTTCTGTGTATCTCTGCATTTGACATGTTTGTTTGGTTTGTACTTTGGATGAGGTTTGGCTGCCTTGAAATTTGTCAGACTAGTTCACTTGATGAAAGAAGTCTCTCCAGTATTCTGTCACTTGTAAAGCATTTACTGACCTATACATTAAGATGTAAAGTCCATTTCTGAAATCACCTGAGACTCAGTAAGTAGTCGTGAGGTTTTGAATGCCCTAGTGGGGAGCTGAATGGAAAAGTGAGCTGCTTCAGAAGACATAGAGCCTAGAAGCTGTTGTTGGAATTGTAACACAGATCAGGTACATGGTGAATTAATCTTCTAAGGTTTTAGTACTCTTCTAGTTTCTAATCTTTGCACTTTTTGAGTTGAGCTGCAGTGCATTTATTCTGTGACATACTGGGTCTTTTGATGAAACAGTATCCATTTTTCTGATGTAGCTCAGAGGATGAAGTGCTAAATTGTATTTTGCAAAGTGTTTTTATAAAGAGACATCTTAAAATTATCTTTGTTATAGTGTAAGTAATAGCAATGTCTTTAACATGAAATTTTTTTTCCTTCCCACTTTGGATATTCAGACAGCAGCACTGAGAGCAGTAGGCAACATAGTAACTGGTACTGATGAGCAGACACAAGTTGTTCTCAATTGTGATGTTTTGTCTTATTTCCCACATCTCCTGACGCATCCAAAAGAGAAGATAAACAAGGTATGATTTGCTTCTTCCTAACTTAGTATTTTTTTTTAAGAAATTAAACAGTAGCCTGTGGAATATTACAGAAGAATTTCCTACAGCTGTTAATTCCGGCATGTGAGCAATTTTTTATAAAGATGCAGCCTTTGAGGCTGGTGCTTAACTAGGACTGAAACCAAACAGCCATAGTGAGTATCCATGCATTGGTGTTGATGCCTCATGCTTTCTGGGAGGACTGATGGGTTTTGCTTTGGAGTGAAATACTTTTTCTTTTCATTTGCAAAGTGAGTAACTGGCTAATGTCAGTTACAGTTTTTCATAATTTTAGTTGAGTCCAGTGAGTTGCATAGGGCTGATCTAGTTTTCCCACTCCACCATTTCATAATGAAGTTTGTTCACTGGTTCATCTTTACCTTCAAGGAAGGAGGGTGTATCACTGTCCTTCCCTGAAACTTGTCTCTGCATGTCATCTCCTTCCTTTTGGCAGAAGTAACATCACTGCTGCAAGGATTGGGTGGAATAGGGAGAGTTTGATGAAAGTGATCAGTGCTTCCTTTCCAAGGCTGTATTTCACGTTATTTGGGTTTTTTTAGTTATTGTGCCGTCTTCCATTACAAAGATGGTCTGTCTGAGGAGAAGGTAGATTATATGATTCCCCCATATAGTGTATCATTGAGGAGAAATCTGTTTGTGAGGAATCTGTTTCTTCAAGCCCTATCAGCTGTGAAGATCTCTGAAGAAGTTATCTTTGGCAGTCTAAGTGATGTGATTTCTTTTTGTCTGCCCTCTTAACTCTCACCAAAGAATGATGAAGAGCTCTTTTGAATGCCAAGGAATTATTTTTGTACAAAAAAATACAAAAAGGTGTCCAGAAATGCTTTCAGTTTTGTTTCGAGTCTGTATTGCGAGAGGCAAATAGAAATAAAAGCAAGATACACATCCCTAAAAAAGTGGGAATCCATGTGTTTTTCCTGCAGTGCTTCATAATTGCCTGCTTGCCACATCTTTTACTTAAGATTGGAGCTTTTTTAAGATGTTCTGGATTGTCATGACAAGTATCCCCCTTTGTAACAGCGAATTTATAACTGCCATGAGATAGGTGATAGCTATGTGGATGAACCTCCTGAAGGAGTAACTGCTGAGCAAAGTCACAGGACAGCGCGTCATGTGTGATACTTGAATGAGATTTGTGGACGTGGTGTCCACAATCTCTTTTTTTAAGATGCTTTACCAGTTTTCCTATTTTCCTTGTAAAGCTGATTGAAAGTTTAAAGCCTGTGACTCCAGTTCAAAGTGGATATGAGATTTACATCAGTATTACTCCTGATGTATGGAGACACTCCTTGAGTGAGACAGAATCTGGCCCTGTGAATCAATCATATTAATTTTACGTTGATTCCCTTTGTCTTTCACAGTGCAATAAAAGTTTGTGTGCTAGAAGTGCTTCTGAGGAGGAGGCATGTTTAGTGATTGCTTATGGTATGATTTTAGGTTTTGAGGTGGTCAGGTTTGGTTGAGTTCTTTTTTTCATCTGCTGACTAGTTTTTAAAAGTGCTTTGCTTTTTTTGCTTTATCCCATTGTAGGAAGCAGTTTGGTTCCTTTCCAATATCACAGCAGGAAACCAGCAACAAGTTCAGGCTGTAATAGATGCTGGGCTAATCCCCATGATCATACACCAGCTGGCTAAGGTCAGTCAAGCTATCAGCTATGCAAGTTGTCATCCTCTTTTTATAAATCTGACATGAGGAGTTTATGGTTTTTAATAAGTTTGACAGATGTTTCCATGCTGATTTTAATGAGCTATTAATTTTGTTTTTCAGGGGGACTTCGGGACACAAAAGGAAGCTGCTTGGGCAATTAGCAATTTGACAATAAGTGGGAGAAAAGATCAGGTATGTGTAGTGGGATTTCAAGCCATTGTTAAAATGTTGCAGATGCAGCCATTGGTTTAAGAAGCACAATGTTGAAAGCTTTTTTTTTGTTTTGTTTTTAATTATTTAGGTTGAGTACCTTGTACAACAAAATGTAATCCCACCGTTCTGCAATCTACTCTCAGTAAAGGATTCTCAAGTGGTACAGGTGGTTCTGGATGGCCTGAAAAACATCCTGATAATGGCTGGTGATGAGGCTAGCACAATAGCTGAAATTATAGAAGAGTGTGGAGGTAAGAGCTTACTTAGGCTTTTAAAAAATTTAATTGGTTGGATGTTATTCTGTCTTCCCCTTGCTGCTGTTGATGTTTACAGCAGTGTTATTTAACATGGGCTATTTGAGTAAACAAGGGAGACTTTTTAATGAAAGACATTACTTTTCTTTCTGTTTATTTCAGTTTGGAGATGGCTGTGTAGAGGCAATTGTTGAAGGAGCTTTCTGTAGCTTAAGTATTTTTTAGGTTTCAGCAAGAGTTGTAATTCTTTTCATTTGATAATTGCACATACTTTGTCCTGTGGTAAAATACACAATCCTTGCTCTGGTTCATTGCCTTGGAAGCAGTTTTAGGATCATTTCATTACAGACCAAAGCAGGATGAGGAGTCTTTTCAGTATCAATCCAAGTTGTAATGTATGCTAATCAATGTATTTTAATAAAGAGATACTGAAGAACATAATGTACTGGAAGCTTTTCCTTTATGTTATTCCATATCCATTTTGAAAATGGGACTAGTGTTTTAGCTGCTTTGTCACCTTGCTGTTTTAAACTTACAGGCAGCACACAAATGTCGCCACTTATTTTTGGGGATACATAGAAAAAGCATAATGACTAACCCAAAAGTTACATAGTAGACAGAAGTTTTAAAAAATAAGAGTTTTAGTTAAACAAAGAGAAGATTACATTATCCATTGTTCATAAAATGAAATATTCCCTGGCATGTAAAGTTCACAAACTACTCTTTCCTCTTAGAGACAAAGATAGCTGCTGTGTCGATCATATTTTCAAACTGAGCTACGTCTTCTCTAGTGTGTTTCAGTAGTAATGCTTAATCATTTTTCTTATTTTTTAAATTAGTAACTCTGGTTTAATCTTACAAAACTCTTCTCCATTTTCATTCAGGGTTAGAGAAAATCGAAGCCTTGCAACAGCACGAGAATGAAGACATTTATAAACTAGCATTTGAAATTATAGATCAATATTTCTCTGGTGATGATGTAAGTATGCTACAGATGGAAAAGTATATGCACTGTGCTCTTAGCTTAGTAAGGACTTTGTCATTGTTCCTCAGCTCCAGTGGTCATGAACATACATTATCTTCAAGGCCAGTTTTCCTGGTCCTTGTTTCCCTCAATTTAAAGTCTTTGAGGAGTTTCTCAATACCAGGACTTTTCTTCAGCAAAATCAAGAGGGCTACTCTAGTTTTGCCTAAAACATTGATCGATGCTCACTTCATTTTGTCAGATTGACGTGTAATTACTTGTGATTAGAATCTAAACAGTTCTCTGGCTCTCCTTTTTATTTTCTCATACATCAGTCTTTGAAAGGGGCAGTGGGTCCTTACTTTCAGATAAATTTTTGTATTTCAACTCTGTATTTGCTCCGTCTGGATTCTTCAGTGAAAAGAGTCATCAAAGCTATTTACACTTTCTGCAGCTGTTTGATCTAGACCATCCAATATTTTGTTGCACCCAGATTCTTAGGTATTTTGACCCTCTGGTTCTAGCTCCTCCTGCTACTGGCTGCTTGTGAGTTCCTGAGGAGCACTTCAGCATGCAGTTCAAAGACAAATTGTCTTTTCTAGGCTGTCCAGGGTGTCTGTAGTTCTACTGCCTAGCAGAACTATGTTTTCAGTTCTTCTCTTAAATTGAACTCTCCAAATGCCAGCTTTAACTTCAGGAGTCAATAATTTTCAATTCATGGGCCTATCATGTGATTGGGAAGTTAGTCACCATATGAAAAGTTTTCACATATGATATGTGAAAAGTTCCTTATGCCTGTAGTGATTCTATGAGCAGTGTCTTAGAATCTCCATAGCGACTCTAAAACTTCTGTGTCTGACTGAAGAGCACAGTCTGGTAGATGAGTGTGTAAAAGCATGCCTGTTGAGGTTAGTACGCCCATTCGTGCATTTACTTCTTACATCAACACAATTTAATCTAAGCCTGATGGGCTGAATATACCTCTTTTACTCAAGAGCAGGACTTTGATTTAGATTATTACATTACTATGTTTTCTGGAGCTTCTGAAACTCTGAAAATTGTAGAAATACTGTAATTGCTTCAGGGAGACAAGAAATTGGTTATGGTAGCCTGATTTGCAGTGTTAAGATGGACTGTCCAGGAGTGTTCTTGCCTTCTGTCACTTCAGGACCTTCTGTATTCTCATGAGATGTTGCTGGCTGCTCGATGTCCTTTCATTGATAATCCCATCTGTTCCTATGCTGAGCCCTGTAAAGTGCACGGCCTATACTTTAGGACCAGCTGTAACAGTTTACTGATTTCAGTTTCTTGTGTTAAAGGCAGGCGAGCTTAGGTGGGGTTACTTTGTAGTATCCTTCTGCAGAAGGCAGAAGTGCTAATTTATCAAAACAAAAAGGTTTTATGAAACATTCTGATACCAGACTCAGTCTTCATGTGGTCATGATGTGCAGGTTCTTGTTGTCACGAAAGGCCTCAATCTCTTCCCCCTGGTTTAGACATTGTCACCCAAAGTAAAGAGAAGTATTTTCAGTGAGTCAGTTCCAATGTGTGCACTGCTGCAAGGCCAGGTCTCAGAAAGCTGTTCAGACCCCCCACACAAGGGCTCTTTCCTGCTTCAGAATGACAGGATCTCAAATGAGGCTCAGAGAACAGCACAGCTGGTGATGTGCAGGAGCATGGGTAGGGTTTGAAGTTGTTGTGCATTTTGTTGCTACTGACCATGTTATTTGCTATTCCTTTAGGCTGTAAATACCTAAATTCTAACAGCTCTGAGGAAGCTGGGTGAAGTTGTCTGCTGATTCCTTTCACTCTGTATCCATAGAGCAATGAAGTACTTCTGGTTTAAAACAAAGTTCAGGTTGTGCTTATGAGACCTATATAAAATTGCTCTGAAATGAGTAGTACTAAATCCTTCAAATTCTGATAGGTGATACTAAGAACTCTTCCAAGCTTTATATAAGTATTTCTATCAGCTGCTGATAAAAATGTATTTTCATGTTGAAAGAAAATGGGAGAAAGTACAAAACTAATTTTGGAATCCACAACTAGCGATTAGCCAACTCCAGAAGTACTAAAAATTGGCACTGAAAATTAAACTGCACAGCTAAAATAGCAACTGCTTTGACCAAACAGCAGCACTGTCCCTAACCATTACAATTTTCTGTTTCCCTAATGGTATTAGAACAGAGTTGATGTGTTGCTTTTTAAACATATTTGGGGAATTGAATTGGAAAAACAGATCTAATTTTATTTATTTTTAAAAAAAAAAGAAAACATGAACATTCATGAATGTCTTCTCTGTGTACCCAATCATGAAGGAAATCAGCCTCTCACATATTTCTGCTGTTGTGTTTTGTAGATCGATGAAGACCCCAGTCTCATTCCTGAAGCCACTCCAGGAGGTACTTACAACTTTGACCCAACAGCCAACCTTCAAACGAAAGAATTTAATTTTTAAGTTGGAAAAAAAAGTGCAGCTTCTCTTGTCCCACACCAGTACGAAGCACCACCAGATGGCTACCAAGTGAAGAAACAAAAGGCTCCAAGACACACATGCCTCTTCGTTTTGATGCTTCTAAAGCAAGCCATGTATTGGTCACTTTGCAGTTGCCAAACATCACTATCACATGGACTGTAAATGCATATGCATGATCTCTTAAACTGTTTCAGAATTCTTTTTAACAGTCCCAACTACCTTTTTTTGCCTTTTTCCTGGTGCCACATTGCTGACAACCGCAATCTGCAGTTTTAAGAATATTCCATAGTGGTGGCACATTGGCTTTCCACGGAAAAGTAGCTTCTTTGGAAAATGGTGCGCTGTGGATCAAGACACTTTGGTATGATGCATACATTTTGGAAGACTTTACCGGGGCCCAGTTTGCTCTGAGCCTCCATCATCGTCCTCCACAAACATATTTTCATAAACTTTATGTGGAAGAATAGATTCAAAAATGCAAGCCAAATGAATTTCATTGGTGAAACTGAAATAAAAGTAACTTATAAAAACACAACACTTGGCAATTGATTAAACACTTAAGTTTAAAACAAACAAAAAAACTACTTCAGCTATCAGTAATTGATGTGTGTTCATTAACTGCCTCAGAAACCAGGGTTGGAGAATGAACTGTTGATTTGGACTGGTAAAGCTTTTGCCATTATACCTAATTTTTGAGAACAGCGAGCCCTATTTGACCACTCACTTCAGCCTGTGTGTTCCTGCTGTTTTGAAGTAATCAAATGCTGTGCATGGTATTTTACCTGAGCTACAACCTGTTATGGACTTGAACTTCTGTTTAAGCTGAAAGCAAGAGTCCCAGACTGTAGAAAAAAAATTCTGTCCAAAAATGTATTAGTTAAAAAGAATCTTGCTTTCAACTTTCAGTAGTCAATATCTTCTGTTTTAAATTGATAATTGGATATGGTTGATTTATATTGGGTTTAAACTGTGGAGCTTTCATGTTTACTGTAATTTAGTCTTAAACTATTTTTTACTTAGTAACCAGTGCTTATGATGATGTGGTTGGCAACAAACCAGCAACTACTTAGAAGCGTCATAAAAGCTTCATTCTTGGAGTATGGCAAGAATAATTCTCAAGTTAGTCTCAAATCTTATTCATGTGATTTAAACCATACAAACTGGTTGATGTGTGAGGCTGTATCGAAGCTGCCGTTTCTCAGCGTAAACCTGATGTGCAGCGCACATTAAATAACTTTATATAAGGTATGTGAAGTCATTGCTTTTGGAAAATCGCCTGACCCAGTCACTTTCAAAGGGATTTTGGTATTGCTGGGGCAAAGATCGGTAATTTTGAAATTCTGTAAGCTATCACACAAACTGGTTTTGTTGCTGTTGTTTACTGGGTGTAATTTCCCAATGCATTGATGTGAAGGGATAGAAAAATCTAAACTAATTTAGTTATTGGATGTGGGTTGTATTTACTGTGATGAAGATAAGGACAGATGCCATCAGAGCTTTGTGGATCAGCTGTTTTTCCACTGATGAACAACACATAGCAGGTGTGCATTCATTAAATATATATCTGCCAAGGTGGAGCCACTTTAAAGAGTGAGTTGTCTTGTATCTCAGCTGGATACAAGCGTATGTTTAAACTGCAAGATTTTTACTTGCTAGATAATCTGTTTTAATATAGTGGTTTGGCCTCTGATTATTTATAGGTTTTATAAATTTTAGAATCAATTTCTCTTTAAGGTGGCTCAGATTTTTCAACTCTTGTGCACATAAAATTGAGTTGAAGTTCATTGTGCCTTTTTTCTTTTCCCAGAAGTTGAGTTGAAGCTTCATATGGTAACTGCATCCTATTCACACACTATAGTCTAAAATCTTGAAACTGTGTGGTGTTCGCTAAAAAACTAAACAATAAAAAGTCAAAGTTAGGTAAGGTCACAAAGTTTTTGTGAAATTAGAGTTCCAGCAGATGCTATTGTGAACAAATATTTCCCCCCTTCTAATTCAGTCTAGTCTCCTGAACGCCATATAGACTGATGCATACCCAGTTCAGCCTACACTCACTGTTACTTTACAGATTACATACAAATTGATACTGGAACAACAGTTCTCCTCTACTGTAAAGACTCGATCCTTTTCTTGCACTCAATGCATTACAATAAAAGTGAACATTGGAGAACTGGGTAAGGCAGAACAAAGTGCTTGCTCAGTTCTTTCTGCTGTGACCTTATCAGCTTTTGATTGGGATTGCACCATTTCATAGTTAATAAAGGAAACAAAGTATATTGCTGCACTTTTACGTTTTCAGAACAGTGTTTAAAATTGCATTGTTTTTATTATTTTTTTAAACTATCAGTTAAAATAGACTAAAACGTTCTTTCAAAGAGGCATCTAAATGTGTTCCTAATTTTGTATATGGGCTTAGGTTTTGTAACCAATAAAAAGCTGCTATCAAATACTATAAAACATTCAAGAACTTATTTTGAAGGTTATGGAACTGCTTAGTCTTCATGGATTGACTTAGGGGTTTTTGTCTTTGACTAGATATTAGTTAGCAGAACTCCGCATCAAAGTTTGAAGTATGTTACAAGTATGAATAAAGCAAGCTAATGCAGTCATCTCTGAAACTTTGGATACGGAGTTTTATACTTTGTGTGGAGATGTTTCCCAGGTGTGTACAGGGGGCTGTGGTAAGTGGGCTGCAGCTGTTCCATGTCATTATTGAAATAGTGACTCCAGTTCAAAGGCATGAAGGTGGACCAAGAGTGTCAAGGAACTTCCACAGTTGTCTTCCACCTCCAGAGGCATCCCTTCAGGCTCGTGCTGTGAGGCTGATTGCTGATTCAGCATTAATTTAAGCTCAGGATGCTGTACAAGAGGGACCTGACTCCTGCCCAGTGTGGGTTGGGAGGAAGTGTGCACCAAAACTTGGGCCAGGCAGCCTTTCTTGGCCAGTATCCCTTCCCCTGGTGCAAGTGAACCCATTGGGGTGCTGCTTGGGAACAGCTTGAAACTGTCAGAGACTTGCATTGTCCAGCAGCTTCTAATTATTACAGTCCTGCTTTATTTACGGGACAGCACCAGT
Organism: Certhia americana; assembly: GCA_018697195.1. NCBI lineage: Eukaryota > Metazoa > Chordata > Aves > Passeriformes > Certhiidae > Certhia > Certhia americana. The sequence continues at coordinate 53,695,119 of CM031857.1, forward strand.
GGGAGGAGACCACCTGAAGTATTTGAAAGGTGCCTGTGACTGCAGCTGTGGCTTTGCCATCCTTTCTCTGTCAGTTGGCTGAGCCACCTGGAGAAACCCCTGTCCCCATGGGTGGGAGATGGAGATGAGCTTCCAGTACTGTATTTAAATCTTTACAAATGCTCTTCCATGGGGATTTAAAGGACAAAGATTTCATGAGAATCTAATTCGCATATCCAAAAGCTGTTTAATCCCTTTGGTTCCTTCAGCTTTCAGTTGACAAATTGAACTGTATTGGGGTTTTGCAGCCTGTTAATCATCCTCTAGATCCTACCTGGAGAACTTGAAAGACACTACCTTAGAATAAATAATGCATTACTTTAGGACATGTCTTATTTAGTAAAAAATATTTATTTATACTTATTTAGTAAAATCTAGATGATATCTTAATGTTCCCCATACTTTTAAAAGTACAGACACTTCCATTTTGTTTGCTTGATCTGCTAAAAAGAGAAATGAGTAAGAGCCACTGGTTTGTTTTTTTTTTAATCTCGGTGGGCTCGGTGATAGTTGAGGCCCACTTTGTTATTCTGCTCTTCTCTAATGCCCTCTAGATTCTGAATGTCTTTCAAACTAGTCCTTTCCACCAAATGCAGTGTGTTGTGTTCCTTCTATTTTGTTGCATAAAAAGTGCTCCTTTTTGTGGCATAATTATGCTTCTATTCAAACATATGTAGGACAACAAATCATGCCAAGCCATTAGGAAGCCCTTTTCAGGAAGAAAAGGAAAAAAAACCCAATCAGTAGAAAACTGTGGGCTCCAACAGGCAAAGCCTTGGGAGATTTTACTGCAGGGGTTTGTTATGATTGTCACTGTCACCTTGACAGCAGCGTGAGCTGGAGCTGCCTGAGCTGCACAGGTCTGCTTCAGGCTGGAACAGTACTTGAGGCTGCTCAGGAAAACTGCCTCGTGTCAAAACGCAGCATTAGGAGCTAGAGCAGCTTTCTGCTTCCCTGATCCTGGTTTGTGAGTGCATCATCCTGCCATAGAAACGGTACTGGGCAGGTCTGCTCCGTGCTGCTGGCCTGGCCCTGGAGCTCTCCAACTGCTGCAGGCACACGAGCAGCTTCATGTCCAAATGCACTCACAATACAACTTTCTTGAGCAGCATCCCAGTTTGTAAAGTAACTTGAAAGCTGATTTTTTTCCAACCCTAGATGTAAGGTTTTAATGCCTGAGACATCTCAACCTTGAGTGTCACACCTAAGAGTGTTAATAATGTGATTCGTTTTAAAATGAAGGTTGGAGCCTTTAGGCTGCTTTCTGCCTTCATCTGTAGCAGTAGAATAGGTGAATGTCACCACACAACCTCCGAGGGAAAATGGCAAGTTCTGTGAAGGATTTAGATACCCTGCAGGGAGACTCTTCCCTGGACACAGTGGGGGAGCTGCAGAAGTTGGTTGTCCATTTGCTCTGTACATTATATAGGCTCCAGGGACCACAAAGGTGTGGAGCATGGATTTAACCATCCTCTTTCCTAAGCAGGGTCCTGCAGAAAACTGATGGTTGGATTTTTTGAATGTGATGAAGTGTAAGGGAGCTCATGTCTGCATCTGCTGTTTACAGGGTGATAATCTTTAGTGGCTTTATTTGCATGTTTTTAACCCTAATTCATGATTGCACATACAAAATTGTTTGAACACGAAGAGGGAGGATGAAATTGAAATATTTTGCCAGTGGACTTCAGCAAGTTCAATTCTAGGTTTGTGCAGAAAAGTGCTTAAGGGAAGCTGCAGCTCTTGCCAAGATTAGACCCATCACTGTTCTGATCTGTTTGATGCAGCTCACAGCTGTTTTCCCCTGTATTTCATACTTTTATATCCCGGTAGAGCTCCCTGAAATCTGCATACTGCCTGCATGTTGTAATATTGAAAATAAGGGATAAATTCCTTCTGTTCTTGTCATGATGATCCCAGCTTGCAGGTCTGGCCCAGTAATTGTAAAAGTGTTTATTTGACATTGGTTCTCTAGGAGTGGTTTGCCTGGTCTTATGTTTTGTCACGTTAAGCACGGCAGAACATAAATCTCAGGAGGTGATAGGTGTAGAGGGAGCATTTGGACTTGTCAAATTCTCAAATCAAATATATAGAAAATTTGAAAAAATGTGGTGTTTTGTCAAAAGAAAAATGCCCCTTCAGTTGTTTCAGATCCCTCAGTCACTGCCTTTACTGGTTTAGAACAAATACTAATTTTTTTTTTTTTTTTTAAAAGAGGCTAAGCCCCCCCCCCCTCCCCCCCCCCCCGTTTTAATGTGTGCTTGTTTCAATTGCTGCTAAAACGTTGCATCTCACATGGAAAAATTTCTGTTCAAAGGGCTCATTTATGAACACTTAGAGGGACCTGGATGTGCGGGATATTTAGCAATAGTACTTCCAGCTCTGTAATCTCAGTCTCAAATTCTCAAATTTCAGAGCTCTGTGCTGAAATACTTAACCTTTTGGTGAGAAAAGGGCCTGCTCCAAGGGGAGTAATTAACAAGGTGGCATCTTGCTCCTGCAGCAGCAGCATGTTCTTTTCTCCCTGCTATCAAACTGCTGGGGTTTTAAACACAACCTCATTGTCAGCAGCACAGAGCCAAGTGTTTGCACAGAGCTTTGTGTGGCTATCGGTATCCAGGGAGGTGTTTTTATGTGAACTCAACCAGGGGTCTGTTCTTGAAATATTAAAAACTGATGGAAAGGGAAGAAATCACTTCTTGTAAAGGTCACAGTTTTCTCTGTATTTGATATTTTAGTCAACATCTAAACTCTTGGTTTTTTCCAGGTTTACTGACCTCAGTTTTGTATTAGCTTAAATTTAATAGAAGAAAGACTTGGCCCCTAAAGATGGGAAATAAAATTTGCAAAGGTGAGTCCTGCTTGTTTATAAATGGAAGTTTGCTGAGGTCCATGATTTTTCTTGATGTAATCTGGGGGCTGCTTCTCATGCTTCCAGTTGCAAGAATTCAGCAAGTATTCCTCAGAGCCTTTGTTTGTTCTTACCCCAGTCTCAGTTACCTACTCAAAGAGGAGCACTGCAAGCACTGAAGTGTTATCACTGAGGATTTGGGGACTCTATTCTCTCCCTGTGGAAATCATCGGATTTCCAAGGCTGCTGAACAGCATCCATGCTCCTTCCAAGCTATGGTTGTGCAAGAGCTAAAAGTGGTGGCAGAAGCTCTTTGCTAGTTGCAAGCTTGCAGACTCTATTCCTGGGGTCTGGCTTCCCTAGTCAGGTTGTCTCCCTCCTTTGCACCAGAGAAAGCTGGTGTGCACATAATTGCTCCTTACTCAGTGTGTAGTTGCTCAGGGTTATAAGGCAGATGGCTGGAACTGAACAACTGACTTGAGGCTGCCTAGATTTTGTTTTGCAGCTGAAATTTCCTGCACAGTCACTGTTTTTTAGGGACGGGGTGTTAGTTTTGGTGGGTTTTTTTGTTTGGCAGGTTGTAGGTTTTAACAGCTGTATTATTTATATTGCTATTCTAATGTGGGTGTAACATGCAGTTTCAAAACTCACAGTGGGCATGTAATTGAAAGCTCCTTCCTGGGGTACATCACCTTCAAGAAAATGGCAAGAAGATCCATTAAGTTCCAGCACCAAAGAGACTAAAATAATTCGATGAGGATGCACCTCCTGTGAGGAAGAGGGCAGACTGTGAGATGCTCCTGTGTGGCCATGGACTGGCGATCAGGGGCCTCATTTCCACAGGCTGCTGGTCCAAGGGACAGGCAAAAGCAGGGCAAGCCAGGGCCAGCCCTGAGGGCACAGGAAGGCACAGCCTGTCAGGTGCCATTCTGTGGCATTTTCAGCCTCTCTCTCTGGTGGAGGCCCTCATCTTTCCCAGAGTGCTGGAGTCTGGAATTATGAGAAATATTTCTTTGCATGTTTAAGAGATTTTAAGATCTCTGACAAACAGTGTTTTTAACCTTTGTTCATGGAAAAAGGGCTTTTAGGTTCTGGAATGAAACAGAATTTTCAAGAATGTGTATTAGATACTAGAATAGTGTGTAGTTTTGTCACAGGGTGAGAATTTTAGATATATAGGGTTTTTAGGATGGTAAACAGGTAAAGACAGGATGGAGGGACCTTTTGGGTTTCTTCCTTCTTCTTCATCTGCCTTCATCTTCTCCAGTGAGGTGGCACATTATAGTTGGCTTAGAATAGAGTCTAACTTTGTAACATGGATAATAGTTATTGGAGAAGTATTATAAATACTGATTACATGGATTGTAGTATAAATGTACACACCACCCTGAGTGCGGGAGTAGTTGGTATTTGGAATTTGGTATTCAAGATTCAGGGTTTTGTGCCTTGGACTGACCTACAGTGAAGAGCTCTGATGGTCAGGAACAGAATGTATTGATAAGAACATAAAACTATAAAGAAAACATAAGTAGAGACGACTCGCAGCCTTTCCTTCATAATCTTTGGCTGGAGGAAAAAGTCTTTTGCATTCTCAGGTCCAGGAAAATAGACAGCCAGGAGAGACACACAAAAATATTTTTTTATAAACCCGAGATCAGAGAATTAATTCTCTAAGGATCTGTCTTCCATCGATTTTCCTGCCTCCAGCAGCACCTGAGCTCCCATGCAGCGGTGGAGGCAGACAATGAGGTCTTCAGCTCTGCCAGGGGAAGGTACAAGGTCACTTGTTACCTCTGCTGATGGTGCTGGGGGAAGACTCACAGATAGCAATGTGAGTGTTTTTATGATGTGAAAGAAAGAAAGGTAGGGTGCAGAAAAGAGCAACAAAAACATTGAGTCTGGATTTTTTATTTAAGATAAGAGCGACATCTCATTGATGTAAATCACAAATGTTTCTTCCCAGGGAGGAAATACAGGAGAAAAAAGGTCTCTCCAAGGGAGAAAGCCTGGGGAGAACCAAGGGGTCAAATCAGCACCTTCCTGCCAGGCTAAGGTGCCTGTATCACCTGAAGGTGTTGCCTGCAGACATCTCCAGCAGGACATGTCCCCCACCTTCCCAGTCATTCCCAGACACTGTCTTTGCAGAGCTGCATTTTCTTGGAAGCATGGTGGACATCATGTCCATACTCCCAGGGAAGATCTGGAGACTCAGGATTTTTTTCCCATATTTGCAACCCAAAACCTGCTCTTCCTGGCTGAGCTTCCCTTGCTTTGCTAGTGATGGGTCCCCCCCATCATGCAGAAATGGGGCATCCTCAGGAATGGTCTGTCATGTTTTGTCTCTGTATTGTCCTTCCCCAAGGAACAGGGAGAAGATACTTCTCCATCCTTGTGCAAGCTGCACCCTGAGGCACGTTGTGCAGACACCTTACAGCTGGTGCAGTGCTGAACCCCTGCTCCAGCTCTTTACTGACCCAAACCTCATGTCTCTGAAAATACTGCCTGTGTTGAAAGGTGGACTTTTAGCATTGATTTTCATTTACACCATTATTAAAGGACTACAGTTAAGTGTTGTCAAAAGCCAGAAAAACATGAGGTGTAAATTCTGTGTCTTTATGAGCATAGCAGTGTCTCCCCTGATCCCCCAGGAAATGAGGGCCACAACTCTCCTCCCAGCTGGTATTTTTCTACCCCAGGAAACCCCCAGTCTGGTCTTTCCAAAGTCCTTTCCCACCATTATCAAACCTCACATGGGCCCATGTGACTTTGTTCTCCCTGTGCAGAAACCAGTGGCTTTGTAACCCCACCACTGTTGGGTTAAAAAGCAAATATTTCTCCTATGCCCAGGGCAAAGCATTGCTGCAGAGCCACCAATCACCAAGCGAGATTTCTTTTGTGCAAGTGGTGGTGGCCTGTTGGAAAAAAACCCTCATTGCCACATCAAAATGTGTTTAGCCAGCACAGGCAAAAAACCCCCAACTAATAAAAATATGAGATGTAAGGGAGAATTTAAGAACAGTTTGCCAGCTCTGGGAGCTCCAGGGAGGTTGTTTCTCACAGCAATCGGCAGACAAGACATTGATGGTGCTGGTCTGGTTTAAAGCATTAGAGTTTTGGAGGGGAGGAGTCTCCAGGCTGGATTGGAGCAGAGGTTTGTGCTTCTGGTCTGACAACAAAGAGGCAAAGAGGGGGACATGCTTGTCAGATCCAGGGCATAGCAGTTGGTTAAATTATCTTTTTTTTTTTTCTTCCTTCTGGCAGGAATTTTATGCAAGTCACTGTGTGAAGTATGAGATGTGGGGATGATGCACTCCTGGCCATGGATGCACCACTGAGTTCCTAACCCAAATCCCAGCCTTTACCTGGCATTTTTAACAATGTCCAGATGGCAGCTCAGAGGACTCAAGCAAATGCATCATGAAAAAAATCAAGTGTGGGAAAGCTTAGAGGAAGGCCATTTAATTAACCCTTTGGAACCTGTAATGTATTGAACAGTAGTTTGTCATTTGTTTTACTCATTATTGCATGACTGGTTTTTAATACCATTTGGCACCAGTTTTGATTTTTTTAAGAGATGGCATCACACATGGTTTTGCTCCTTGTTTTTTGTTGGTGAGTTACCTATGAAGCATCTTTATAAGTGGTATTTCAGGGTTTCTTTAAGAGGAAGAAATTACAGCTGTTAGCTGTATTAAGCAAAAAATTAAGACATTTCACTGCATTATACAGCCTGTCTCCTAACAAAAAAGGGGGGATTGGAATCTTTTTTTTTCATACTGTATTTGAAAAGAAAGCTCTTCTTAGCCTTTAAAAAATTCTTATTGACTTTCTTCCCCCAAGCATTTTCCAGGTCTCCAGCTGCTGTGCTAGCACTCTCCTCCCAGTGTTACATCCGGTCACAGATCCCTCTCTTGCACCCTGTGCCTGCCTGTTCCCTCTATAAATACTGTTGGCAACCACCCATGCCCTCACCCTGCAGCCCTGGGATCTCATGGTTCCCCTCTGATCTCAGGCCCCTCAGCAATAATGAAACCCATCAGGGAAGCTCCACCAGAACCTGCAGGACAAATGGCACGTAGCTCTGTCTGAAAATAAAGCAACAATGCCAACAGCAGAAATCAGCTACTGTCCAAGTAGAAAATGTTTTGTGTCATGGACTGGCTGAAAAATGGAAGTTGTGAAGAGAGCAGGGAAAAGGTGAGTCACCCTTCCTGTGCTGGTGAAGAGGGAAAGATGAATCGTCCTTCCTGGTTTTAATGTTGGTTGGTTGGGGTTTTTTTCCCCAGTTTACTGCTTTCCTACTCTCTGGAGGTGGCAACTCCTTGACAAGAATTAAAAAAATAAATCTGTGCTGGGTTCATACTCAGGAAGCTGCTTTAAAAAGCCAATCCCACAGAAAAGTCAGTAAATCAGTGAGGAATAAGCTATGTCCTTTCATAAACAGTGTGAAAGAGCAATGAACTGTCTTGGTGTCCTTGAAAAACAGCAAGACACGGTGGTAAATCCCACTGCAGTGATCCCTGCAGAACAGAGACAGGATGGGAGGCCCAGGGGCTGGAATTGCTAATAGGCCTGGGCAGGGAGGCTGCTGTGACAGCTCCAAGCAAGGATAGATAATTACCTGTCCAGTTCATCTCAGTGGAGGGGTGGCTGGGAAGATTAATACACAGTTATGGATTCTGGTTATGTCACTGTAAAGGGTAATACACACCAGAGTGCATCCAGAAAAGTTTCTAAAAAAAGATCTTGAGCAGCCAGAGTGGGCTCTGGGACAAATAACCTGAAGGATGCTTCAAATTTGTGAGGAATCTGAAACAAAGTTCTAAGGATTTTCCTTTTACCTGCTATTCATAGAAAAGCTGTGTTATTTTTAGAAATCAGTGCCGAGACTGTGACTTTTATCACATACCCAGGAAGATGGAAACTTAAGTTTGAGGGTGCTCTCCTGGCTGAAATCCATAAGGAGAGATGTTTTAGGGATTAATATCACTCCATGTGGTGGGGACTCTCCTGCAGAATTGCCAGGAAAGAGGTAACAAACTCCCCTCCCTAGAGCTGGCTGCTTCCTGCAGACTGCCATGCTGCTCCCTTTGAGCCAAGGCAGGAGTTTTGACACCAGAACATTGAAGTGCTGTTGGGTGAGTGTCCTGCAAGCCTTTGATGAGAGCAGCGCAGTGCTCATTAGACTGACTTGTTTTAGCAGCTGTCCAACAGAGGAGAAAAGAGAAATCATTAGAAGTAAACTCTGTTGCTATTTCAAATATTATGACCTCTCCTTGTTTTGACAGTCTCTGAACAAGGGCATAAATGGGCTGAGTAATGTGACCAAGCGTCCAGAAAAGCCTTATTCCAGAAAACAAGGATGGCAAATCACATGATGCCCCATGAGATGGGATGTTTTGCCAAATCATTGCTTCAGAGGAAGTGAGAAGAATTTCAGTAACTGGAATGCTGCTTCATCGGTTTCAGACCTCAGGATTCCCATTGTCCTTTCTTCCTCACCTCCCACCTTGCTGTTTTTTGCAATTTTTAATTGGTGATGTCTGCCAAAGGCTGGTGGTCACCTCTATTTGCTACCAGAGGAGCCTATGTTTTATTTTTTTAGAGAGCTTAGAAAACACTGAGAGGAAAATGGGAAGGCTTCAGCACCTCTTTTAACTACCAGAAGACAGTGCTGTAGAGTCAAATGCAGGCATCAAGGGACAGACACTTAGGAATAAGACATCATCACAACAGCCTTTCAGTCTCTGTTAAATTTACCTTAATGCACAATTCTCTGATTTGTGCCACGTGAGACACAAGACCAAAACACCAGCAAACTAAACTCAACAAGGACAATTTTTTTTGGCATGGCAATGCAGCATGGAGCCTTTTACATTGTGCCTCTAGAACTTGTGCCCAAAATCACCAACAGGTGTGTTGGAGCTTTGCATGCTGGGGGAAAAAAATGACCACCTGCAACATGCTGGAGGTAGATGAACCAGCTTATGTCACCTGCAAGGATATGAAGACAAATTTTGTCCTCCTCACCATGCACACAGGTCATGTAATTAATTATATGATTCAGTGCTGTTTAAATACACTCATAGCTGTGATTGCTTAGGCCATATTGATGCTGCAGCTCTGTTTTATAGCACGTAGTAGTTCTACGTTAATGCAGCTAAAACAGTTGGGAAGGATTCTTTTATTGAGACTTTCCTATAAATGTCTGATTCTGTTACTTTGTGACTGTTGAGTGCTCTATTCCAGCTGCTGCCTTCTACAAAGTGTGGCTAATTACAGCACCAGTAACAGCTGGACAATTAATTCCTTCACAACTGTAAAATGCTCTGCTATCAACAGAAGAGGATTTGCCGTGTGTTTCTCCTTGGTGTTTCTAGGCTGAGTATGCCATTCCTTGAAAGCAGCTGATTTCTGAATAGAAACATAAATGGAAAATAGAAATAAAAATGTTGTTTCCTATTCCTCCCCTTCCCCCATTCATTTCATAATGAAGCAGGGACTACTATGAAATATTTCAATTTTGACTCTGCATAACAGAATCTTTTATTCAGGGAGCCCTAAGGTACACATAGGTCTTTCCAATGGTAGGTTGAGCAGGATTGGACAAAGACCATCACTGCCACATGGGATCTGGTCTTGCTGTGAACTGCTAGGGCCGTTTTTATTTGCCCTGCACACAGCTGAGTGTGGAGAGACCTTTGGCCACCAACCTGCCTGTGCCCATAGGTGCTCATGGTTACCAATCAATGCATGTAGAGTGGTCTCATGCAGTTTCAAAAGTCTGAGAGACAGGTTTTTGTCTTGGCTGCTCAAGCCACCATGAGGATATTTAGAGGTTGACTGGCCATGGAGATGTATTTCCAAGCATCTTGCAGTCAGGTTTGATTTCTTTGTATTTAAACATAACCCAAGGAAAATGAGGGACCATTTTCATGAAATAATTCTTTGACAAAAACGATGAATGGAGAAAGAAAGAACCATTACAAGAAATTAATAAATTAATATACACACATCCTTGAACTGCATTACACCATCAAATCCTGGCTTGCTTTCATGGCTGGAAGATTATAATACCTGTAGATGCTGCACTAAAACCAATTAGCTTCTTGCCCATTTGAAATCCTGAGTTTATGCTGCTCCTGTTCAGCCATTCCTTTCAGTGCCTTCCTGCGTTCCCAGCCAAGGAACATGTGATTCGTGCTGAGAGAAAAGCAGCATGGAGCACATCCAAGCTCCCCCCGTGTGGGGATCATCCCACGTGGATAGATGTATCTGGGCTGGGAGCTGTAGAATGAAGAATGTTCTGTTCCTTGCACGCATCTCTGTGATATTCATAAATGTTATAAAGCATCCTTGCTGAACCTCTGGGCACACCAGTGTGGTGGATGAGTGGAACATGGTGACAGTGGGACAATCTGCAGCCAGAGATGAGAGTCCAAGAGATGCAGCCAAAACTGCTCCATGATGGGAGTTTTGCACAGAGATCCTCCTGTTGAGTTTTGGTGGTGAGGAGCTGGGTGTTTCACAGCGTGTGCCAGCTGCAGCTCTGCTCCTTGTAGGGGGTGCCTGGAAGCTGGAATCCTCCGTGACAAACGTGCTGGGAGCCGTGAGTGGGAAGGGTCCCTGTGAGGCTCAGGTTTGCTCTGGAGCTTGCCTCCTCTCTGCCAGCCCCGTCATGGCCTGCTCCTGGGATAGGGAGCTCTGCTCTGAGCCCCGCAGCAGCATTCCCAGGATGGCCAGGACTTCTTGCAGGCCCTGGCCAGTGTGGGCACTGCACCCCCGGAGCATCCAGCGGTGCTTTGCCAGCCCCCCCAGCCGCAGCATCTCCCCCAGCTCGGCAGGAGCCAGCGCTCCCGGCACGTCCTGCTTGTTGGCCAGGAGGAGCACGGGGACGACAGCCATGCCAGGGTGGCTCAGGGCCTCCTCCAGTGCTGCCATTGCTTCGGCCAGCCGGGTCATGTCCGTGCTGTCAAGCACGAAGATGAGGGTGTTGATGTCCTCCAGGTAGTTAGGCCAGCTGGCCCGCAGGCTGTCTTGTCCACCAACATCCCAGAGGGTGAAGGATATGCCACAGGGTGTCTTCAGAGACTCCACGTTGAATCCCACCGTGGGGCAGGTCTCCATAGCCTGCCCGCTCTTCAGTTTGTACAGAAGGGTGGATTTGCCAGCAAAGTCGAGCCCCAGCATGATAACTCGAGCATCTCTTTTCCGCCAGCCTTTGGAGATCAGCTTCCCCATCAAGACACTGCCGCAGCTGTGTGTGTGTAGCGGGGCGGGGGGGGGGGGGGGGGGGGGGGGGGGGGGGGGGGGGGGGGGGGGGGGGGGGGGGGGACAAATGCAGCCAAAAAAGCCCCAGCAAGCAAGCGTATTTCCTCGATGATGTCAGTCATTAACAGAGTGCTCAGCCCTGCCTCTCCGAAAGAGCACCTCAGGTCTGCTGAAGAAAGACGCGGGCAGTCGGCTTTTGCTTCTCTCTGTAGCTCAGGTGAGGTGACAGCGATTATTTATGAGGTGTGCAGCAGAGCTAGGGCGTGATGTTCAAAAGAGCAGCTTCTACACCCCAGCTCCGCTGCCGCTCACTTCTTTTCATTCGGAACCCGAAGTGATTGGTGCAAAGGAGAGCTAACATTTTGCAGGAAGAGGTGGGGAGACTGTGGAGCAAGTTTCCTCCTCACCACATACATAAATAAATGAGCTTCTGTTCATTGGCTTGTCTAGGAGAAATCCACCCCCGGCAGGACAGGACAAGGAGGAACCCGGGTTTCAGACCAGGGTTGCTCTGGGAAGTTGCTGAATCACAGCTCAAGGGTGGGGATTAAAAGCTTCTTGAGCAACAAGACGATTTTTCTGCCAGTCCTACATTAAAAAGTACTAAACAAATCACTGTGTCATCAGCTTTTACTACCTTTTGTGCAAATGCTAATAACAGCAATTAAAAAAAATGCACACAAGCATGTTTTTTTTAATGTCTCACTGAAATACAATGAGTCAAAATGCCATTCCTGGGGCAAAAATCCATTAAACTCTTTACATCAAAGAATTTACGACATTTTAACTTTTTAAAGTGAAGCAAAGTCAGTCCTCTGTGGCTGAGGGGGTACAAAAATCCCCTAAAAGAAGAGAAAACTTACAAGACAGCACCCCTTGCACTTTACATGCCAGAGGCAAAAATGTGCTGCTGCAACAATTCCCAGACTCGCCTGTGCAAGAGGGACTGATGACAGCTAGCAGAGTCCCAGCAAAGCCAGTATTTATTTCCCTTCTTTATTGGTTGGGCTTTGCTCCTAAGAGGCTGCTCAGAGGTGTGCAGAGCTCACCTCACAGCAGTAAGGCAGAGCTGCTCTGTAGCCACCTTTATTTGAGAAAGAAATGGGATTCACCCCATTCCCACAGGGGAATTTTTAATATATCTGTGGGAGATGCAGTTTCCTCAGCAATAATCCCCACATGAGAGCTCCACGCCACAAGCATTGCTGGAGATGAAGTACAGCACAGCATGTGAAAGGAACTGCCTGGTCAGTTGGCCACTGAGAGGTACATTTCTTCCTCTGGGGGCAAGATACTTCAGTTTTCTATCTTTACAGAAAGGAAGATGTATGAGAATAAAAACACAAGGAGTGCAGCCCACTTAGGCTGCATGGGATTGCAAGGGGTCCAAAACAGACCACATTTTGCAAGATACCTCTGTGGTAAATGTCTCTCCCGTTGCTAACCCACAGAGCTGGTTGGCACTGAGAGCCTGCACAAGATTTATGCAGCTTGTGGACGTGTAAGACTGCTTTTAAAATCATGGAATACCGGGTTGGGAGGATCTCGAGGGTCATCTGGTCCAACCAACCTTTCAAGGCAAAAGCATGGTCTAAAAGAAGCTCAGCACCCTCTCCAGCCAAATCTTAAAAGTGTCCCCAAATGCTGGGGAACACACTGATTCCCCAGGGAGATTTTTCCAATGGCTGATGGTTCTCATTGTGAAAAGTTATCTTCTTGTGCACAATCAGAATCTCCCTAGGAGTAAATTGTACCCATTACTGCTCATTTTTTCCACAGACTCATTGTAAAAAGGAATTCTCTATCTTCTTTGTAATCACCCTTTAAAAATTGGAACACAGTGACAAGGACTTTCATACGCCTTTTTTTAATCAAGATTCAACAATAAAATTGTGCAGCGTATGTTCACATGTGATCTTTTCTAAAACCAGTCTGTAAGTACAAAATTGGTAGAAAGCTCTCTAGATGTGGATAAAAAAAAGAGAATTGCAATGTGCAGTGGATTCTGGCCCTTCAGGGCACTGCTTGCACACCCTGAATTGTGTGTTGCTGCCTGAGGGTTATCCTTTTGTCCATGTTCTTCACTTTTTTAAATAAAACCTTCATCTGCTTGTTCACCATTTTGCAATAACCCTCCTTCCCATATTTCATTGTCCTTTAAGATCAGTATAGTTGGTATTTCCAGACATAACAGTGGGTCAAGTGAATTGTGTTTTGATCTTTACATGTTTCTCCTGCCTTTGCTGATGCTCATGAGACTTGGCAGGCAGTGGTGACACACATGTGTTTCATCTGATCAGACATTCATAGTACCGTAATTTCCTTCAAGTAAATTAAAATATAGGTACAGGAAGCATGAGGGGAGACTTTACCATTCTGTAAATAATTGAGCATTTGAAATATGATGTGATGGAGTCTTTGATTGCATCACTCCCTTGCATGCTAGAGAAGAAGGCAGGTTCTAAAAAAAAATAAAGGGAAAGGGAAAGGGAAAGGGAAAAGGGAAAGGAAGAAATAAAGCCAGAATAAAGGATGCAACTAAGCACAGTTTTACTGATGATTCCCTTCAGGTTTCCTATGGCACAGAATATACGAATTAATGGGCAAATAGAGGAAATTCCATGTTCTTTTTATTTCTTTACATTCTTATACCCCATGTGTTGAACCAAAACCTATTTTGTTTCTTCCTGACAATTATTCCAAATACAGGGTGCAAACTGTGCCTACAGCGCCTGTTCCACCCACAGCTGTTACAAAAGCATAGTATTTCCAATAAATAATACATAGGAGCAATTACAAGTCTGTTTAAGATAGAACAAAAGAAAAGAAAGTAAAAGCAGACAAGATGAGCTCTGAGTGCATCTATTGCTGGAACAGAAAGGCCAGGTACTAAATAATTCAGACATTGTGTTCAGAGAGAAGGACAGCCCCATTCAAGCTGTGTCATCTGTGTACAGAATAAATGTTCTTGTCTTGTGTTTCATGTCCCCGAATTCTCAGGAGAAATGCTAAGTCCATTTATAGTTTCACAGAATTTCAGTCAATTTATTTGTTTGCTGTTTTTTAGGCATGCATTTCTCTGCTTCCTACTCACCCCCAAAAAAGAAATAATCAGTACTAGTAACATAGGAGAGAAACCCCCCTCTTTCCCATGCCCCAAATATTCCAGTTACAGGGATTTTTTCCTGACTACTATATTAAGTCACATTTGTTCCAACCTGTGCCACCTCTTTGGAAGGCAGCTCCAGGAAGACTGTCCTTCACAGAGGCAGGAATAACAGATGTATTCTGGTCCTTACTGTGGGTGTTCATCCAAATGGCATCTGCTTGGAACAACAAGTACATCTCAGTCCAGCGAAGGCAGAGTGTGCCTCCCCACCCAGACATGCTTGTATTCTGGAGAAAGGCCACCAAAGCCACCGTACACCCAGCCCTGCTTCTGGTTCCTTCAGGATCTCCTCATTAGATCACACATGGAAGGACCACACATGGAGGGCATGTTCAGACCAGCAGCTGCTGAGAAAACCCACCGGGTGCTGAAGGAAGCCCTGGACACAGGCGGATGTCTTGACCTGGAGAGCCCACCTGTCTATTGCTGGAAGCCACCTCGAAGAGGACTTCTCTGTGTTTAGCCTGTGAGCGTTCCCTGTGGACCTGCTGGGATCACTGGATTTGATTTAGCCAGGGCCCCAGGCTAGAACCACAACAAAGCCAGATGTGAAGGTTCAGGCTTAGAGAAGTTTGGCCTTTTTCTTTCCTACATCCTGCTCCATTGTTCTGTCCTGATTTCTGGCATGCCCGCAGGAAACTTGCCCCTGCTAACAGACTCATGCCAGCTCACTTGGGACATGCCCAGGAAGCTGCCTGTTCCATCAGGGTCAGTGGGTAGCTGTGAGAGCTGGCAGCTGAAGGCAAGCTGCTTCCTCCCAAGATGAATTCCCAGAGGCTTGAAACATGGCTTAGCATAGTCTGAAAATTACACAAGACAGCCACAGGCTACGACATGCCCTAGAAAAGGCTGCCTGCAGTGATGTCTCTTGACAAGATATGATCACTTAAGGTTGTACCAACACCCAAAAGTTTTTAATGCAAGACTCACACAACAAAAGCCACAGCAGATGTTAAACACTTGTCCTTCAGGTGCCCATTAAGCAATCTGAGAGGTATTGGTATCTCCAGGGCATTTCTGGTGGGGTTGGAAGTAGGACATTGTTCTCACAGTCCAGTTCATCCTGTGGTCCTTATTTTCCCCTCATTTCCTGGGACAAACATTTGGTGAAGAAAAATGTTTTTTGGTAGCATAACTGGCACAGACAGGCTATCAGCTTTGTGCTTTCCAAAATTAACTCTTCCCAGTAGGGAATGACTAGCTGAAAAGCACAGAAACTCACCTGCTACACCCTTGCTGATGCCATGTAACAGTTCCCAAGGGAGGAAGCTTGGTCCTTGTCCCTTCTGGGACCAATCCCTGTGTTGGAGGATGGCAGCCACTAGGACACAAACATGCCCACATGTCCTGCTCAACACAGATGCCTATTGGCCAGGGCTGGTGATGCCCCTGCATGTGCCCCAAGCCTGCCTGCTCCCTGGCTGGGGATAGTGGGACAGGTCCTGAGCATCAGACCCTGCCATAACTCCCTGCACTGCACCCTGACAACAAGGTGAATGTGGAGAAACATGGCACAGAGCAAAGACTTTGTTCCCTCATGTTCTCATCCCTTAGCTGGCAGGTGCTTCAACAGCCAGATGACATGGAAAGGAAAACTATTTGCCTTGCTTTGATTTCGGTTTGAATCACTATGGTTTTGGTATATGACTGTAGCTTATTTTTCATAAATATTATTACTCTAGTCTTTGGATTTATA
This sequence comes from Certhia americana, assembly GCA_018697195.1. NCBI lineage: Eukaryota > Metazoa > Chordata > Aves > Passeriformes > Certhiidae > Certhia > Certhia americana. The sequence continues at coordinate 53,711,142 of CM031857.1, forward strand.
ACTTGCAAAGCTGTTTAAAATTTTATCAGGATGCAAGTCTTCTCTCTAAACATGCTTATTCAAGTGCTACCCAAACTGTTTTAGTTTTTCCCACACATATTGGCAGTGCTCTGTATTCTTTTATGCCACTGAGACTCTCATTCCAGGTCTTTCTTTGTACTTATTAAATTCACAGATCTCTTCCTCCTTGACCCCTAACATTTTAGCTTTGTCTCCATAGGACAACTTAAAATTAAGCTTCTTTGGCATCCTTACCTATCCTGACACCATCATTTCCTTTCCTGATACTATTCATTAACTCCTCTTCTTCCGGTTGGTCTCTATCCCAGCTTAGGTTACACACTCATCTATACATCAGCCTTAACCTCAATTCTTTGTTATTATTAATGTTTCTAGTTGAAGAAGAAAAAAAAAAAAAAAAAAAAGAGCAAAAGATGTGTATGCATACAAAAATATCAGTGTTTCGTTTGCCAAAAAAAGGCTCCTGTATCCTAGTATTTGCTTCTCCATGTGCTGAATGTAAAAGCCATGAAGCAAGGACTGGCTCTTGTGGGGCTTTTTTTTTTTTTAAATTCCTTTGGTTTCTATTGAAAAGAAGTCCTAAAGAGACTATTTAATGATGCTTAACCCTACTTCCTGCCTGCACTAAATATAATATAGGTAATATCTTTTCTGTTACTTCTGTGGGAAGTAAAAATTATACTTTGGAGGTATGCTGATGAAATTCATCTCTCCAGATTAGTCTGGAGGAAATCCTGCTTTGCAATACACAAATCCAGTTCCCTTTAAGGTGGCCTTCCCTTGTTCCAGTTCCAGTTCCAGAAAATAGGATTGAAATGAGAGTGCAAGCATGGACCTGAAAATGTACTTTGTGCAACTTGACAGGCACCAGAGCAACAGTGGAGTCACATTCTCAGTGCTCCTCAGATTCAGGAGATTTGGATGCAATGCTTTGTTTTATCATTTGTTTTTAATATTTGTCTTAGCTTGCCTGTTTAGGACATTTCATACCAATAAACAAAATTTACGGAAAAGATACTGGAAATTATCAACAAGAATAAAAGCCACTAGCTGTTCTTTACTACATTTCTCTTTGGTAAAATGGAAGAAAGTAACAAAACCCCGTGAAATTTCAGCAGTTGCATTTTATCTGTCTGGCCACAGAGTGTCAATGTTTTCCCACGCATTTCTCAATGGAGAGACTCTACCTCCAGCAGAATCAGCTCCTGCCAAACAGCAGATGTCAGAGTTCCTGCTTTGATCCAGGGGGAGGCCCTCAAGACCCTTTTGCAGATGGATCACTTTGAAACAGGTTTTGATGAACAGCAGCTGTAGGTTTGTTTTTTGTGCCACAGGAAGCTGATGGTGAGCACTGCAGAACAGAACTGGAGTGAGATGTCAGCTCCATGCAGGTCACATTTAGCTCCAGATTGTTTTCATATCAGATTTAGCTGTCATCCTATCCTAGGACTCCACAGTTTGAATGAAAACAGTTAACCTGCTGATGGGAAAAAATGATGCTTAATGAGGAGAAAACCAAGAAACACTTCGTAGAATTTTTTTCTTTTAATATCCTTTAATAGGTAACTGACAGCTGCCATCATGACTCTTCACTGCTTGTGGTCATATACAGAGCTGCAGATACTGAACAAGCTTTTAAATCCACAATTGCTAAGATCATAAATTCCTGTAAACTTGTGTTTATCTATGACTATGCACACCCTTGTGATCTCAGGGTTTGACAACAAATTATTAGGAACAAAATTACAGAATCAGGTTGCATTAGGGTTTGGGGTATAATTCCATGCCAAGCCATTCTCCATTTTGAATTTCTAGTGTCCCCACTTTGGTCACTTGAGGAAAGACCTTCACAGTCACCTGCTGCTGCTACCAAGAGATGCTACCAAGAGGGATCAGCACCTGAGCTGACCCACCAAGGCCAGCAACACACATTATCTGTGTGGTGTCTTGGGCAAAAACTCCTTTTGTTCTACAAAACTTGTCTCTGAATAGCATTGCTTTGCCTGGCTGGCCTATTTAATGCTTTCATAACATTTCCAGTCGGTCATAACTTTTCCAAGATGGATATCAGGTTTCATAACCCTTTTCCTCACAGAGAAAGAAATGTTAGGAGAAGGTTGCTTTTTGTTATTGCTGGCTTATACAAAAAGCCACACTGAGAGAAAAAGAAGTGAAACTAGTTATTTGCAAGTTAATAAAATTATTTCTGCTCTACACAGAGCACTTTGTAGTTGTTTCAGCTGCTCGTGTAGCTCAGACAATATAAATTGCCTCCAACTACTGTTTAAGGACTTATTGCATGATAGAATTAGTGTGAAAACTAACTTAACTAATAATAAAAAAAAAATAAATCCACATGAATAAAAAAACCCCTGACTTGGAGCTAAAACCCCTGACTTGGAGCTTGTGTTCTGGTACTTGTTAAAACAACTGGGTTTCTGCATATGGTAACAAAGCAGGGCTGTCCTGCAGAACTAAAATCACAGTTTTGTTTATGCAGCTCCACCTTTGCACCATTTCCCAGCAATGTCAGGAAAGGCAGCTGTTCTTGACAGACAACTCCTCTGCGAAGCCACAAACACAAGCTGAAAACAAGTGTTGTGTATGTTGCCTTTCTGGCTCTTTTGGGCCTCCCATGGAGGTGCTGATGACACTTTTCCATGTATCTTACTTATGCCTTTTCTTTCTCTTGCTCCAGAATTCCCACAATGTATTCAGCAGTACTTTCCTGATGCCGGCAGCACAGTAAGCAGCAACTCGGCAGGAAAACTCTTTTTACCATGGACCTACCACTGTGCTTCTCTTGCCTCATATTCCAGAGCAGAATTTCTTCAGCATCACTGATTCTCTCTCAGAGCAACCCACCCACACTGGATCCCTGGGTTACTGAAATTGATTTTTCCTTTTTCTTTTCTCTTTTCTTCTCTCCTCTCAATTTAGCTTTTTCTTAAATTGACCACCCTCAAAAAGACATTGATACCTCCAGTGGGCTTGACCTTATTGCTTTAGGTTTCAGATCCGTCAGCTCCCCACTCCCTGCAACCCCCAGCTGCCTTTTGACCCACTGTTCAGGAAAAAAAAAAGTAAATTTTGAGAAAGGAGGAAGCCATTTCCTGGCAATGTGCTAACAAAAGACGTCTCTTGGGAAGGCCGGTTTCCAACCTCCCCTTTCCTGGATCCCCCCTATTTGATCTGCAGGTGTTGAAGCAGAACAATACAGGGACAAGACTGTACCCATCCTAAGCTCTAACTTAGAGGGTTTATAGACTGCCTAAATACTTCCGAATGAGGAGAAGAGCCCTGTCCCTGGGATCCGTCTGGCCCCAGGCTGCAGCAGAGCCATCAGGGATCCTGCCACAGCCGGGCTCTGCTCCCCCGCCCCAGGCCGGGGAGCCCGGGCTGAGCCGCCCCGCTTCGCCCTCTGCTGCGCGGCGCTGAGGGGCACACAGGTGCCATCAGCTCCGGAAGGGCACTGAGGAGCTGGAGCGGGTCCCGAGAAGGGCAACGGAGCTGGGGAAGGGTTTGGAGCAAAGTCTTAGGATGAGCGTCTGAGGGAGTTTAGGGTTGAGGGGACTGTTCAGCCTGCAGAAAAGGAGGCTCGCGGGAAACCTCATCGCTCCCTGCGGCTCCCTGAAAGGAGGGTGGAGCCAGGTGGGGGTTGCCCTCGTCTCCGAGGTAATTTAGTGTCAGGACAGCAAAACAAAGCCTCAAGCTGTGCCAGGGAATTTCTTCACAGAGTGACTGGGCATTGCAGCGGGCCGCCCAGGGAGGTGGTAGAGTTGGAGGTGCGTAAGGAAAGGCCGGACGTGGCATGGTTGCCACGGTGGTGCTCGGACAAAGGTTGGACCCCTCATGAGGCCGGGGTCACTTCCAGCCCCGGGGTCACTCCCAGCCCCGGGGTCACTCCCAGCCCCGGGGTCACT
>CM031857.1:53715095-53765267 GCA_018697195.1 Certhia americana
GGGGGGGAATAGCGGACAAGGGGTCACGCGCGCGGCGCCCAATAGGGAGCGAGGAGCCGCCCACGTGACGGAGCGCGCGAACGGTCAAGAGGGCGGGGGGGCTCCCCCCTCCCCGCCACTCCCGCGTGTGCCCGGCCGGTCACGTGATGCGGCGCCACTCGGCCCCCCCCGCTCCCCGCCCTCCCTGGTCACGTGCGCGGGCGCCGGCGGCGCGCGCGGCCCCGACGGCCGTGGGGGAGAGCGCGAGCGGCGGCTCCGGGCGGGAGGCGAGGGGAACGCGCCGGGCGGGACGGCCGCGGGGAGAACCCCGGGAAGAACCCCGGGAAGAACCCGCCGGGAACTGCCGCGGACAGCGGGTGAGCAGCGCCGGCCGGGAACCCGCCGGGACCTGCCGCGGGCAGCGGGTGAGCAGCGCCGGCCGGGAACCCGCCGGGAACTGCCGCGGGCAGCGGGTGAGCAGCGGCCGCCCCTCGCCGTCCCGTTAGGGCACCGCGGCTGGCAGGGTGGCGGTGCCCGTGCGCAGCGGGAGAGCGAGGAGGGAGGGAGAGGGTCCTTGTCAGCACAGCAGGACCGGGGTGCGGACCCTGACCCAGGCTCTGTCTCTCTCACAGCCCTCCGCAAGGCTCCTGCGGCGTGTCCTTAACACCGTGTGTCCTTACTGGGGTTGATTTTTTATTTTCCTGGCTCGTGGTGGTTTGGTTTATCCTTGCCGTTTGTCGCCGGCTTCCTGAGGTCTGACTGAGGTACCCGGCTGGTCGGGGGAAGAAAAAAAAAAAGGGGCAGGAAAAACTCAGTGCTTTTTGTGTTTCCTCGCCCGGCTTTCTGTGGGCAGTTGCAGCGTTTGTTCGGCTTTTTAAGGCGCTTCTTGTAAGCTGAAGGGGTGTTTGTTTTGTTTTTTAAAGGAACTCGCGGAGTTCCAATTTGGAAAGCTAAATTAACATTAAAGGAATATTTCCGTGTTTTGTAAGGAACTTGCAGGGTTGTGATTTAGGAAGTTCGAGTGACCCGTTTGTGCTGTCCTCTTTTGACAGAAGGTAAAATGGGCTTTAATCGTTCCGCCACAGGGGTGGGATTAGGAGAAAAGGGTAGAAGGCATCATAAATGCAAATGTGTTTGGAGCACGGAGTTTTTTCGGAAAAACTTTAGAAGCTGTTTGGAGGATGCATTCGTTCTTTGGTGCCTGAATGTGAATGTTTCCCCTTGAATGCTTATCTCTCTATGCGTCAGATTGAAGGACAGGCGTTGCTTTAGAGGATGCCTTGTCCTCAGTGAATGGATTTGATCAGTTGCGCTAATGCCTCAGCGTAGGGGAAAAAAAAAAAAGAAAAGAAGGCAAAGTGTGGCTGTAATTACGGTTTTGTAATTGGAGGTTTGTTGTGGTGGGTGGATGGCTGTCATCCTCATAAAGGTGGTTTCCTGTGGCTAAACCAGTCCTGTTCACATGCACGATGGTGCTTTTTGCTTGTTTACCTCTCTCAGCTGGTTGCTCAAAGCAAACAGTCGGTCTGGTTGTCAGCCCTTGGATCAGCAGGGCTTTCATCCCCTCTATGGCTCATTAAAGGCATCTGAAAATAAATCCTGTAGAGATTTGAAACCATATGAGTTTTGCCACAGAAATTTTGCTTTCTGTAAGGTCTGTGGAAAGTAAGGTAAGGCACATGCTTTCAGGGCATGTCTCTTCATTGCAGGGAAAATACCTCAGTAAGGACTTGATTCATACATCTACTTAATATTAATAGTATCGTTAATATAATAGTAATAGTATATTGTTTTCATATTCCTTTTCAATGCCGAAGTACAAAATCAAAGAAAGCAAACGTAGACTGGGGGAAGATTGGTATGATGTATGAAGAGTTTGAGTCTTCCTTGGCTAAGGTGTACTTCAAATTAGAAAGGGATTAAGTGTGCCAGTCACTCTGTGTTGTTCTAAAGCCAGATATCCTAGCTTTTGTGTTCTCACTGCTGCTCATAATTCCCAAAGACAATTAGGAGAAACGAGGGCCTGAGCCTGCAGTTTTTCTGTGCAGGAGTAGGTCTGCCCAGCTGGAATAAACTGCAGCATTGGAGCCTGAGGAAGGAGTGAAACAAACATGGAATTGTATTCCAACAGCCTTTGCTAATCGGGGGATAATCTTTGAGGAGTTAACTGTAGTTTTTTTGTTGTGAGGACAATTGGTACTGTTTTCCCGGTAGGATGTTATGTTAGGCTATTGTTCTTGCCAGCGTGGATTTGTTTAGCTGAACTATAAACTCTGTAGAACGGTATCTAAAATCGTTTTAACAAAGCATTTTGTAAATGCTGCCTTTTTTTTTTTTAAGGCGGGGATTCATGTTTGTCTTTCATGTGCCACTGTGAATCGGTTTGCAGGCTTTTTATTTAGTAAGCAAATTACTGAGGAGATGAATGCCTAGGCAGCAGATTAGCACAGAGTTTTTGAAGGCCTATGGCTCCAAAGGTGTGTGGCTTTTTAAAACTGAGCAGATGTAGATGTTTTTTTCCCCCTAATGTTGGTGCTTACCCCGAGGTCAATTTCTTTTTCATCACAATATGTGGCCAGTTCAGTTTCCTTTCTTTCACAAGTCGCCTTTTCTTGCTTATTTTTAGCCTAAGTGAAATTCAAGGAGTGATCCCTGGTTCTGTTCCTGTTTGGATACTGAGGCTGTTGGATCATTTTGGAGATGTCAGAGCCGTGAGAAGAGGTGTTGTTGATGTAAACTCCCTCTGCTGGTTGATTTTGCAGCAGAAATAAAGCTTTGTGTTGTATAATTGTTTATCTCTACATCATGCAGCTGAAATTAACAGTTGAGAAGGTGGCGTGCAGTGTTGCTAAAAGCAACTAGAGCAATCAGTTTAAGTTCAGGGGTTTTCGAAGGTTTTCAGTTGTGGTTAACTTAAGAGCTGTGTTGATATGTACGACAGGTACCCCTCAGAGCCACTGCTGCCTTGTTGCACACAGAATCTAAGCAATAGCTTGATTGCTATTAACATGCAGATTAAAGTACCTTGACTGCTTGGGGCTCCATCTGGTGTGTTTGTTCTTACAAACTTCTCAGCTGAGGTGCAGCCCTTGCACAGTGTATGATATAGCAGGGTCCTGTCAGGAAAAATAAATAACCTTAGGTCTGGGACTGATGCACTGCAGGAAGGGTGAATGAAAGATGCTAGGCTTTTTTGTGCTGCTGCTTGCGGTGCCATGTCTGGAGTCCCTGGATCATCAGCCTTTCATGGCAAGGATTTGCCCGGAAGAAACTCTGCACAAGCCTGTTCCCTCCAGATTGAGGCAAATGTTGTGCAGGAATGAAGTGTGAGTGTGGTTGGTGTGAGGGATCAGTCACAGCATCACAGCACATCTGCTCTTCTGGAAAGTGTGCAGTATGTCTTACAGGATACTAGAATCAATTTGGTTTCAGTTTTGCAAACACTGAGTTACCATACTGACATCTCCATTTGCAGTCCTACATTTAAAAATAGCTTCCTCAAATACTTTTTTCCTCACTGGAGACTTTTTTTTTTCCCTTCCTGTGACTGCCAGAACTTTTATTGGGAGACTAGGAAATTGGCTGGGGTTGTTAAGGAATCTTTCTTTAGAGAGAAAAAAGGTGGTGTTTCTACCTAGGGCGGAGCATTTGTTTCCTGTGGAAAATGAAGAATAAGTAGTTAAACAGCTTTCTATGCACAATTGCAGTTGAGAAAGACACTGACAGTAGTCAGTGTATAATGCCCAGAACTTTCAGGTTTGTGTGTAATTTCTCTCTCTTAGACAAAAGGATAAAGGAAAATAGCTGCTGTTGCTGCCACAGCAATGTTGAAAGCCAGTGATGGTAGGTACTCCAGCAAATAGCAGAATCTAAGGACAGTGGTTAATATTTCAAGAGGAGGGAAAAGTGTGTCTTTGAGGAGAAACAGTACACATTACATAAAAGGCAAGAGAGGGTTTTTTGTTTGTTTGGTTTAAGAATTTTTGTGAGCCTTCATTGGTTGCTGAACCTGGATAGATGTAAGGATTAAGATTTATTAGAGAAACAAACTTGCCAGTGGCAGATGAGTTGACCTTAAGACCTCTTGAGGAAAATAACTGTAGAATTGTAGTAACAGTTGAAATGGCTGAAAACATACAGCGTTGTTTTAGATAAAGCAATGTTAACACCTGTTAACAATTGTAGGGATCTTCACCTGGGGATGGAGTTAATTGCTCATATCTCCAGTTTGTGAAGTCTTGTGTGCTTGAAAGCTTTTATCTATTGGTATTAGTTTGCCTGACAAGATGTCAGGTTGAACTGTGAGGTGTGGGAAGTGCAGCATAACTTGCATGTTTTGGAAGTGCTTGGAAAGGTTTTGTCAAAGAGCAGGGATTGACTGAGTCATTCAGAGCAGAAAAGTCAAATGGATTAGAGACCTAGTGCACAGATCAGGAAGAGAGAGAAAAGGCAGCACATATTACACTTACTTCTAGAGTAGAATAGGTTCCCTGGGTGCTGTAAAATTGTCAATTTGCTAGAATATTCTCTACCAAAAGAACATTTTTTCTTCATATCCTAACTTTGCAGGTTATGTTGAACATTATTTCAGTGAAGAAAATAGTTTTCTTAATATCCAGGCTGACACGTTTGTGCTTTGGCAGTTGTATATTATAAAAGGCAAGTTAAATAGGTGAAGTCAGAAGGGACACTTCCTTGGTCTGCTCGAAAGAACAAGTAATTGCTGCCTTGTTTTAATTGATTGATAGTGTCATACATTGAAAGATTTGCCACAGTGAGGTAACAAATCTTAGCAGCTAACTAGCCTGTGCTTGTAACTGGACTAGAAATTAACAAGACTAAAAATGCATCTGAACCGGTTTAGCTGTATAGAATGTGCTATGCCTTGGCATCAGGTAGACTTCAAAAAAAAAGCTGTCCAAATTATGAATTTGCCATATGGAGATTTCAGGTGTTTCCAAGACCTGCTTCAAATGTGAAATGCAGTTAAGTCAGGCTCTTAGTAAGAGAGATGCCTGTAGAGCAGAGCTGGGTTTGTTGGATCAAGGTTATGAAATCTGATAAGGCAGCAACCCTGCCTGGGTTATGTTTGTGTTAGGGGATTTTTGTGGGCATAATTCCACAGTGACCTCAGTGTTTCTCAAACTTCATTTCTTTAATTGTTATTATTACTATTTTATTATATATTATTATTATTATTATTACTATTACTTCCCTTTTTTTTCCCCCTTACTACTTTTAGTGTTGGATGTGGCACTCAGTGCCATAGTCTAGTTGAGATGTTAGAGCATGGGTTGGACTTGACGATCTTGGAGATATCATCCAACCTAGTCATTCTGTGATTCTGTGATACTACTTTTTTTCTAAACTCCCTTCTTCCAAGAAGCATCTGCATGAGTAACAGTTGACTGCTGTTGTTAAATGGCTTTCTGAAGCCAAGTCTTGGTTTCCAGCACGGTTTTGAGAACCAAGCATCTGAAGAGCAGAAAGTTGTCTTGTGTTCTCACTGTTATCAACATCCGGTACCCAGGCATCATCAAGAGGTATCTGACTTGAAAGCAACACGGCAAAGAATAGGGGGATTGGGTTGTACTGAAGCAAACAAATGAAAAGGAAAGAACTAAGTGTTGATGTGAGGATGGCATCTGGGTAGAGACTGCGAGCCTTACCCATGGAATGATTCCCTGCCTTCTTGGGTTTTTACTGTTTTATGATGATTTGTCTTGTCGCTGACATTCTGCCGAGTTCTTCACCTAATGCTCTCCACATTTCACAAAACTTGCTGATAGCCCTGGGCATGGATCATAGATTGTAAGTGGCAGAGTCCCTTCGGAGTGTGAGCGATGTTATGTGCAGGGTTGAATGCCTCGACAAGCTCGGGATGTTTGTGCTGTCAGCTTTGCTCTTGAGCTGCTGCAGTTGTCCTGAGGAAATTGGGAAGAGGGAGCACTGGAGGAGGATGGGTTGTATACATTTGTGTTCATTGTTATATACCCTGCTGTATTTACAGCTGTTAATGTGATCCACCTTGCTTCTAAGTAACAGATAATGGCAATTTTACTTAATTACTGTTCTCTGATACGTTTCACCGCCTAATTGCACAAGCTCATGTTTTCCTGCTCTCACAAATATTTTTTGACCATGACAGCTTTTGATTACACAAGAGATGGCAGATTTGGGTCACATTCACAGTATCTCCAGCCTTATTTTTATTTGCATGTTTCATGTGTGTATCAACTGCTTGCTTACATGGCATTTGTAACCTGTAAGACTACAAAAAAATTCACAAGTGAAAATTTTATAAATTGGAATTGCAGCTAAAATGCCCTCAGAATTTCACTCTGCCACTAGTGGATATTTGCTAGATCACAAATTTTTAATAAGCTTGCTTGTTAAAGAGCAGATGTTCAGCTGTATTGGATATAGTATACTTAAATACCCTGTTAAGAAAAGAATCTGGTTTTCCAGTGACTAGCTTTTTGTTCACCTAAATACATGGAAATACAATTGCATATTTCATACAGAGTAGAATATTTACTTTCAGTGCTATGTGTCTTTTTTCTCCACGTAAAGGAATTTACCATTTTGTCTGTTAATGAAAGTGCAAAATACTCTTCTTAATAAGCTTTTTCTTTGTTTTTATTTTCTTTGTTACAGCGATGTCCTCTCGCTTTTAGAAGCGTCATGACACACAGCAGCATCATGGTGGATGTAGGCAAGTGGCCAATATTTACCTTACTGTCCCCCCAAGAAATTGCTTCCATTCGGAAAGCGTGTGTGTTCGGAACGTCGGCCAACGAAGCCATTTACATCACGCACAACGATGAGGTGAGCTTGGCATCCAGCTGGGCAGCTGCTCCACAGTTAGCTGTTTTCAGAATGTTTGTAGATTAGTAGCTTCTCAAAAGCATTATGTGAAATTTTTGTTTTCCAAAACGTGGTGGATATAACGTTTGATTTTTTTTTTAAAGTTTTTTGTGAGTGCAATATTAATGGACTATTTAGAAAACTTTCACATGGCAAAGGCCAGGATGGATTACATGCACTTTTGAAGACAGGCAGAATTTAAAAGAAGGTGTGGTAGCTTGAAGTTGAGTGCAAACAGATATGAAGATAGAAAATGAGGTTATGGCTTGCTAAGTAAAAAATACCATGGAAGATTATCTCTAGATTTTAATGATTCAGAAACTCATAATGAGTTAGCATAGTGCTGCTGTAAGAAAACAAGCCAGGTGTTCTGGGATGCATTAATGGGAAGGTTTCTCTTAAGACTGGGTAAGAGAAGGATTTTTTTTTTCCCCTAAGTCCTATCAATAGTGCCTGTAGGATGAGTCTCCTACAGTATAGCTCTTTACATGCTTATGTTTTATTTGCTATTTACAAACTGCTTTTAAAATAAGTTAAAAGAAGGTGGTGTCTTCCACTTTTCAGTTTCAGACGTTTTATGGTGCAGTTTCTAAAAATAAAAAGCCTAACTTCCAGGACTGTATGAATCTGAGTAATTCAAACTCATCAGTTAACATCCAAAGTGCCCTTGTGCTGACTTTTGAGGTTGTTAATTTCCATGTGGGAAGTCTGTGGCCCCCGGAGGTCCAAGGTGAAACTCTGTCCCCAGTAAATCAAGACCTGAGTGTTACACATCTGTGTGTGCCTGAGTATAAAACATTAGAAGTGAATATTCTTTTGTTTTTCAGGTATTTGTTTTTGGACTGAATTGCAGCAATTGTTTGGGAACTGGAGATAATCAGAGCACAATAGTACCAAAGAAATTAGAAGCCTTATGTGGAAAGAAGATCTCCAGTCTCAGTTATGGAAGTGGACCCCATGTTGTTCTTTGTACTGAAGGTAGAAAATTAACATTTAGTATAGAAACATAAGTTAAGAGATTTTAGGTTCCACTTGCATTTAACAGGAATGGATTATGGTGTAATTGTATTAAATTCTTAACTGGCTAATGTACTCTTAGAGGTTCTCGTTGGTCTTAAGTGGAAGTAAATGGATTCTGTAATTGGTGAAGTTTCCATTTCCATTACGTTGAGGTTGTAGCATTTTACTGTCACTTAGGATGTACTTTGTCTTACCTGTGCACTTCCATGTATTTCCACAATCTAGAGGATATGCTGTGATATATGAATATAAAAAAAGTATACAATTTTCTAGCATACGGATGATTCTTTTAATAGTTTCACTTTTTATTAATGTCCTTTCAATTTCATGTTGGTACTTGCTAATTTCTTGAAATTCTGGCTTAACCTCCCTGGAATTTTTAGTGGTTTTCATCGCAAATATTTTTGCAGATGGTGAAGTGTATGCTTGGGGACATAATGGTTACAGCCAACTTGGAAATGGCACAACCAATCAGGGCATTACTCCTGCTCAAGTTTGCACAAATCTGTTAATAAAGAAAGTGGTGGAAGTAGCTTGTGGCTCTCATCATTCCATGGCGCTCTCATTGGATGGGGATGTAAGTTGAAACCTGTTCAAATCTCTTAATCTCCTTGTTGAAGTGAATAGTGGAGGTGACCTTGCAGTTTGAACTTCTCTGTTTCTGCAGTGTAATTGCAAACATAACCTTTTCTCCTGCTGCCTTTCCTCCTTTTCTTCAGAGCAGACTTGAAAACAACTAAAAAAAAAACCCAAAACCAAATTACTAATCCCCCTGCCAAAGAACAAAAAGCAACCTCAAAACCAAGGGATATAAATTTGGTCAACTTTTGTGGGATGTGCCACTTAGAGGTGAAATAATGGTTTGTGAGGTGCAAAATATAGTTTATTAGCTAGCAATTCTATTATTTAGGGGCTGTGTTGAATTCGTATTTACTGGGTTAGAATTTAGTCTTTTTCTTGTGGGAATGTCTTGCATTTCCACACTGGTACTGCAAAAGAATGTTGCTCTGCACACCTCTGAATACCTGGGTGTGTAGTTAACGGAAGTGCACTTGGTTTATATCCAAGTCTGCTTCATGCTGTTTGTTTACGTGGCTTCAGGCTATGTGTCATGGGAAACACATACAATTAGTTTCCAGTTATGCAGATTTGACCAATGTATGTGCAGTGGAAAATCTGGTTTCAGCTGTGCACTGACAAAAGGAAAGCTCTGATTTTAAAACCCTTTAACAATGAAAAGGGAAACTACAGTTCTTCTCATCCTGGTAATGTGAGCATGTCTGTGTTGTGGTCCGGTATGGAATAATAGTGCAACAGTAATACCAAATATTTTAATGGTAGGAAAGAGATTGGGCTAAGTGGCCTGTGTTTTATCTGAAAGAAGAGCCTACAGTAAGGAAAGGTTTTGTGCTGTTGTGTTTGACTTGATTAAATTATAAATCTTGGTGAGCATGCAGGAAGGAGAGGGCGTTCGTGCATTACTTACACTGGAGGAGCCAGATGCTTTGTGGTAGCTGCATGTGAAGGCCATGCTGTCTCTTGTCATAAAAGTGACATACTTGAAATCTCAGTGGAAGCAGTGATATTCCTTTGTGTTGACCATGGAGCTGGTATTTGCAGCTGGCTCACCAGTGTGGCTTATTAATATACTTCAACTCCATCCCTGGTGTACCTTGCAGCAACTTGGTCAGTTTGTACTCTGAGCTTTTACCAGCACTGAGTGCACTGAAAGCAGCAAAATGTGTTAAGCAGCTTTACAGAAAGATTTGGCTGCCAGCCCCTTTATGTCCTGATATTCCTGAAGCCTTAGGGAGACGTTGAAGTTGGAAGTGTTTGTGGAAATACCTGGCATAATTGGTTGGTATGGTTCAGTGCCATTTTAATGCAGTGCAAATTTAAAAAAAAAGTATTTTAATGATAGAACTAAAGGAATGCAGACTTTCATGCTTCTCTGGCACATCCTTTGGTATTTCTGTCTTCTGAGATTCTCTGCCTAAATATTTGCTGTTATTGAAATTAAAGTATTTTATAAATTATCTTCAACTGTTCAGTAGGAATCAAAGATCCAGCAGCTAGAAGCAACAAAAAGCAAAGGACTGATTATTTTGTTTGTATTATTCATTGTAAATTAGTTGCATTGTGAGATTTTGTTCTTGTCTTTGGTGAATTGGGCCTTTATTTTTGGTGTTGATGGAGGTGTTAGTTTTTAATAACTTGTAATGATTCTTGGTTTGGTGTTGCAGTAAACAGGCAGCTTCTGGCACCGAAGGACGTGTAGGCTTCTCACGAGGGTACCTGTCAGTGTGCTTGTACTGCCAAGCATGTCTGTGGAAGGTGTTTTCAAGAGGGCAAACTTTAGAACTGAGTGAAGCACCAGAGAGTGAACCATCAGAAAGTTTTACGCCAAGCTGTGGGCATGTACACATGTAGTAAAAATTGGAGGCGCTGAAAACAGTTATAATTTTGTTTTAAAGCTTATATACTTTTATAGCTTTATATACTTCCCTATCTTCCCGACTTTCAGATAAAAGGAACTCATGTTTTTGCTTGTGTTAGTACTAGTTTGCCACCAGAAAATTTTTGTTAATGTTTCTGTGTGAGAGAATTGAGCTGCTGTGAAACATGGGCTGACAAAACCCTGTTCTTTCACAGCTCTTGAAAGATGTAAAATTATGATGAGTGTCCGGCAATAACCTGGTTTAGAGTTCTATGAAGAAATCTGTATAGCTCCAAACTAGCTCTAAAGCATCTGGGAAACAAACGACATTCTGGCTTGCATTCCTTTTTCCAACATTATGAAATTATAAAGACAATTGCTGTGCTCTTTGTCTTCAGTCTGATTTGCATTTATTATGGAAATATGTTCCATTTGTTTTCTGCTTTAGTTTGATGCTCTCATTCTGTTGCAATAAGCTGGAAAAAGTGCTGTATTTCTACTTGCTAAATGAGTCCTAATGCTGTTTAGAATTTTCATGTGTTAAAAACGAACTTTAAGCATTTTAGCTTGTTAAGTAGGATAGTTTACCCAATCTGGCGCTGACTATGGGAAGATTATCTATGGCTATCGTTACCATTATTAAGCTCTAAACTCTGTGGTTTTGTTTGTTTGTTTTTATGGACAGCTGTATGCTTGGGGCTACAATAACTGTGGTCAAGTTGGATCTGGATCTACAGCCAACCAGCCAACTCCTCGCAGAGTTTCCAACTGCTTGCAGGGTAAAATTGTAGTTGGCATAGCTTGTGGCCAGACCTCCTCCATGGCTGTGGTAAACAATGGTGAGGTAAGTGCTGCTGCTGCTGCATTCTCTCATTCTCTGTTACCTAAATCTACCAAGCTGGTGTCTGAATATGGAGAAATGCTGACAGTGAGTGCTCAGGTGTGAGGGCTGTATTGACAGGGTTATCCTGACAACTTCTGTGAGACCAGCTGCAGGAAAACACTGCAAGTAACTGGAGGTGCAGTCTTTCAACATTCCTCCTGATGGCAAAGACTGTATTGGAACACAATTCTTTATTGAGTCTGCAACTGCAAGAATTTGAACAGTTGTATTAACCATGTCTGTCTTCATGGTGCAATAGATTATTTAACAAATTGTGTTACATTCTTTTAATTCGTTAAATTAATTCATTAAATTTGTCTCAGCTTATTTCTTTAAAGCATGCACAATTAAAGAGTTAATATTTCTGTAAGGATACATTGGCTGATCCTGTTTTTTAAACACATTGCTGAGTTACCAGCAACAAACCCAAAACATTCTTTTGAACATTGCCCTCCCATGGTGCAACTGTTCCATTTGACATATGTTTATGTTGCTGTCTTGCTTTTAGGTGTGAATTGTAACCTCAATTTTACTTCATTTCACCAAGCAGAGGGTAGTATCTCCTTGTGAATGGAAAGACTGCAAAGTCCCTGAGGCTGAGATGGGCTTTCATTGTACTTCTATATGTCATGGCGTGTCCACTGTAACAAAACTAAAGGAAGGATTAGGGATAAACTGGGGACTTCTGTTTAAACTGATCAGTCCATCAGAGTAACTATTTTAATGTTCTCCTTTAAAAAAAAAGGAAAACTAATAGGGAGAAAGGATGGTGTAAAAGCTGTTATGGGAGAGATTTTGGTGTAGTGTAAGCTTATTGCAAAATTCCTAGAACTTCAAAGACAAGTTTTTAGCTTGTTTAAAAAGTAAATGCAGGGCAGAGAAGTTGAGTGCTGTAAGTTATTGCAGTTTATTCAATATCTTTCAGCCTTCTGTGTATTGCTTTTCAAATAGCACACAATTTTTTATTACAAGTACTTTTCTTGGCTTGTGCTTGATACTAAGTCTTAAATGCTCCGTACCGCTGGCGGAGAGTGGCTGAATTTTGTTTTCCTCGTGCACCCAGGTGTATGGCTGGGGTTACAATGGCAATGGCCAGCTGGGCCTGGGGAACAACGGGAACCAGCTGACGCCGTGCAGAGTGGCGGCGCTGCACAGCGTCTGTGTGCTCCAGGTATGCCCAGTGTGGAAGTGACTGTGCTGCATTCCTGCAGCTAGCTTCTGCTGGAACCCTCTCTTGGGAATGTTGTACCCCTCCTTCTAGGTCTCGCTAGTTCCAGTGCAGAATTTTTTAGCTACCATGAATTAAACTTTGCTTATCCAAGGTGAAAGTCAGCTGTGAAATAATTGCTTTGGTAAATGCTTGGAAAGATTTAAGTTAGCTCTTCTGTAACTACTGGTAAATTATGCCTGGATACAAATGCATTTTTGTTACGAAGTTTAATGAAATGTGCTAGTCAAAGACAAGAAATGAAGGTGAATCAGATGTTCAAATTTTGTTCTAAGTATTCTAGTGTTCTAATTAGTCCTTTAGAAGCAAAGCAAGACAAGAGACATGGGGGTGGGTTTGATAGTTTGGTGGTTGGGTTTAGTTTGGTTTGTTTGGATTTTGGTTGGGGTTTTTTTTTTTTTTCCCTAGCTAGAGAATCAAACTAAAATTTGGGATTTCCTGGTTTTTTGGGAAGGTTCTGTAGAGTTGAATGTTGTAAGTTGGGTTGAAGGGTTGTTGGCTGTTGAACTGCAGCTCTCCTCATTACAGAGTACTCATACTGTACGGTATTCAGAATGATCCAGCTCTGAAATACTTCGAGTATTGCAAGATGTAATGAGGAAGTTCTGTGTTTCTCATGTGAAAAGAAAGCAGGCAGCATCTAGGCAGACTTGTTTAGTGTGCAGTAAATGACTTGGGAGCAGCCAATTAAATTAATGAAGCTGGGACTTTGGCAGTACCTACAGCTAGCATACCTTGTGTTAGCTGCAAGTACTGAGAGGTAACACCTTGTAGTGCTGAGTGAAGAATGCCTGAGATACTTACCATGAGCTAGCCGAAGGTAATGTGTGCAATATTTTGTTTCTCATCTGTTTGGTTTAGGAGTAACGCTTTATACATTTACTTACAGATTGCCTGTGGCTATGCACACACTCTAGCACTAACAGATGAGGGCTTGCTCTATGCCTGGGGAGCTAACACTTACGGGCAGCTGGGGACTGGCAATAAAAGTAACCAGCTCAGCCCCGTGCAGATCATGATGGAAAAAGAAAGGTAATCTTGCTGAAGCTCTTTCTGGATTGATAAAATCTGAGCATGTGTTATGTGCAGTTTCTAGCAGTGGAAACGTGCATGTGTAGGGCTTGGTGGTTTGTTTTTCTGTAATGTTAAAAACATGGAAAAGGATGGTAACTTACTGTTTACAATAAGCACTGAGTGCTTTTTGCTGTCTGTAATGGTTATTGAACACAAACACACTTTGCATTTACCTGATACTGAAAAGTAATGAATGCTATTCTGTATATGGTTCCTTTGCTTAAAACTGGAGCTATGAAATCAATAAGCCAAGCCAAGAATTGAGGCCTACATTAAAAAAAAGGAAAAAGTGAGGAGAGAGGAAACACCACCTTTGCAAGAAGTGATGTGTGAGAGAAAAAGAACTTTTGAAAGGTTGAAAAGGGTCCACCATGAAAACAGAACTCAATTTGCAAGATTGGTTGAGCTAAGTACAGTTAGTACCTATTTTTTTTTACTTGTACCAGTTAGTAGCTTGTAATTTATTAGTTTCCTGGACTCATAAAAGAATGAACTTCACCTTTGTCAATCCTCTTTCATCACACTTTCATCATCCTCATATTTGGGAGTAGCTCTTTTGCTGCTCACCTGCAAATGTGGACCTCAGGCCCATTCTCTGGGCCCTTGTGTATATCTACAGATTAATGTAACTTGTGCTGGTCTATGGATCTCTTAATTTGCAGTCTCCTCTTAACTAGGAAACACTTCTGCTTGTTTTTTCTCCTCCATCTGGGGAGTAATTCCAATTTTTTTTCTTGTTTCTCCCACTTAGCATTAAATTAAAAGCTTCACAGTACTGAGAATGTTTAAGAGCTTAAAAATGGGGAGCAGGGAAAGAGGAAAGGAACTATGACAATAAAACCCACTGAAGTGGGGCTGGTTTGTCTGTGAAGGAAAATTAAATATTCTTTAAAAAGCAGTGGAAGAGAGGTGGATGTTAGCGGATAGGTCAGCTTGTTTTGTTAATGATTTATTTAATGAGTGAACTAAGGGGAACTATTGCATTTACAACTGTTTGTGAACTCAAGCATGGGGTTAAAATAAAACTGTTCAATGGATGAAGGAGGGGGGAAATATCATAGAACTTCTGCCTGGGATCTAAGGGAGAGATAAGTCACTTGAACTTACTCATCTTGCTTGACTTGGCTCCCTTGGAAACAGTGCTAGAAGTGGGTGAGCTGTCATTTCACATGAAGCACACTACTGCTGCTCTTGAACTTTTAGTTTATGTAATTCTTTTGTCATTTATATTTAATGCTGGCAGCTGTTACTTAGGAGGTTTCATTTGGTGCTGTCTTGAAAAATATTGCACATACAGCTTGTAAGGAATGCTTAGACTTTATTTAGTGTTAGCTTGGAGGAACAGCTGTGAAGGGTAGCTTCCTGAATTTTGGTGTTAAGTGTATGTTTACCATGTTACCCTGTACATGTACTGTTAGTATGTGTACATGTACCATATATGTGCTGTAGAGCATATTCTGCTCTACTGCTGAAGTGTAGTATAGTCTGTAAAAAGAATCTGTTCTGCTAGAAGGAAGTAGTTTAGCTTGAGAGCTGTGATGAAAAGTAAGTTGTCCCTAAAATAAATGCTCTATGATGTATCTTGTAGAGATGTTGCATATAGCTTCATAAGTTGATAGTAGTGTAAAACAACCAGTCAGTTTTCTATCTGCCAGAAATTATTGATGCATATACTGAAAGTGATGTAGATTCTTTGAGTTTCATCTTGAAATAATTTTTGCACTTAAAATATGAACATTGTGCTAAAACTTTTTCTTTTGCCTAAAAATCTAGCTCTTCATGGATATTGTTCTGTAAAGGAACACACATTTTTGTGTGTGTAATCTTAGATTGCTTGGAAAGATATTTGTTTGTCCTGGTCGATGTGTTTCTGGCACAAAAGCTTGAAATCCTCTGATGTGTTTTTACCACAGAGAAAAAAAACCAGGAAAGTATAGCTTTTTTGAACACAGGAACCTCCCTGTTTTGCTTATCACATGCACAGAAACTGGCAATGTCTTTGCGGTGTTTTAATTGGAATTGTGTTTCTTCTCAGTTCTTGCAATGTTTCAGATAAGAATCTAGGGATTGCCTGAGCAACAGGAGAACAGGATAGATAAGTGAGCATCAGCAGCTTTAGTACTTTGAAAAACCGTGTGAGGTGGGTGAAAGGACTGTGTAGACTTTATTTAAAAACAACCATAGCTCTTAAAGGATTCATTCCCCTCAAATGAAGCACTGTGTTTCACATTGAATTTCAGTGTTGAGGAAAATATGAAGTAAAATATAAAGTCTGAAGTACAGGCAGTGGGTCAGATTTCTGTCAACCTACAAAAATCAAATTAAAAGGAGGTAGAAGAAATTACTTCTTGGGAATAAGTTTCTGATGTGTGTTTGCTTTAAGGGGAAGAACAAAACTTGTTTATTCTTCATCCCTTTTTCCATGGATATGAAAAAATAGGAGGAAGTCAATTGATAAAAATTACATAGTTAAAGCAATATCTTATTACAATAAAACGTACAAGCAATCTGCAGATGTCATTGTGGGATTTTTTAATACCTCTCCAAGCAGTATCACATTTCTGCAGGACAAAAGCCCGAGTACAGGAATGTTGCTGCATAGTTTGGTTGGCTGTTGCTTTGGTGAAGCCTTAGGGGAGGTGCCTGGATCCCGGACCTACCAGTGCCTTACCGTGTTCCTTGTGCCCGCAGGGTTGTGGAGATCGCCGCCTGCCACTCTGCGCACACATCGGCTGCCAAGACCCAGAGTGGCCAGGTGTACATGTGGGGCCAGTGCCGGGGGCAGTCCGTCACCTTCCCACACCTCACCCACTTTGCCTGCACTGACGATGTGTTCGCCTGCTTCGCCACCCCTGCTGTCATGTGGCGCCTGCTCTCCGTAGGTGAGCGCCGCCTCCCACACTCCCTGCCTGCCTTAGTGCTTGGTACAGCACGCTGCTTCGCTGGCAGGATCCTCTTTTGAGGAGGGAAGCTTGGTGGCTCAGCAGCTAGTTGTTTTTCCCTTCTGAAGAAAACGGTCTATTTCAGCAGCTGGGGATCCAGGGTAGGGTTAACCAGATTCTTTGCCAGTGTACATCCAAAGCAAACCCTGTTTTACCATTGCACAATGAATATTGTGTATTTCTTATGTTTGTGTTGTTTGGACTCCAGCTCAGGTCCAGAGAGGAATCCTGAGTCATTTAATAAAACTTTGTGGTTTTTTTCCTCTTAAAACTGTTTCTACTGGGAAAGCTACTCCTGCGGCTTGTTTTTTTTTGGATTTGTGTAGCTTTCCCCTCATTAGTATTTGCCCTTCTAGAAGCAAATCTCTTTCCCCTCATTAGTATTTGCCCTTCTAGGAGCAAATCTCTCCCCTATGTTTTCTTGTTTGTGAAAGTAACAGAATTCCAAGTTTTCATGGGATGATTTGTCTTAAGTCTCTCTAGTTTGACTTTCCTCAAAGATGGGCAGACTTGTAAATAATAGACCCTGTGAAACAAGACTTACATAATTGCTTTTTCTGTTGGAACAGTCTTCTCATACTGCCTTGGATTACTCTGTGGGATGCAGCCTCTGTGTCCAACAAATAAACTCAAACCTTTTTTCTTAATTTTCTTTGATCCACCCGCTGCTAATTCTTATTTGACCCCAAATACTATATAAAGGGCTTAGCTTGCACTTCCTGGAAAACATGAAGGTGTTTTCATTTTCAGAAAAATAAGGATGTTTCATCTTATGTCTGGTGCCTCAAGATCTCTTAGGACACCTAATCTATTTTCATATTGACAGGAAACCCTAATTTTGTGAGTCCCTGTATGGAATTGCTTTTGGGGAGCAGTGGATCACATGCTAAGTAACTTCTCTCCCAAAAAGTCTCTCAGACTTTGCTGCTGCATTTGGCTTGTCCTAACCCAGCTTCTCTGTGTTAACTTCTCATTTAGCATGTTGCCACATTTGTAGAGATCCAGGTAACAGCACCTCACCTGTAGGGGAGAACTGAGTAGAATTACTGAAGAAAGATTTCCTCAGGAGCAGACTGCTTGAAGTTAATCTTCTAAGTCTGCTTTTATCCCATTTGTCACTTTCTCCATCTTCTAATCCTCTGCAATATGTGCTGGTCTTGCTCTTTCTTGCTTCCAACACTGGTGGAGGTCTCATGGTTGTCCAGTCTGTTGCCTTTTGCTAGTAGTGAGAGCTGTTTAAATGACATCTCTCCCTGGTTTCAAGTTCCTGGTTTTTATGAAGTATTCCCAGACTGAGTATAGCCAGGTGTCTGACCTCCATTACCTGCACTTTAATTCTTCTTAGCCTTTGGGGATTCCTCCCCACCTTTTTTTTTTTTTTTTTTTTTTTTGGGGGGGGGGGGGTGTTGTTTTGTTTCTGTAGGGAGAGCTAACTCTGTGTAAAGGTTATTGTTCTACTTACAGTTACAATGTCTCTGCCAAAAAATGAATCAGCCAGCCAGGATTGGCTGTGGTGAAGTACAAATCTGCAGCCTTTTTGCAGGATTGAACGTATTTGGAGTGAAAGTTGATCTGCATAGCTTAAGCTATGCTCATGACCTAGCAAAAAAGATCACATGAGCAAGTGGAGATGGATTGGAGTGTGGTTTAGTTAGGCCAGAGGAGAAGCAGTTTCTGTGGGTGATTTGTGTAAGTCAGAGGAGTGCAAGGTCTTCTGTAGCACAGTTCTGAGTAGTTTGTTCCAGCAGTGTTTCTTTTTAAATACAAAATAATTCAGTGTCCCTAACGGTGAAGAGTGGTGTGTGGATTGTATATGTATCAACACTACACATAGATTGCATCCCATTTAATAGAAAACCATTTGTTTTTCTTTTCTGTGCTTCACTTCTTAGAAGCCACGTGCTTTGAAGCACACTCTTAAGTTGTATCAAAATAATGGGTTAAATTAGGTTTTCTAAAACTTGAGGCCTTGCTTTACCAAAAGCCATAGACAACTTGTGCTGCGACTGCTGTGTGATTTCCAGAGGCAGAGTGGGACCTCTGTGGGACCAGTGCTGTAGGCCTCAATAGAGAGAACTGTGGTCTCTCTGCTTTAATCCACTTCCAGAGTTGCTGAGGTTCTGTGTCCTTGGTTGTACCTTCAGCAGCCCTGCTGCTGGATTTTGTGTTGTTATAACTGACTCATAAACTGAGTAATTGGTGTCAGTGATAGTTGATGTTAATGAGCCCTGGCAAAGACCTCATCAGCCTGCAGGCTGTATCCAATCTGCCAGCACAGAAAGGTGACTGTGTGGTGTCCTGTTTTCTTTTTAGGCCCAGTCCACCCTGTGTCAGTGTGGCTGGAGTGCTGCAGACCATGTCCCCAGTGAGTTCAGGGGTGTTGCAGACTCCCATTCACAGCCCTGTGTGGGTCAGGGGGCTGAGCTGAGCCAGCAGGTTCACTGAGCTGCCCAGAGGCTGGGAATCTCATGGGTAGTGCCCACATGGAGACAGAGTTCTTCAGGTACTTCCCTTAGTGCTGTGCTACCTCTGTGCAATGGGATGGAATGGGAAGTGCTGACCACTGCTGCCTGTAGCTGTTGTGGAGCAGCCCTTCCCAACAGGAAATGCTATTGGATTAATTAATCCTTCCCATTTTGCTGCTTAAGCCACTGAATCCCTGACACAGATCTGTTTTCCTTGATACACCTAGATGAGTTACTATCTTTAGTTAGTGATGCATATGTTCCATTTAAGATACTTTTAACATCTTGGTTTGTTTGTTTTGAAATTGTTTCTGTAGAGCATGAAGACTTTTTAACTGTAGCAGAGTCTCTGAAGAAAGAATTTGACAGCCCAGAAACCTCAGACCTGAAGTTCCGTGTGGATGGAAAGTACATCCATGTCCACAAAGCTGTTCTGAAAATCAGGTAGTGGTTGTGTTTCACAGCTCTTACTTGTACAGAACAGACTCTTAGGATATCATCAAAGGGGCAAAAAAAAGTAAGAGGGAAGGAGAGACCCCTAACCTGTAGTAGGTAGTATCTATGTATTCATAATAGCTTTAAATGAAATGAATGTAAAAGGGATGGTCCACATTCATTTTTCACTGAGCTTGTTTTTCCTGGGATAATAAATTCTGTTCAGTTGATCTGATTGCAATGTATACAGAGATGTTTCTGTAGCACAGACAAAATTAAGAGTTTTATTTAAATGCATAACGAAGTCTACAGTGTTAGGAACGAAAATGTGGACTGCTGGCCCTGATGGGGCATGGTAAAATATTTATTTTTGCAGAATGTTCTAAATATGTGTTTCAGTGGGACTGTAATGTAACATTTTTGTGTGTGTGTATAATAGTGTTGCAGATGATGTCTCTGTCTCCTAGGTGTGAACACTTCAGAACCATGTTCCAGTCATACTGGAACGAGGACATGAAGGAGGTGATAGAAATAGACCAGTTTTCCTACCCTGTGTATCGTGCCTTTCTCGAGTACTTGTACACGGACAGTGTTGACCTCCCGCCTGAAGATGCAATAGGTACTGCTGATGGGCCAGTTGTGTCAGGAAGCAGCAGGGACAGGGCATGCAGAATAAGGGACTAAATACAGGCTTCTAGTCTAGCCTATAATGTGTTTTACTGGTGATTAACTAAGCTGTCTTGAAAATGCTGTTGTAGCAAACCTAACTACAGCAGAAGTGAATTTAGAAATGTATTTAGAAATTGCGAGCAGTTTGGTCAAGGTTGGGAGAGGAACTATTTCTCTGTGTGAAAATATTTGCATATTTTACAAAACTGAGTCAATTACTGTTTGGCATACTATCAAAGAATCTCGATAGAGCTAATGGGGAGGAACCTTGGACGGCAGAGCAATTACAGCAAGCTGTAATTCAAGCCCATATCTTGATAAATCTTGATAATAGTAGTTTTTTTACTTTGGTTGTGGTGCCTGCCACTAGGTATGCAAGTCAGTAGGACAGCTTTCATATTTACAGAGATTAATAGGAGTGCAGAATGAGTAATAAAAAACCTTTCTTTGCCTGTAATCTGCATTTTCTGAATAGTAACATACTTGGAAAAAGCACATTACAGAGATATGGAGCTTTGCAGGAGCAGAAACTGATGTTGAAGGAGCAGAGATCATTTTACAACTGACTGATAAGATGGTGTTTTAATTGCAGGGCTTTTGGATTTGGCTACTTCATACTGTGAAAACAGACTGAAAAAACTGTGTCAGCACATAATCAAGAGAGGAATTACTGTGGAAAATGCATTTTCATTGCTCTCTGCTGCGGTCAGATATGATGCAGAGGTAAACTTCTAAAGTTCAGTCTCTTAAATGGGTGGCTGCTTCCTGACTTAAACTATGGAGAAAAGCACTTGGTTACATGTTCATGTAAGCTCTCTTACTTTAGTACTGTTTGCCATTTTCAGAATTTGAGAATGTTTGACTTGCATCTCATGGCAAACAGTTTTTATATCTTAATTTTTTTTATTCTCTTTTTTCCCCATAAACCAGTACTGGGAAGGGTAACTAATGTGTCGATATTTCTGAGGATGGAAACACTAACTCTGAAACAAGGGAAGGGTTTAAATGGAAAGAAAAAGAAGCAACAATGAAAAGCAACCTTTTAAGCCTTAAGTTACATAATTGTAAGGCTGTGTGTTGTGTGTGATGATATGGTGTTAGGTTGGGGATTGAGTGCGTTTGGGATTTTTTGTTGGTTGGGGGGGGTGGGGTTTTTTTGGCTTTTTTTTGTTTTGTTAGGTATACAAAACCACTCCAGTTTTCATAGTATGCTGGTGAAGTGTCAGCATAAGAACTTCTTCATGGGCCTTATAAACATTGAAGACAGAGCAACAGTGTGTGAAAAGGGGAGTGAAACCTCCTCACTGTGGAATGTCTGACTTCACTACTAGATCCCTAACATGCTGCTTTAGGAACTAATCGGGAAGTATTCCTGGGCTTGCTTTGGCTGTTTTGTGTTCAGTAGTATCTGTGCATTGTGCTGGCAACTTTGCAATTGGTTGGTTTTGAACTTGCTATTTATGCTTACAAAGCAGTTTTTTGGTACTCAGTAAATCAGCTTATTGCTTTTTCTTGTACTTAATTTCCAGCAGCTGGCATGCAGGTTGCCCTAACTTATTTCAGAGCCTTGAAGTGTGTTGCTTGTTTGATAGATCTTGCCCAAAGGCTGTGTTAGTGTCTGTAGTGGCTTCTGGTCTACTGTGAATAGTGGTGTCTTTGATAGAAGTTCATAAAAATAGGAAGATTCCCGTATTTTAGCTTCCAAAGACGGTTTGCAGGATGGGTCTTCAGTGTGTGATTGATTCTGCTTTTAAGGGCTGTAAGAAACCCAGTTACTCTGCTTTACCTGTACCTCCCTAGCTAAGTGAAGTTAGAACCATAGACTTCCATGCTGCTTCCAGAAGAGAATGGGTGATGCTGAGGGGTTAGGCTTTAACAGAAAGTTGGGTTTACATGCTGCAATACTGGCAGGGGGCTTGGAATTGCTTGGCTGCTGTAGTTCATTGGAGGGGGTGTGCCTGGAAGACAACACTTAAAAAGAAGCTGCTTCACTAATTTAAATTTACCTCCATGACGTGAAACTCCTGCAGTTTCTTTTGGTGATTGACTGAAGTGGCTAAAATTAGGTCAGGGCTAGCTTCTTATTGTAGTTTTTAAAATAATCCTTGGCTGTACCTTGTGCCTTTATTCACCTAAGTCTATATTAAGTACAGTTTGCTGGGAGCTCATCCATCTGCAAATGAAACTCAGCCTTTCTTTTTATATAGAACTTTAGATTTTATATAGAACTTTAGATAATTCTGTTTATTGTATGCTTCTGGTGCATTGACTTGGAATATGAATTTTTTAATAAAGCAGTGCAAAATATTGTAACGTGTACGATGTAATTTTCTTTAAAATGCTAGTTAATTCTATTATTAAAAAAAAACCCCAACCATCAGTGCTCAGTTCTAATAAGCTTGTCTTTTTTTGTTGCACAGATGCCACACAAGTCAAGATCTGCAGCTTCAGAATGCTTGGTTTTAGGCCAGGATATATTTTTATATCATTGTTGTGTCAAGAAATGTCACTGGCACACACAGTTGCTCTAGTTTCAGTACTGACCTTAAGAGAAAACATGAATATTATTCAGTCTTTCATACCTCATGGGCTTAGAGAGCTCTGCAAATTTATTATGCCTTCCTGCAGTGCCCAGTCTGCTGAGCAGCCAAGGAAGGGTGTGTTCTCACATACAGAGAGTCCTACAAATCTCATAAAGAAATGAGAACAGTGTGGGGAGTTGTGCTTTTGTCAGGGCTGCGGCATCCTCCTTAGAGCAGCTTAGATCTGCACCACGGAGCAGATTTCCTCCTCAAAGGAGGAGCTGGAAATAATCTGAGTGGGAAGTGTTCTGTGGGGAACCTTACACTGACAAGGACTGTGCCTTGTGTTCTTTAAGGCATCCTCTCTGTCTGACATCACCGGGGTGCAATGATGGTTGTGAGGCTTTTTTAATCATTGCATGGGAGGCACTTCCAAGTAAATATCCGGAGCTCACTTTCTGCAAGAATTGCTGTGCTGCACTGTGCACCAGTGCTGCATTTGAATCCCACTGGGGACACCTATGAAGTATTTTGTAGCAGAGTTTGTTTCTAATGCACAGTCTTTCTGCCTAATCTTTGCTGTGCAGACTATCCAGTCAGAATACACATGCACTGAGCCTGGGGACATGGAACTTCAAGGCTCTAGCTTAGCCCTTCAGTAAGCAGGAAGGAAGTCAAGCAACCTTGCAAATAGATTTGTTTATACTGTAAAATGAAAGAGCTGAATTTTCTTTATCCACAGTCTTGGTTATACATCATTACCCCAAGAACTCCTATTTATATTAGAATTTCAAAGTTGTCAGAGAATGCAGATGAAACTCTTCAATTGTGAGAACTTAAAATATATATTGCTTAGAACAGCTGTTTTTTGTGACTGCTGCTATATAGTGAGAAACAAATTTTGGTTACTTCCCCTTGTAACTGCATTTTCATAGTGACTGTTGGGGAAAGACAACAGAGCCACTGCGTGTGTTGTCTAATTTGCTGCAAAAATAAAACAAAACCAGGCATTTGTGCCTCAATGAAATTTTCTGTGATTGAAAGCAAAAATAATAACATTTTTTTCTTTTTTTTTCCCCTTTCTTTAGGACTTAGAGGAGTTCTGCTTTAAGTTTTGTGTCAACCATTTGACAGAAGTGACACAAACTACAGCATTTTGGCAAATGGATGGTCCCCTGTTAAAGGAATTCATTGCTAAAGCCAGTAAATGTGGAGCTTTTAAGAACTGAAAAAAGGAGGTTGTAAATCAAGGTGTTTGTAGGCCTTTTTCCAGCTACAACATAACTGTGCGTGTCCCAGGCAAGTGTTACGTTGTCTCTTCCACCACAGGGACCTGAAAGGCCACAGTGGAAACGAATGTTTTCAGTGCTCAAGAGGGAACTGTTGTAAAAATGTCAGGCAGAATACTCACTTGCATTTAACAAACCCAGATGGTGGAACCAGCTCAAGATTTCAGGCAGAAAGGAAATGCTGCAGTGTGCAAAGGATTCTGGCCGGTGTTCCAGACTTGCCTTTCCAGCCTAGGAAATCTAAGTTCTAGCACCACCTGCTCATATTTCCAATTTACTCTTGGGGGTTGGGAAATAGGCTGACCTGAGCCACTGAATGATGTCATTTAAATCATTAACTCCGTGGGATTATAGAGAAGCAAATGGCATGGTTAGCTCTTCCTGCATTTGCATGATTGTGAATGAATTGGCCATTTGCTGTGTGTAATTAACCAAGTGTATCCAGTGCTTCAAGTGTGCAAAAATAATGTATCCTCAAAGCCTACACAAGTGACTTTGAAGAAAGCCGTTACTAGGAAAACTAATTTGAAGTAAATCTCTATATTTGGGTATATTTTAATATAAGTTGTAATGTGTACTTTGTGTAATCTGTTCAAGCAATGTTTATAATGCTTAATGGAAATAATTCCACTCTTCAGTGACTTCAGATTACATCTGTTCCCTTGGAGGGGGAAGGGAAAGCAGGGTGGGGTTTTGCTTTTAATTATTGTCTAAATTCAAACTACATGTAATAAAATTCACTTTTTTGTACCTCTTCGCTAGCCAACTTTGGATTTTGAAAAACATTGCAAACTTCTTGTGTTACATATAGTATCTAAGTGGCTTCATTTAAAGAAAATCTCATCAAAACAATTAAGGAAAACCCAAACAAAAAACAAATAAAGCCAAAACCCAACTCACCCCATACAATGAATTTTGCTGATTTCACTGTGCCTGATCAAAGAACTCTGATCTGATTTCATAAATGAGCAAATTTCTTTGTAGGCACTAATGTGAGACCTCAGTGATTCACTCTATGGATCTGATTTTTTTTATATACTAAGTCATCCTTAAGAGGCTGTAACCCTTCAGAAGGTATGTATGGACATCCTTATCATGTATAATAACAGAGCTCCTTGTTAATGAATTTTTTGTTTAGGTAGGTTTTTTTTTTTTTAGGCTGAGTGGCACTTAAGTCCTGGGCTTGGGCAGTAAACTGGTGATGTTTCTATGCCCAGAAGAGCACCAGACTTGAACTGTGTAAGCAATTGAAATTACTATTATTTTGTTGAATCAGGCACACCTTATAGTACAAGAGCTCGTTTTGAGTGCTATTATTCCATGCTTATCAATCCCCACCTCCCTACAGCACAAGCTCAGGAAGCGAGGAATTCCAAGTGGGCATGGAGAGAGTACAGGTATCTGTTGTAACAGGATGTCACGTGTGTCATGCCAAGTGGTGTTTGCCAGTGCTCTGCTTGTCCCTCAGCTAGGGGCTGGGTAAAGCATGGCCTGACAGCATTCCTCCTTCTTGGCCATGTCCTGTGCAGCAGCAGGGACAGGGAGCACAACTCCTCACACAGCTCCTTTAAAAAATGTTTTATTTTATTAACTTTAGCCAGTTATGGCTAAACAATGCTTTGCTGTATTCAAACAATATTTTAAAGACAAAACACATGAAAGGTGAACCCTTTCTTAATAAAGAAAGGAAGATCCAGTCACTGTTTTGCTCCGTTTGACGTTGACATGTTCTAAGTATAATGCCCAACCCTTTCTGGTAACACTGCCTGCAAACACTGCTTTACCAGTGCCATTACAGCAGCAACAGCTACACCTTCACCAGTCAATAAAGAATATTTGGCTTTTTTAATTAAACTCCTGTTTATAATCCAGAAGGCTTCTTTGAGTGCAAGTTCTACTCATTTTTTATTTCTGGGAAAGCCAAGGCAGCACTATGACCTTCAAACAATCACTGCCTAGACACAGAGAGAGTTGAGTACTGCTCAGTCAGGAGAGGGCTCCCCCACAGTTTAAAGTGACTTTAGCAAGTGCTCTGTAGGAGCTGAACACTCCCTTGGCTTTGGGAAAAAAGTCTTCACTGGAGGGTTCTGCTGAGTTTTTTCAAAAGCTAAATGTAGTTTATAACACTCATTTATATTCCATTGTGGAATATAAATGGAACTTTATAGTGGACCCAGGGAAAAATTTAAATGTGAAGAATTGAAACTTGAAGAACTTTAAATATTGCAGCAGTGAGGTATAAAAAGGATTATAGCTCTCTATTCTTGCACCCATTCAGCCCCCATCTTGGGGCTGGGGAATTGGGCACTGACCAAACTGCTCTATGGTTTTTATCATTAGAAAATCCTAACTAACTATTGCACCATCACAGACAGGGGTTATTCAGACACTGTACTGGATGTACTGGCTGTGTTCTCTGGAGTAGGAAGGATGACTTCTTTCAACTCCTGCAGTAGTTCAATCTTGTGATCTAGTCTTTTTCTGTTTTCCAGAAGTTTCTGGATTTTTTCTTCTGTTCCTATTATGATAAAGCGGTAAAAAGCTTTTATTGTTAAAGGATAAAAAGATTTTATTATACATAAATATTACTAATATAAAATGTGTTACATATTCATTAACTCTGCAGCGCTCCTGCTGCTTGGTGTAACCTACAATAAAACCTTTGCCCTTCTGCAGCAATGTCTGTAACCCACCACCCTGCACACCTTCACAAAGAGCTGAACTCTGTCTGCTGAGAGCCTGGCTGGTGTATCAGAGAAAGCACAGAGCAGGAGTCACATCCATATGCTGAAATCTGTAACACAGCTAGTTTTGAGTTTAAAGCATCTCAGCATATGTAAGAATTACTAGTTTAGCTACTAACCTGTTTTAACTGGCACTTGAGCTTTAACCGTTCTGTTTTCAGAGCCCATTTGTGTGAGAACTCCTCTAACAATGCCATATATAAAATCTTTAAAGATAACACCTCTAAATTACACTCCTAAATCAAATTTACAAGCCTAATGGATTTTAGCCAACAACAAAATTAAAGCTAAAAACAGATGGTTTGGACAACTGCATTCAACAACTCAATTCTCAAAAACACAATTCCATAGCATTTATTCTCCTGCTTCTGGCAGAGTCATTATTGACAGTATCCTGATGGGATTAACCAAGTTGTTTACCTTATTTGCAAAGCCCTGCTTGACTGCAGTTCTGCTTCCACTTCCCTAATGTTAAAGTTTATGGAATTCAGTGAGAGCTCAGTAAGGAACCTTGCCAGTATTCAGAAGCATTATCACAACCTTATAGTGTAATTGCAAGTTTTAAATGAAGCACCTGCTTTGTTCAGTTAACAGGACACACAGAGGTGGTGGTGACCTCTGGGCAGCAAGGCTGGTCTGTGTACAACAAACAACTTTCTCAGTGCATGAGAATAATGAGAGTTCAGACATTTTGTATAAACTGATTGTATTTTTCCTTTGGGGGAGAAGATGATGTCTCCAAAGTTGCAATGAGTAGAGTGGAGAAATTCTCTCCAGGTGTTTACCCTATGCCATTCAGAATAAGACAGCCGTAACTGATTTGATAAAAAAAAAAAAAAAAAAGAGAGAAAAAAAGAAAGGAAAGCACTTTGGCCTTTTGCCTCCTTGCTGCTTCTTCCTCTGTAGTGAGAAAGCACAGCACAGCACCTGCTGCTTGTTGGTGGATGTGGAAGGTGATGGACATGGACACATTTTTAAATATATTACTCAAAGTTGGGTATGGGTGTTGAAAATGGGCAGCCAGAGCACTGTTGGTACCTACTGCCCATGCTGGTAGCATTCACTGAAGAGGGACCTGGTGCCCCAGCCTAGCTCTGACTGAAGAGGAGGAGATGCCCCTTCTGCACTCAGGTGACACATACTTGAAGTTGGACATGTACATGTACAAGTGGGGCCAGGGAAACCCACTTAGAGAGTATCTGGATGTGAATTAGCTATCAGAAATTAACAAACCAGCTCTGTTGGTTAGAGATGGTGCTAATAATGCCACAATTACGGGTTCAATCCCCATATGGGCCACTTAAAGAGTTGGACTCAGTGATCCTTGTGGGTACCTTCCAAATCAGAACACTGTGATCATACTGATTCAGCTTTTGGGAGAGCTACAGCTGGAACACACAGAGCGCAGACACACAGCTCAGTTTCTCTCCTGACAAAAGCATGTGGCAGGAATAGAAGAAGCCAAGAGAAAGATGTCAGTGATGGGAATGACTGGCCTACAGAAGTGCTTCCACAAGAAGGCAGGTAATAGACTGGGAACATTCCACATCATAGAGGAAATAGGGAAGAAAATTAAGGGAAAGAAAATGTATTTCTGTAAAATCAGGAATGGCCTGAGGGACATGGACCTGGAATGACTGCCCCAAGTGCTATGGGCTCTCAGTGAAGGAACTGCACAACATTTTTAAAATTAAGTATCATGGCCTTTGTCTTCACAACCTTTGTATGAATTGCAGAATTTGCTACTAGAAACCCCCTGAGAAGAAATGCTGTCAAGGCGCTCCAAAGCTCCTGGCCAGACTGTTGACCAGCACAGAGGAGAGGGAAGCTGATGGAGGCATCCTGCCCAAGCAGGATGCGCAACAGAACTGCAAGCAAAACTAAAAGAAGTCACTTTTCCTTGGAGGAGAGGAAAAGAACCTCCAACCTAGAAATTGCTGCTGAAGCAACAGCATGTCCCATGTGGAAGGTTTTACATGCAGTCGAGTTTGCAGTAAAGCTGCACGCTGCAAAAGGAGTGTGGATCCCTGTATATAAAGGGATTTTAAAAAGCCCTTTCAACAGTTACAGTTCAGAGTAGCCTTGCTGCACTGGCATGTAAGGCTTCAGAACAGGTTTTGCATGATGATTTAAGAAGGGACAAAAGGATTGGAGTTAAAGTATGGCAGATGACCCAAAACCATCAGCTTGAGACACAGTATTTATACCAGTTCTACTTTATGTAGTCCTTGACGTCACCACGGACACTTGCTAGCTAGAGCTTATAAGAGATTATGACAACAGTAACAATAACCAAAAAAAGGAAAGACAAAAAAAAAAAAAAAGCAGCTAGTGATTTGCTTCTGTCTGTACAGTTTCACTTGTAATTAACATGGTTTTCATTCCTTTCTCTACTTCATTTTAAGAGCTCCTCTTGGATCAGTTTTGGAACTAACCTCCTTGTTGACCTTGAAATTAAAAGGTCTCAGAAAAGAAGATTGTGTGGTACAGGAAGAATTGAGCTGCTTGAGTTGTGGGGATTTGGAGAGGGGACAACTAGTACCCATGAGAGTCACATGGTTATGTGCAGGGAGGTGCCAATATCAAGAGATTTTCCTGTAAGCTGAGAAGAGGATGAAATAATTGATGCAGCAGTAAAAGAAACAAGTGTGATTCAGGGTTGTGTAACATGAGGAATTCCAAGCAGAGATGTTTTAATGTCCTCAGATGAGGCACTGGTGGAACCTTGTGTCAGATAACTGCAACACTGGACACTCCAACTGCTGAAAAAGGCATTTAAATGCAAGAACAAGGAGACCTAAGGGAGGAGCCTGGTTTTTCAGGCAGGTGTAGGGGAAACAGCAAACATCAGCTTCACATACCAAACCTCAACATTAGCTGATTATAACCCTTTTCACCAGAATAAATTTAAGCAAAAGTTAGAGCAACTGTTGGAGATGGACAATGGGAAGCGTGAAACTTGCCTGTCTCAGAAACAGCTTCAGTCTTGTTGCTT
Organism: Certhia americana; assembly: GCA_018697195.1. Taxonomy (NCBI): domain Eukaryota; kingdom Metazoa; phylum Chordata; class Aves; order Passeriformes; family Certhiidae; genus Certhia; species Certhia americana. The sequence goes on from CM031857.1 coordinate 53,744,645, forward strand.
CAAACAGCTGAGAGTCCTAAGCCCCAGAGTTTCCTTCCACACCAGTGCTCCCAAGCAACTGTTCCCACCTTTGTTTGCATTTCACTCTGAGCATTCTCATCTTGTTGATGAGAATTGAGCAGAATTACCTCCCAGTCCACGTGAGTTCTGCTGGCCTTTGGCTGCTGTGTTTCAGTGGAAAGCCTTATTCTGACCAGCACTTGTCAGCCAGCAGCCAGAGCTGTAACACTGGCAAGCTGCTGAAGGGAGGCTGTGGAGAAGGAACCCAAATAAGCCGCAGGAGCAGGGAGTGCCCCTGAGTTAGAGACCCTTTGGGCTCTTAAAGGGGTGGAACTGTGGGTTTCTCCCTCCTTCAGGTCAGGCAGCCAAATCTGATATGCTGTATTTCTAAAGATTCAGCTAGCCATGGCTTTTATTCAACTGTTTATATATAAACACTGAGAAAAAATGTTCCTTGGAATTTTCATTTTAAATGATTGTTCTGTCAAAATTCTCATTATAATAACTTCAATGCCAAACCCCAGACCAACTGCTCCTCTGACAGCTTTTCTGCACATACCTGAATAAATATTTGTCAGTATATTTTCAAACAGTCCACAGTCAAACAGTGCCATTACTGTCTCTTCATACTCTGGGGAAAGAGATCATTTGGTATAATACTACTGAGTAAAGGTTTACAGAGCCCTACATTAGAAGTAACACAAAACAGTAATTATTTATTTTCCATCATACTGACTGCTTGGGGTTTTAAGATGTCTTCCTTCTCATATAATCTATATTAAGAAAGAAGGATCAAGTTGTCAATTCTTTCTTGTTAGTTTCAAACAGAAAATTATTCCCTTTTTGGGTCTGCACCACATGAACAGTGCATTTAAAGAGCAATATACTTAGGTCATATTTCACTTCAGTGTGCCAGGACTCTGTGGTGGCAGAGCTGACTGTACCAACTCCTCCTGACAGGTCACCTGTGGGACTGAGCTGTCCCTGTTTGCTGTTAAGAAACATCCAAGAATTACACCTTAATTTCACACCTAGGCTTCTGCTGAAGCAAAATATAAAACACTGGCAGAGTTCAACTGACCATTGACACACAAGTTGCTCATGAAGGAAGACTTACCAGTTGGGACATTTCACTTTCCATGCATGTACTTCAGTTACTTTGCATAAAAATAGCATTCTTTATGCAAAGGTATTACTCCTAACTTTGCAAAACTGGGAGGAGAACTGGAGAGGAAGATTCGAAATTTTCTTTAACTGTGTTGTGGACAAAGCAACATTAGATTGTAATTCTTTAAAAACAAATGCTTCATATAAGGTGATAAACCCATAAAAACCCCAAACAGACACTAACAGCTGACTGTACAGTTGTAATAAATCAGCCAAAGCCTTAAAATGTACATACTTAGGGATTTTTACTCAGCAGAGTGCTGATTTTAACAGATAGCTGATCCCTCTGTGAAGGTGCAAGAGCAAAACAGACTTACGTCCTAAATAAAACCTGATTCTCTTCAGGACATCTCTGTTCTCCAGTTCCTGGGAGAAGAGGCTGGACTAAACCTTCCTATGCTTATGCCAACATGTAAAAGGTGACTTAAAAAAATTCAAGTCAGAAAGTCCCACTAGAGACGCTGAGTTGGCAGCTCTTACATGATTTTGAGAAAGAACTTTGTTCCTCGGAACATTCGTTCTAAGTGGTCATTCCAAAGGGAAGGTCATTCTCAACCTCCTGCATAGCTGCAGTTATTTAGCACCACGGTATCATCAGGAAGGTGGCCCAGGGCCAAGTGCCTGGGATTCAGATCTGCACCTCTGCTCTGACAGCAGAGTCCTGCCATGGGTTCCCCTGAAACATACCTGTTTCTGAAGTGTTGTCATCCATCAGCTTTTCCTGAGCCAGGTGAAGTGTGTCCAGCATTTCTTCAAATATGTCATCCAGAAGCCCAGCTTGTTTGCACTTCCTGACGAAGTCTATTCGAACTGTTAGAACACAAGAGCATTCTCATACAGAAGTGATCTGTAAAGTGGGCTTTTCTCCCTCTCTTCACAAAATAAAACTAAAGTTTTAAAGTTTTAGTCTAAAGGGTCAAAGCCCTTCCACCACTAACAAATACTTGTGCAGATCTCTGGCTCCTCCAGCCACCTCCACAGCCCTTTTCAGTGGGAACAAAAAAGTAGCCAGGCAAACGCAAGCACTGTGCTGGGTGTAAAATTCCCTAATCTCTAGATTTGGCTTCGTTCATCACAAGCAAACAGCTCCACAACTATAAATGTGCCATTCCTAAGGCTCATGATACCCCCTAGTGATTTGTCTTGTGTTTCCACCAATCCTTAGGACCACACCATGGATCAAGCAGGCTAAAGCACAGAAGAGTGGAATAAATGAATTAGTATCAGATTTGATAAAAATTGAGGTTACTTTTACTCCAAGTGATTCAGGCAACTAAACTTTTTTATTACAGCCCATTTTATATACCTACTTTGTCAGATTTGGATTGATAGAGAAACAGCCATTTTTCCTTTATCCCAGAGCAGCAGGTCAGTGACAAGTTTTAATAAGATCAATGCAATAGGCTGTTCAAAAGCAAAGAGCCATTGGACTGCTCACAAAAGTCTGCCAGTCTCCATTAGAAACAATGTTACATTTTACTGGAGACATTTGTGAGGAAAGAAATGCCTTCCCACTTCTATGAGATGCTCTACGAGCATTTCAGGATTCTTTATCTGTTTCCTGTTCTTTACAGTGGTAGTGACATTCAGAAAACACACTAGGCAACCACTTGCAATACCATGCCCATACATTAAGCATATCCACAGTGAAGTGAATAATCATTACTAGCAAATTCCAAACTTCCATGTGCCAGAAGAATCCCAACAAACAACTGCAGCAGGAGCTTCAGGGTAACTTGAAAACTGCAGCACTGAAGGATAGGTCCTGTGATCCACCTCCCTGTCATAACACCATAGGTATGCAGTGAAACACTGTATTGTGTTAAGCACCCTGTGTACACCCAGGCTTCCAAAGGCAAGATGCACAGCCCCCTCCTCAGAGCACCTCCTCTGTTAAAGTCTTCCAGGGCTCCCATTTTAGATTTAACTGTACTGATACAGAGGAGGGGTGTCAGGCAGAGGCAACCCTGTCTGCAGGAGACAGAGCTGAATGCAGCAGCCAGCCAGAGTGGGGGCATTCCCATCTGAATCACCAGCTCACATCACACAGCAAGTCTCACTCTGCCAAACCACAGGCATTTGTTCGCTGCACAGTTATTAGAACATTCTGCAAATCAGACTTCTGCTGCCACACCAGAGCACAAAGAGCCACTCGTCTCAGGAGAATCATAAAGACACAATTGCAGCACAGCACTTGTTACCAGCCATCACCGAGCCCTGCACTTCAACATAACAAATCACAGTACCTCCTAGTTGCTCCATAAAGTTGTTACCAAATGTTCAAAATACCAGAATAAGGCTGCTTAACATTGAAGTTGTGTTAAAGAGGGTATCCTTTCTTCAGGCCCAAGGTCCTGCAGGGGATACTACTAACATTACATGGACACCTTGATTGTATGCAAAGCGTGTTGCTTATGAACACTCCCTACATACATATTACAATTTATCCCTTATCATAAATCCCACCCTAGGCTCCCACAGACTCAGTCCTTTGTTCCATCTATCACTGCACTCTTAAGCCACATGTCTTCTTATCTTCCCACTGTCCTTGCTGAAGGAGCAGCATTTGCATACCTTGTTTCTCAGCTAAAAGTTTCACAGGCACAGTAAAAACTGAATTAATCCTTCTGGTATCAAAGTGAGTCGCACCTTTATGCCTGTTGTTTTTTCTTTTTAGTATTCGTAAATGGTTTTCTTCTGCTGTCTCTTCTTTAGTCTGTAAGAAAATCAAAACAATGTAGTTTTACATCATGCTGCCATTTACTGTTTTCATTATATACTTCTGTCTTACCAGAAAGATAAAAAGCAGTCCACATTTCTGTGATTACAGACAGCTTCTCTACATGGCTAGCAATATTCCTCTCCAGACATTTTATTTTGAAAATGGAAGCAAAAACTGCTTCAAGGCAAAAACGCTTTAAGAAAAGCCAAACATCTGGGACTCCACCTTCCTTGACCACTGCATTTACAAACAGCAAAGAAGTTAACAAATGGGAACTCCCAAGGCTCTTTCTGAACATTGTCAGAATACTTTGATAAATCAGTCCTTTGCCGTAGCAGGTATGGATCCCCTGTTTTAGTACTACTGAAATTCAGAATTACCATTTCTTCTGTAATGGTGGAAGACGTCAATGTACGTTTTCTTTTCTTATTAGCTGCATCTAGGAACCAATAAACAACAAGGTAACAAAAGTGACAACCTCAGACTGACCATCACACATCATGCAAATTCTTTCTTTTCCCAAAAGCTACAGAAGAGAGGCACTTTAGGTAGCACGGCAAAAGTATGCTTCAGCTTCACCTAACACCTGACATTTCAGCAGAATTCACACTGTTTCCAATGAAGAAAATTGTAAGCATGAACCAGTCATAAGGAAAAAGTGCAAATCATTATAGCATTAGGGTATCACTCAGTAGATTTTTAATTGTGGCAGAGTGAACTTATTCCTCCTGGCAGCAGCACTACCTCTAGGTGGTAAAAAACCTGTTTGGTTTCTTTTCCAAACAATTCTTATGTATGTTAATACACCCTCAAAACTAAGACTACATAAAGATTAATTTATCTCCAAGACATAAAAATGGCATTAGGTTTCTCATCAACATAAGGACCCTCACAGAAAACCCCCAGAAGCCAGTTGACTTGTCAGTTTAATATTATTAATGCTACAAAGTGTTTGCAGTGATGTGGTAGGAGATCTCAGAAAAATTATCTTTGCTTTCACTGCATCCTTGCCAACAGCATGCACCAGACTCTTGCCAACATCGTAACTGGCAGCTTTTGGAAACAGCTACAGTATCACAAGCAGAGAAGGATAGCTCTGGCAAGAAAGACATGGCAGGAGCAGAGAAAAGTGCAACCACCCACCAAAACCTGAATGTTTGAAGTACAGTGGAGTTATACTTCCTCTTCATTATTTAATTCCAGGACCTCTGGGCAGCACTTAGTAAGGCCTTTCCTGTTAGAAATCATCCTATCAAGAGGAAGGAGGAGCCACTGTTGTACACAGAGGCTGTGGAAACAAGTTTGGGCTTTGGGCACTGGTGCTGAAAAATTTGCATTTTTCATGGCCTGAAAGGAAATTGGTCTCTCACTTCATCCAAAACAAGCCTGCAAGGCCTAATTTGGGGCAGCGTGGGAGATACTGCTGTAGGTACAAAGTGTTCCTTGCTGTCCAGCATGGTATTTTTTACACTTGATAGGATTTTCTGAGTTCTCCCTGATATCTGCTGTAACGATGCCTTATACAAGAACACAGTCTGAAGAGCAGCCCAGCTCCTCCTGCCCTGACAGTGCTGATGTTCTCCTGCATTTGTCAGCCTTTACTCTGTCCACATCCAACTTTTCCAGTTAAACAGAGGTTGGTGCCTGTTTCCAAGTCCAAGCTGCTCTCCTATCCTTGCTGCACAGAGTTGTAAAGAGAGTTCTTGGCCCATAGGGCACCTTATCCCCTTTCAATCACACAGCAGATCCCTGGCATTTCAGCACAAGAATATTGTATAAACCAAGAATACTGGCATCTTCCTTAACCCCATTTTCTCCAAAGTATGAAGAGACACTGGGCTTGGGGAACCAAGTGTCTTCTATTCAACTCTCCCACTTCCTCCCCACTTCCCAGGGTACAGCTGCTCTCAGAAGGTGAGAGAAGCTCATTCAGGAGGCAGGGTAGACACTACCAGCAGAATCCAGTTACCCCTCATAAACAGAAGGTCTCTAAATTAAGTGTCTCTGGAAGAACTCCTCTAGCAGAAAACTCTCTTCTCAAGGAACATTGTATATGCAGCATTTGAGGACACAAAACCCTCTAGTATCTAAAGGGGGCTGCAAGAAAGCCAGAAAATGACTTTGTGCCAGAGCATGTAGTGACAGGCAAAGGGAGATGATTTCAGACTGAAAGAGAGCAGGCTTAGGTTAGATACAAAGAAATTCTTTACTGTGAGGGTGGTGATGCTCTAGAACAGTTTGTCCAGAGAAGTTATGGATGCCCTGTCTCTGGAAATGTTCAAAGCCAGATTGGATGGGGCTTTGAGAAGCTTGGAAGGTGTGCCTGTGCAAGGCAAGGAGACTGGAACTAGATAATCTTCGAAGTTCCTACCAACCCAAATTATTCTGTGATTCAACCCTGTAAGACTTAAGCCATCCTTGTGAACAAGGTGGTCTAGAGGGCTGGATCTAATGCCTGAATACTATCTGGTACTGAAAACAAAGCAATCCTGGGCCTGTGGGCAGCCCCAACAGACACTGACCACAGAAATCAAAATATTTTTGAAAAGGGAAGAAAGGTCGGGATTTAGAACTATGGATAAGAAAAAAAAGCAAAGCTACTAAGTAAACTAAGAAGATGCATTTGGTTATTGAACCACAGCAGTATCAGATACATGAATGTATGTCTGGCTAAGAAGCTCCAGCTCTCATGACTAAAAGCTTAAATAATAATCACCTAACCCATTCCTTAAGTGTCATCAGGATGGAGCAAGAAATATCCAAAATTTGCCAGACTTCAGTGGGAGCACACCACTGTCAGCACAAGTACTCACAGTTCAATTGAGTTCAAATTCTAAGTGAAGGCCAGTCTAGGACCCACTCCACTGTGAGCAGAGTTGTATGCATTTGGCTAACAATGTCCAGCTTTGGCTGGGATTCCCAAATATCTCTGAATCAGGAAGGGCCAGGACTGCCAAATGAAGCTGCATTTCTGTAGCACAGGAAGCAATTCTTAAACAGGGGTTGTACAACCCTTTTGCTACACTTAAAAAGCTCTTTGGGATCCTTCAGAATGAAAGGTCCTATTTTAAAAACTACCGCAGTGAATACAGAAGATGCAAATGTGAATGTCTGCATAACCACAGATAACATCCCAAGGTGACCTCTCCTGTATCAGCCCTCTCCTTGCTAATCCAGTGCAAACTCGTGTGTGGCTCTCCTGTCTGACATGGATTTTACTAGTTGCTTGGGCCAAAGAAGAGTAACAATGATTCCATGAAGGATTGGATCTATTGTAGTTTAAGTCAGTTATCAAGGAGATTCAGGGAGGATTAAATTCTAACTTTTCCCACTTAAAAAAACCTTCCTGAGCTTTGTGCATACGTGTGGATCTCAACCAAACCACTCCTGCAAGATTAGAGATCCACCACTCAATATGAAGGTGGTGGTATTTATCTTATTGTATTAATTACTGACTGTAGGATGCAAACTTTTAAAACAAATTAAATCAATGAAGTCATCAAAGAAACTCACCGTAGTGATTGGTCCTATTCCCTGGGTCATGTTTTGGGCAGAACACTCTAAAATTTAAGTTCAATTTCAAGAAAAAAAAAAAAAAGAAGTATTAATAAATATGCAAACAGAGTTATGTTGACTGATTTAAGCAGATATTTTCCACTCTCTTCACTGAATATAAACTGAAAGACAGTTTAAAAAAATAAGGATTTTTGTTCAGCATTACCCACCTCCAAATCCACCTGCTTTAAGGTCCCGTGCGTGCACAACCTTGTATCTGTACTTCTAGAGCCTCAGTGGACTCAGAGCCCTGAATCTCTGAATGACCAGTTCCATCACCACACCCTGTCTGAGCCTGCCCCCTGCTCAGAGCCTGAACCAGACACATTTCATGTGCGTGGCAATCCCTGTGTCAGAGACACTGAAACGCGATTAACGCTCCCAAGGTGTAACGCCGCAGTCCTGCTGCTGTTCCACCACAGCCACTGCAGACCCACCCAGGCCAGGAGCCTCCTCAGGCACCTTCCACTCCTCAGCCCCACAGGACGCTGGCAGTGCCACACCTGGCAGCACCAGGCACTCACTCGCCTGGAGATCTCTGTGCCCACAGAACGGCCCCCAGATCCTGAGCAAGCAGGGCAACCCTGTGTGAGATCCACTAGCTTAAAGCTGCTCACTCTGTTTGTTACTTAAAGGCTTCAGTAATATGTGAAATGGGAATATTTACAGTGGTTCTAGGAAAGCAACGTGAATTCCTTGGAAGAGGCAAAATGCAACCAATTTATCTGAAAATATTCCTTATCTTTTGGATACAGTAATGTGCAGAGAACACGAACCAGCTTTTACAATATGCCTTTCTTACAGAAGGATCCCAAGTCACTTTTTAAGCAAAAAATGCCTTGTCAGGAACATGGCTTAGTTTAGCTCTTCCTTACAAATTTATTTGCCAAGGCTGCTGCAATTTTTAGAGGGAACTGCATTTACTAAAACATTTTCTAATTACTGTCATTCCTTCAACAAAAAAAAAAAAAAGCACTGCCCTTAGAAATGCTGACTGTTGCCTTGATGAGGAACTTCTTTTGCATGAAATTCATCTTGAAGCACAAAAAAATCAGATTTAGGTATGCCTAACGATGCAATCAGAAAGCCATATACTGGAACAGAACAGAACGGGCCAGACAACATATATACATCCCTAAATTTCTAATACTGCCTTTCAGAGAATGTTTTTTGTTCTTCCTCTCCCTTTAGTTCTAGTCTTGTTCAGTTAAGAACAACCCATCCTAAGCACAAGAACATCTTATAAAGTATGGGCAATATATTTTACTGCTCAGGCCACTTTACTTGGAAGCACTTCCCTACTGTCATTTTTGCAAGACAGCAGTGCAAACTGCACTTATTTCTCCACCTCTACTCTTAACTGGACACTTCCACAGCACCATGTGCTTCCTCCTTTCATTCTGCTGATTTGTTTTGATGATCACTACTCATCATCACAACGATGGCAACTCAGAATTTAAAACCATCAGCTCTGCCTCTCTCGAGGGAATTCTCTCTTTTCAGTATGTTGTATTTCACCATGAAAATGTGCAGAAGCTGTCAATCCACGTCCACTGTTTTTCAAGTCTACTCTCCAATAATTGCAGCTAGCTACAGTTTATGTGGTTTATTTATGCCACTGCTACTGTGCAAAAGTCTTTCGGTTCAAAACCTTGAAAGCTGTCCTAATATCTCTCTCTAATCCAGTTCTTTCCCAGCTCTTCAATACAGGTTGCTATAGCCTAGTTTCCTAGGCCATCAGCATCACCCAGTGACTTAAACCAAGGCATTTTTAAGGGTCCCTCTTCCAAACCTCCAAGGTCACCAGCTCCAAAATGCCACCAAACCGAACTGTATATGCAAGCACTTCTTCACCAATTTGTATCTAGACTGTATCTATCTGGACTGTCAGTCCCACTTGTTTTTAAACACCTTGAATTCAGTCCTCTTGAGCCTGAGTTATCCTTTCTAAAGGTTTAAGATGAAAACTATTTATTCTGAGATCACAGAAAGTTTCCATCTTCCCAGTACACTCTTCCATGAACTTTTCAGATTCACAAAGATTTTACAAGCCTTAATTAAACAGCCCATCCTCACTGCACAGCTGGGCTTACAGCTCTGCACAGATGCATTCAAGTAAGACAGAGAGCGTCGTGAACCAGCCAGGAGTGCAAGTGTCTTGACGCAAAAGGACCCACCTTCCACTGCTACCAAGGACTACACTAATCCACCTCTTTCTGAAACAAGGAGTGATTAGATGATCCCCAAATTAATCAAAGTCTAGCATGACCTGTGATCTCTCTGGCCTTGCACAGAAATGAGCAATAGACTTTACTATAACTTCAATATTTCAAAAGGTCCCTGAAGCCCAAATTTTTCAATCCCTTCATCTGCATCTGCCAAACAATTTGTTCCATCTGTCAGTAGCAATGCAGGTATCCCAAGGGCAGTGGACACCAGGACTAGCATAATCTGCATAGAAAATTTACTTAGAATCCAGTTGTGTTAATGCTAGTAACATACTTGAAATACAAGGTCTTTGGTGGGAATGAAAGTTCTTTGCTAGCATAGGGAGGGAAGATTACCCAAATTTGCCTAATGTAACTAGACATAGAAGTGCTATAATGTTCTCTTTGCTCATACCGCATTTACTGGAGCTTCTGAACCAACAAAAAATTTAGAATCTGAGAGACATTAATAAAAGTCTTGGTACTTGAAGATTAGCTAGAGAGTCAGTAAGGACTGCCTCTCTCAGTTTTGGCCTCGTTATCCATCAGTGATGTTACAGGCTCAAGCACTAAACAGATTCCCTCCCAGTGCAGCGAACCGACAACACTTCTCCCACAGTTTGCAAACAGAGGATCAAGCATCACTTGGGGGAGAGGAGAACCTATTTCCTTCCCTAAAAACCCTTTAAACCCCAGGCAGTGAAGTCCCTGTTGCTGACACCCGCAGAGGCTGGCAGTGACAGTGAGGGGACCCTCGGTGAGGTACCGGTAGATGCCGTTGACTTGGTCGGTCTGCACGGCCGCGTCGTCGCAGAGCGCGCAGAAGAAGTGGTAGCTCCTGCGGCACGCGCGCTCCTCGCAGCCCACCGTGGCCCCCTTCTTGCGGCAGAAGTTGCACACCTACAACACGAACGAGGGGGTTCACCAGGTAAATGTCACAGGCAGCTACTCCAAATCCTGCCAGACAGGACAAATGCCATTCTCTGTGGGAAAATCCGGTATTCCATTGCAAGTCACCTCTGTGTAATTCATCAGGAAAATTCACTCCTGCAAACTCCTATCCTGGCCATTATTTCAGCCAACTTTTTGCTATCTTACCTCGATTTCACCACTGAGCAACTTTCCCAAGTCTTTCAACATTAACTGATGTTGATGTTCGTATTTATGTTTTCTAGGGTAACTTCATAATGAAAAAAGTTCCACCCAGGATGTAGGGGAGGAGGGCAGTTGAAGACAAAGTCAATTAAATAAACCCCTCATTTAAATAATCTTATTTCTGCTAAACTCAGAAAGTGTTCTCCTTTAGAACTGTGGATTGCATTCTTTTGCTTCAGGCACTGGTTTAGTTCTTTACGAAAGTCTCAGGAAATTTCGACTAAGGACATAAAGGCCAGAAAAAAACCACCTGCATTTTAATACAGAATGAACTAAATTTCACCAAACCAAAAGTTAAAGCAATGACTCCAACATTAAACCTGTAATTTTCCTAATTTTACTAGATTAGAAGGACCAGCTACCTGTCTCAGGTTGCAGTGCAAAATGTAACCCAAACTCTGTATTCTATCACCATCTATTGAAACTGGTATGTGTGGGGTGGTGTAATTGTCTGTCAATGGCCAAGTGTCAAAAACCTGCTGGGGCAGTTTTCTTATCTCTTCCACAACCCAGCCTCCCTCCAGGGAGAGATCTTCTGCTAATGGGCCATTGAGTCTCACTGAGAGAATTACATCATCCCACTGGGAAATGCTCCAGCCAGGGCAAGGAGCCAAGTATTCCTACCTGGATAAAAATCTGGGAGTTGGAACACCAAGGCAGCATTTTCCACTGGATTCCTGAGGAGGACCAGGCCCATCTATCACCACTGGACCTTCAGTGAAAGAACTCCACTCTTTCTACAGGAGCATCACTTCAACAGAGCCACATCTGCCACTGGGACTGCAGCCACCATGGAATGGGACTGCCACCCACACCCTGACCCACAGGGTGTCAGGTTGGATCCTGACTGTCAGTGAGTTTGTTTGTTTATTTGTTTGCCTTACTGCATGGGCTTTGGTTTTTTTGTTTTATTGTTTATTTTAGTTCCCATAATAAAAAACTGTTATTCCTATTCCCATATCTTTGCCTGAGAGCCCCTTAATTTCAAATTTATAATAATTTGGAGGGAGGGGGTTTAAATTCTCCATTCCAAGGGAGGCTCCTGCCTTCCTTAGCAGACACCTGTCGTTCAAACTGCAACACTACTTCAATGCATTTTTTTTAAAGCACAGAACAGGCCAGACAACCTTCAATACTATGAGATAGGACTAACTGCAGATTCAGAAACATTTCCTTACCAGCCGCTTTCCTCTCCTGAGCTCTTTTAACACTGATGACACATCAAACCTTATTCCCAGGTTTTCTGGGTTATGATCTTCAGATTCCACAAATCCTGAGGAAAATAACTGAAGACAAAAAAGACAATATTAAGAAATAAAAACGACTCAGTCACTAGTGCAGAAAAGAGACAAGAATACATCTTTTCTTCTTGCACTTGCTCTACTTAAGGAGGCTAATTTTTCTCTCTGTTTTCATGAAGTTTCACCTACACTGAACAAGGAGGTGTGCTTAAACATTTCTGCAGTCAAAAGAAGTTTCTCCTTCCACACAGGAGATTTCACATAACTTGAAGGCAAACTAAGAAAAGATAATAAGATGAGAAGGTTAACTTATTAAAAACATGAAGAAAGAAAATCTGAAATTCCAGGGAGCCCAGACTAAGGATGAGAAGGTCTCCAGGCAACAGACTTCCATGTCCAGGGCATCTCACTGTGTGCTCAGTTGTTCAGACCTACAGCTGGATGCAACATTTCTCTGAAATAAGATTTCCATAAAGCCCAATGCTGACAACAGCTGACTGAAGGAAAGAAACAGGAACATTGTACACATCCTGGGAGAAACCCACTATAATGGTGCACATGCACACTCAGGCCCCTTTAATTCCCACAGAACTGCTGAGCCATGACAATGAGTGAAGAAGGGGAAGTTCTTGGCAATTATTTTCTAAGCATTTTATGTAGCTAATTCCAAACAAAAGGGAGCTACCCTTTCCTCAACGAGCAGGCACAGTCTGTCTGCTCAGAAGGTGACAGCTGACTGAAAAATAACCCAAACAGTGCAAACAAACCTTAGGCAGAGAAATGAATAAAGTGGCTCAAAGGAAACCCATAAAGTGGGAGGAGAGAGAAAGGAGAAAGAAGAAAAGAAAAAACACAGAAAGAGAGAGAGAAAAGTTTTAACATTGGAAAAACATTAAAGCCATAATAAAACGTGTTTCAAACAAAACATTCAAGTGCTGTAAAAGAATGCTGTTGTGAAACATTCTGATAAAAAAATAACTAACCAAAAAGGATATCAGAAAAATAAAGATGTAGTTATATCCTCCCACTGCTGAAGGGAGAATACAGCAGTTGTAATTGACCTGCACATCAAGAACCAGCTCCACCAACATTCCAGAATGAAGGGGAGGCAAGAAGACTAGAAGGATCGCAACACACTTAGAGCTTCACAGATTGTTTTATATAATCAACTTCTGATATTTTTATTCCTCATTTTAAATAAGGCACACACTGGCAAGTTTTTTAATCATCAAGTGATATGGATGTTTTCCTGCAAAGGTTTAAATATACAACTTTCTGTGTTCTGAGAACCCTCATCCAAGAGGATGAGTCTCAATAGTGTCTCAAGAAGACCTATCCCTGTTGCTGGACCATATGTGGTCTTGGTGGTGTTTTGATGTGTGTCTGGGACCACTGATCAACAACAGACACACATGGAAACACCACAGATCGACAGCTCCAGCTGTGCAGACACATCTTCTCCCACTCTAAAATCTTGGCCAAGCCCTGCTGCTTTTCACAGCTTATCAGTCTAATATAATCTTGCTGGTTTGAGTAACCAGCCTTTCAATACAGACATCATTGCAAAATCAAAACCAGATAAGCAGTAGAAACTTCCCCTTTACACCTTTCTCCACTTCTCTTCAGTATTGACCAGCTAAAGGCACTCACCAGACAATCCTGATGAGCTGCAATATCTGTCTCTGTGGCAATATACATCACAGAGCCAGCCTCCCCTTCTGCACAAAATGCACATGTTCTTCTCACCATCTTCGCCATTATCCAGAAGGCACCTAGAGCAGGAAAACTGGGACAAAACACAAAGCAATTGACAACTTCCATAGGCCAAGCAGGACAGAGAAAAGCAGAGCCTGCTAACACCTGCCCTACAACTGCTCCTTCCTCTACATCCCCTGACCCTTGGTGCCTTGCTCCTCCAGTAACAACTACGAGTAGAACAGGTGAAGTCTGCACTTGGCACAGCAGTGGGCTGGAAACCAGATCCCAGGAGATCCAGCAATTACAGCAGGAGAAAGAGTGGTTTATCTCCTCTTGGAAAGTTACTAACAAGTCATAAGGGGTAATACAAGAGTTTTCAAGCTTGCTTGGCAGTATCTGCTCCAAAAACAGATCCAAGAGCAGCCTGGCAAGTCATGCCCTAAGGTGGGAAATTCCTTTTATTTGGAGGAGGGCAATCACTCATAGTGTTTTCTTAACAATGAAATAATAGAACTATATGTTTTCTTAACCTATTACTGCCACATGTAGGTCTGCCAGTCAACAAAGGACAGAAAAACAGCTGCCCCCAAGCTTCGCCAGTGCCTTCCAGGAGTTCACAGAAAACAAGGAAGAAACACTCATTTCTTACTGTAAGAAGGATGTAGCAGAGTAGTGTGGAGAGGTCTGCAAGTACATTGGGGCACAAGAAAATATCATAAATGAGAGATTTGAACATTCTCTCTCAACAACATGAAATGCTAACAGGAGTGACAGAATTTTCCCTGAGCCCTGGGAATTGCCCCAGGACACCTGTTATCTTTTCCTGGCTACATCTCCTCAAGTCTTAATTGTTCTTCACACAGTCTTTTTCCAGCAGCTGGAAAATTCTGAGGCCAGCTACTTACTTCAAAAAAGCAGTCTAAGTGTTTCTGGACAAACCTTTACACACATCCCCCACCAGCAGGTTAGAGCATTGCCCCACAATATTTGTAGCAGAAATTTTACTTTGTCTGTGTTTTTTGTGCAAGTCCACCACAGAAATCTTCAACAACTTCGTACTCCTACAAGGTGTAGTACTCCAAACTATCCTCTGCTGGAGACGTCACCTCTGACAGCACAAACTCCTGCATGACAGGGGGGAAGAAAAATCTGTGTTCACTTTCAAGAAATAGGAAGATCTGAAGTTAAAGTCTAGTGAGAGGTAGTAAGGCCCAAGTACAAAATAGGCAGGAAATCTCTTAGCCCAACAAATCCTGTAACATTTTTTCCGGGTTTAGATAGACAGACTGTTTTTGTTAGTTCCCATCTCCCTTGCATAAAAGAGACTGGGTGGCCCCAAGTGAAAACACCACCAGAGTATAAGATTTTTTTATATGTTTTCTCCCCTCTGGCTCACACTACTGACAATTTACTTATAATTGCAAGTCACTTTGCCTTTGCACACAGCTGTCTCAGGTTTTATAAAAAGTATTTTTTTTTTGTTGACAGGGTTTTTCATGGTGCACAAAGAAACCCGAGAATGTACAAGTCTTTTTCCTCCCAGAGGAAGATTGAAGAGAGAATTGAGAAGCCAGAGATTGAAGAACTGGTCCTGAGCCGTCTCTTCTGTTTTTTTCATGATTGTTTATTATTTCTTATCTATAACATTCTTTTTCCTGACCAGCAGAGCTCTGCTCTAGAGGTCAGTTTCAGGCACTCTCTCTGCCTTCAGGGTGGTGTGTACTTTTATATTAAAACCCACATAATCAGTATTTACAGTACTTTTCCAATACACATCACCTTTACTAGAAAATCAGTCTCCACTCCAAGCCAATTAGAACATGCCACTGCAGAAGATGGAGCAGATGAAGAAGGAAGAAGCCTAGAAACCACGAGACTCGTCCATCTTGTCTTCCCTGCTTGCCATTATAGAAACCCCATAAATCTAAAATTCTCGCTCTGTGATAAACTACACGCTATGCTACTACCTAATACACATTCTTGAAAGTTCTTGCTGCATCCCAGAGCTTAAAAGCCCTTTTCATGATCAAAGGTTAAAAACAATTTTTGTCAGAGATTTTTCGTCCCTTAAACATGCAAAGAAATATTTCTCAGAATTTCTGATTCCCACAGAGCTGGAGTATCTTTCCCCTCTGTCCTTCTATGTCTTGTAAGCAAGGCAGGGTAGAAACTGATTTCCAATACCCATCTACACACTGACCATCGTATCAGTTTCAGAACCTGAGCGATAAATAAATACAATAGAAACAAACAGAAACACAAAGACATATTAGAACTAGAATAGAAAAGAAAAAAATTCTAAAGAACAAGCTAAAGAAGAAATTCTAAAGAAGAACAAACAAGGAGTTTGAACGGCCTACAATACAGGAAAAGCTCTCTGCAGCAAACCAATACCTGAAATCGATGCAGACACATAGGTCCAGCTCAGGCCCAGTCAGAGGATCCAGCTCTAGGAATTTTTTAAGGAAGGAGATAAAGGTGGAGTCTACATTCCCTGGTGTTTTTACAGGCTCCAGAGAAATCCTGGTGCTGATGGAGAACAGAAGACACTTGGTCAAGGTCATCCTTGGGGTTACTCCAGCACCTTTGTAGGAATCCTGAAGTAGTTGAAGTACAGCTCTTGGCCATTCCTCTGTGCAGAAGCAGCCAGCCTGCACTAACTGCTCTATTTAGCCCCCAATCCTGTCCCCCTGTGGTGGGCTGGCCCAGGCTGGATGCCAGGCACTCCCCAAACCACTCTTATCACTCCCCTCCACATGGATGGGGGGAGAAAATATAACAAAGGGTTCATGGTTAAGGACAGGGAGAGATCCCTCAACAAATACCATCACAGGCGAAGCAGAGTCAGCTTGGGGATAATTAACTGAACTTACTACTAACAAAATCAGAGCAAGATAATGAGAAGTAAAATGAATTTTAAAATCACTCTGCCCTCACCCCTCCCTTCTTTCCAAACTCTCCTTCCCTTAAGAGGCACAGGGAGATGGGGAATGGGGGTTACAGTCAGTCCATCACTCATTGTTCCTGCCACACTCCTTCCCCTGCTCCAGTGTGGGGTCCCTCTCACTAGAGATAGACCTCCACAAACTTCTCCAATGTGAATGTCCATCCCATGAACAGCTCCAACATAGGTCACTCTCCTGTGAGATGCAGTCCTTCAGGCACAGCCTGCTCCAACGTGGGTCCTCCCCAGGGTCACAAGTCCTACCAGGAAACCTGTTCCAGTGTGGGCTCTCTCTCTATGCGTCTGCAGATCCACGCCAGGACCCTGCTCCAGCATGAGCCTCCCACAGGGTCAGAGCCTCAGGCATCCACCTTGTAAAATATGTGTATGTGATTCGTGTTTGGTAAATGTCTACTCTGTTGAGGCAGATTTACAAGGTAGCTAGAGTTAAAATAGATAAGTCCAGCTGCAATGATAATAAATAAAGATAGAGACAGGATGGAACAGGATGTGGTTATTTGTATAAGATTAGCTGCTTTTTCTTGCTTGCTTGATGCTTTAGTAATGTATGCTTGTGCTAAAGGAATGCAAGGTCATTGAAGAAGATAAGTCCCTTCCATCCAGCAACCCCGGAAAGGGGGAAGAAGACCCCTAGCAACAGCGGAGAGTCTGTGCAGTAAAATCTTGAAGATGAAAAACTGAAGAAACAAAACTGGGAAGAACTGAAGGGAAGCAAGACCTGCAACAGTATAAAGCCAAGACAAACTGGGAATGTCATTTGCTAGCTGTTGGTAGAGCAAGATCTCAAGCAGCCCAGCGCTGCTTGCTTGCCATTCTCAATAAAAGTTATTAATTAATTGTAAATTGGCTCTGTTCATTTATAACACACCTCCTTCACAGGCTGGATCTCTGCATCCCCATGGACCTCCCTGGGCTGCAGGGGCACAGCTTCCTCCCCATGGTCTGCACCAGGGGCTGCAGGGGAATCCCAGCTCTGGAACCTAGGACACCTCCTGCCCCTCCTCCTCCACTGACCTTGGTGTCTGCAGAGTTGCTCCTCTCACATAATCCCACTCCACTCCTCTCTGCCCACAATTATATCTGCCCAATAACTTTCTTTCTTCCCCTCTTAAATGTGTTACCAGAGAGGTGTTACTATCATTCTTGCTGGGCTCAGCCTTGGCCAGCAGAGGGTCAGTCCTGGAGCCAGCTGGCATTGGCTCTGCTGGACACGGGAAAAGCTTTGGGCAGCTTCCCAAAGGACCCGTCCCTGTAGCCCCACCACCACCCAAACCTGGCCATACAAACCCCAACACGCCCCCACAGGAGCCTGTGCTCTTCCCAAGCTTTCTGCTACAGAGTACTACCAGGAAGAGGATACGGAGCTAAACAGGGCAATGGAGATTGCTGGCTGCTCCTGCAAAAGAAGGGAGAGGCTAAGAGCAGGTTTCCAGTTTCACAGTTTAATTACGTTTCACCTGAACAATGCCTTGCTTTTACAGGGCTTAAGCCTGCCACTCAGGGATTCCAGCTGACACTCTTGGATCTGAAAAGGCAGATCCTTGCTCTTTGCTCCACTCTTTCAGTAGCACTCATGATAGCATTGCTCTGTTACTCTTTCTCCTGCTGTCTCTTTTCAAGTCGAGGAATCTGAAACTATTTAGCTATTCTTTGTATAGAAGCTGGTCTGTGGTTTTTTTTACCTCTGTCACTTCTCTATTCCTTCTCTACTCCTCTGGCTGCACTCGAAGAGGTACAAACCACCTCCAAAAGGATGGGCTATCATTTACACTACAAAGTCACAACATCGCTGCATTTTCCTTCTTTCTTTAATAATTCTCACTATTCCAATCATATTTGAGCTTGCTTCTAAGTGCAGAGCTGACTCTTCCAGAGAACTACTGTTGAAAGCACAAAGCAGTGAAAACACCACAAAACTCAAAGCAATGGGGCTCACAGTGATCAGAGCAAACAAAACTGGTGGAGGGCTGGTGGTTTGTGCTGCCACGGGGTCTGGGGCAGTGTGGGAGCCGTGTGTCCTTGTTCTCTCCCTTGCTTACCAGGAAATGTTTTGCACGAATTGCATCTCCGGGGTATTCTGTGCAATGTGACCACAAACAATGGAAGATCCAAAAGAACCCTGATTTGTACTGAACTGGATGGAGAGAATTCAACACAGAAATCACAGGGGCAGACCCAGGGGGTTGTCCTCCTGGCCCCCCCCCAGAAGGGATGCCTTTCAGTGAGAGTCACATACCTGTCATGGAATCAATTAGGTTGGGAACGACCTCTGAGATCATCAAGTCCAACACCACCCCATCGACTAGACCAGTATTACCGTTCCCCAGATCTCGTTCTTAAGTGGCATCAGATTAAGTACAGCGGGCATCAGCGTTATGGCTGTTTCTCGGCCACATCCATCATCTTCCATTTCTCAATGCTGCATTTTCACCTGCTGTTTTACAGTCAGTCCCTTGCTGTCCAAAAGTCCTTCAGCAACCCTTCGCTTCCACTGTCAGCACTGCAGGGAACCCAGGGGGGCCTAATTCAGCTGTAAGATTTGGGGGCCCTTCTGCTGCCCTCCACTCATGACGGAACAAATGAAACTGCAAAGCAGAAGGCAGAGCAGCAGCTGAGAGAACAGTCACACCTGGCTGCTTCTCCTGAGCCATTTCCTAGAAGCAGGGCTGCTGGTTTTGGTTTTTTATTTTTTCGCAACAATGACTAAAGGGGAAAAAAACGGGGAAACGAAACAGAAAGTAAAAAAGGGAGAAGAACAGTGCTGCCAAGAGCGCAGGGCTTGTGACACTTTCAAATTCAGCAATCCTGCTGAAACATTATTGGTTTGTCTAAGTACTTTCTCTGCAGATCCAGTCCTGAAAGCATCCTTGTATGTAAATATGTCTTTTACACAAGAGGAGGCTAAGGCACAGAATCTCTTAGTATATCCATATGGAAGTAAGGAAAAGAACCCAAGTCCCCTGACTTCCAGCACGTTATTTAAACCTACTCCCCCAGCTCCTGCTCTGTTCTCCTCTTCCTTCCAGTGCAGTGCAGGATTGGATCTATGGAAGTAGGAAGAAAGAAAGAAATCACACACCTGCTCCCCCACACTCACTGTGTCCCTCATTTGTACTTTGTGGGGAAAGAAGCACGGCTGGAGATGCCATAGCTAAACACGACCGACATTCACTTCCTTATTCTCCCCATGTAATTAGAGAACAAACACATCCAGATTTCGCAAGGAATAAGAACGAACCAACAAAGCTGTCTTTCTGATCACATTTCACTTGTGGACACCTCGTTCCAACCCCCCCAGCCGTGGGCAGGGCACCTTTCCCTAGACAGGGCTGCTCAGATTTCCAGCCAACCCGGCCTCCAACACCGCCAGAAATTACACTCACAGCTTTTCTGGGGAACCCGTGCCGTCGCCTCAGGACCCTCCCAGTAAAGCCTTTGTCCCCAATCCCTCTCGGCCCCCGGAGCCCCCTCACGGCGGGGCCGCCCCCCCCCGCGCTGAGCGCGAGCCCCGGCAGGGTCCATGGCTGACACTGCGGGGGGGGGGGGAGCGCAGCGCAGCGCAGTGACCGGCGCTGAGGAGGCTCCGCGCTCCCCCCGCCCCGCCTGCCCGCGGTGGCACTTACCGCCCGCTCGCGGCCCGGCTCGCGCCAGCCCTCACTCCCGCCGCCCCCTCCCCCGCCCTCAACTCTCCCGCGCGGAAGTGAGCGCACCCGGCCGGGGCACGGAGCATGCGCGGTGGCGCCCGCCGATGCTCCGCCCCGCGCACCTGCGCGGCGCTGATTGGCTGCGGCCCTCGCGTGACTGGCGGGAAGGCGCGGGCGGGGCGGGACCGCGCGTTCGGGCAGGGCGGGACCGCGCACCGGGGACACGGGTTCTGTACCCGGGCCACGGGTTCTGTTCCCGGGCCACGGGT
>CM031857.1:53773981-53789793 GCA_018697195.1 Certhia americana
AAATCTACGTTGAGGCACAGCCCCCAGAGGTGACACAGTAGCGGCAAGAGCGGCAGCCCATTAAAGATCTAGGTGAGTGACGAGAATGAGGAAAAAAACCCTTCAGGGATAGTAGTAACCATGGGTCGGGAGTACATGAGACTGAGAGCCCCACCCCCCCCCAGAACGGGAAGGTGAAGAGGGAGGAAGGGCTAGTCTGCTCAGAAGCAGCGAGCGGTAAGGTGAACAAGATAGCCTAACGAGCTCAGTACGATATGGAACAAATACAAACAGCCTCCGACATGGATTAGGGTTGTAGAATGGCAACCAGTACACAGGGACTGCGGTGAGCAAAAGTAATTAGCGCGTGATGGCGACGTCCCTAAATTGAGAATACAGCGTGGAAGAAGGATAATGAGACATGCGGAAGAAAGGGAGGGCAAGAGAGTAACTCACAGAAATCGAACATAGTAATTCAACCGAGTAGAGACGAATAAGAGAAGTGGTAGGGGGAGAGAGGATGACGAGGAAACAGCAACGGGACAGGGATTAGCGCCGGCAGATACAAAAAAAGGCGAAAGCACGCAGGATGAGATCGGATCGGTCTTATGGTGATCGAGTAAGAGAGGGAAAATGTGCTTAAGGGCAGGAAGGAGTGGGAAAGAAGAAATGAGAAGAGAAAAGATATAGGAAGGCATCTGTGGGCAAAGGAAGACAGTCACTCGGCGGAGGGGACCAGTCACTCGTATCTTTATAACCAGAATCTGTGGCACGGGGCGGGGGACGCAAGCCAAGGGGAGATGAGAAAGGGAAATCACACGATAGCTCTTTCCACAACGTTATGCAATGGTAGGGGACAAAGACTAGAGTAAAAGTGCCATTTCGACGAAACCGTGATGTTGGAACAATTGGAGGGATGAGGCCATGAGGAATTCATGGAGGAATCCAGAGTGGAGTAGTAGCAAAAAGGGTTTGAACTAATGGCAAAGAAAATAGAAATCGATTGTTGAAGATAAGAAGTGCATGTTGTAAGATCTGTGACGTTACAGAAAAGGGACAACTTGTATTAGAAACGGCACGGAAGACGATTTTTTGCTGCCAACGATTTCGGGGAGGTAGGAAGAACAATTTTCCAGCAGTAATAAAAGAATGGATCCGGGCAACGCAGAAACCTACCAAGGCTTGTGCAGATAAGAAAATGATTAGCTGGTCGGGCGGCGTAATCGATCCCTTAAGGCCGTCAAATTTGGTCGAGGCTGTATGATGTCAGGCAGGGAAAGGATGAGACCCACGTCCGAATTTCTGGATAGGTCAGGGCAGCAATGAGACAATACACACCCCTGGACCCAGCAACGAGGAAGGGATAACGAATTTGTTAGGGTTAAGATGGGACAGAGTAACACAGCATCCAAGAAAGAAAATACAAAAAGCTCGAGCACCGGGCACATAAAAACCTAGAGACACTGCCTGGAATGAGGCGTTGGAAAAAGGAACATAATTAGAGAAGGTTGAGGAGAAGAAAAAGGGAGTGAAGTAGAGGATAGCTGATGTTAGTGGCTGTAGCAGTTGGTCAGCTAGGAAGACAGGCTACTCGGAACCTGGCAACCAGGGGAAGAGGCTGGGACACAACCCAGAAGTGGAAGGGGAAGGAAAGGGTCCAGCCCACTCAAATGGAGTAGGGCTAGAATCATGTGAGTACTGCCTGAGAGGGAGGGACACTGGGAAGCGAGAATGCCCCAGCTAAGGGAAAAGGCTAATGGCCACCAGCTACTACCACACGTCAGGATAGAGAATGAGGGGCGTACCCGGGGGTCCAGTACCCTAGAAGGACCCCCATTGGTTTGAAATTAGAGCTAGGGGAGGGTTTTAGTGTTAACAAAGGGAAGTAGACTTTTTGATGATACCTACGGGATGCAAACCCCTTTTCGGTTGTTAAATCAGAATTTGTACCAAAAGCGAATGAATTTGGCAAGTTGTGGGAGCAATCAGGAGCAACCAGGAAAAAGGCTTACTTTTTGACAACCATTAATAATACAAGAGGTGGAAGCAAATGAGGAATTCATCAGTTCCTGTATTTAACCAAATTCACCAAAGCCCTTAGGGAGAGCCTATTGGAGGCCTTTGGGTGGCGAATAAAGTTTAATAAAGACAATTGGGTTCTGAGGTAAATGAAGAACAACTGATACAGCTTTAAGCCCTGACGATGCAGTTGTGTGGAGCTAAAATCCTGCCGAGCCACAATTCCGAGCGAAGCCTGAGCACGACGTAGACCATAGTGTGGGATAAGATATCACCTAGAAAATCAAAACAAGACAGCAGACGATGTCGTTGAACTAAAGCTGGACACAAACCGTGTGAAAAGAAACAATACCCTTTGGGATAGAAGACAAGAAAGGGATAGCCCATAATCAGGAGGTTTATGGAATGGGAGGTTATTGGTAAGAAGCGAATCAGATTTAATACACCAATCTGCCATCAAGAAACCCTAGGAAACTTATAGGTTAGTTCAGGATTTGAGAGCAGTAAATGAACTAACTAAGGGGCATTGCATCGGGTAGGTGCTAACATACACAGCTTTTGCACTCAGAATTGTGACGGAGAATTGGCCGGTTCCGTATTAGATCTAAAGGGACGGTTATTTTGCCTTCCCTTAGCCTCCAGAGAGCCAAAAAGATTTTAGCCTTTGAGTGGGAATCGTAGATAGTGGAAGTAAAGACCCAACTCACCTGGACCGTATTGCACAAGGCTGGTTTGACAATTCCCCTTACGGTTTTTGGGGAATCTATGTAGCAAGGAATTAGACACAGGGGAAAGGTCCGGGGGATTAGGATGGCCACACTTCGCAGTACGGACGAAGTCCCCTAATAGCAACAGGAAAAAAGGAGGGAAGAATGCATGCAATGGAAGAGTTTCACTGCGGAATTTCTGGGCTTAAGTGGAGATCGAGTCTCTCAACAGAGAAGCAAAGCTGGTACAAAACAAGTGGTGTAACTGGATACGACACGTTCCAGGGACAGCGATCCCAGGGAGCAGTAGGAAAGAAGCCATTGTCAGATGCCTCAACAGAGACGGTGAGAGATCCTAGCGAGCCTTTGGGCCGGATGACAGGTTGGTGTCGGCTATGGATATACCAGTCGGGATACTACGCCAAAACCAACGTATTGCATGTACGTTGAAGGAGGCTGAAGAAAATCCTAGTTTGGACTCCAGCAAGGCAGAAGAAGCCGGAAGTTGGACGCTAATGGCGCGCACAGCCTTAGGTCTCCCCGAGTGTAATCAAACCTTTGGCTGTTCTCCCCATGACGACAAGGGAGGCCTTAGGAGTCTAGGCAGAGAGGGGGACCACACAAACGGGCTGTGGCTACTTCCTAAGCGATGGATGAAGTAGCTAAAGGATGGCCAGGCTGTCTGAGCGGCGGGTGATCTCGGCCCCGCTAGTAATATTAACATAGAAGAGGCCAGAAGTTCACAGTTGGGCCAAAAGGTGACTGTGCTAGATTCCCACCACCGGTGGAGTGTGCTGGAAACAGAAAGGCAACACATAGGTTTCACCTGATCCTAAAATCCAGGCCATGCTAGATTGAATTCAGATGGCGTAAACCATTCAGGGGAATAAACATTGTGAACCCAGGCCATTTGCTTAGAAGGGGGGCCGGGAGAACCATGAACACACTGACTGGAACCAGGGAAGCAGTCTACTCAGGTCGCGTCCGGACCTAAACGAAAGAGCCTGGTCGAGATGCGAGACAAACTGGTGCTAGAATGGCAGCCAGTTTCGTTGTTGATAAGCAAGGAGTCAGAAAATGGCGTAGGCAGTCATACTACAGAAATGGGAATTGACGTCGAAACCTTGCTGCAAGGAAAATTTAGCTACTCAGAAAAGGCGAACTATAGCCTCTGACTCGAGCTATGAATTGGCAGAGGATAAGAACATGCAACTTCATATTGGACACGACTCTAATATGTCCTTGGTGTACATGCTCATGGGGACATCTGGAAAGAACGGGGACTGTTGACTACACAAAGAAAGAAGTCAAACATGCCGAGGAGGAGTTCTGCAGTTGTTAGAGGCGTGTCCAGACTCCCAGCTCAAGTGGCCCAGATAGTGCATTGTAAGGGGATCATCTCGAAAAGGCTTAACACTATTCCAGAATAGGAAAAGAAAGGGAGATACAGACGGCACATTGCTGGGCACAAGGTCTAGGGAAGTGGGATTACCGGCCTAGACAGGAGGATCCTAGAGCAAATATCAGCCAGATTACAAGAATCAGACATAGATGATTCCAAAGAAAAAGGGCAAAAATAATTCAAAAAAGGGTTGGGAGTCAATTGACACGGACAGTGTTAGACCAGGAAAAATGTGCTGTGGCAGTTGGTAAAAGCAGAACAGGAGAGTAAGCCCTGGACAGGGTTTGGATCCGCTTTACCATATGGAAAACCAAGGAATGAACGGACGAAATCATTTATAATATAAAGCAGGAACATCTCCAGTGCGACACGTGTGCCTGAAAAATAACCGAATCGGGAACCAAGATACACCAAGGAGCATACGGCCGAGGGTAAATTCCCAGTGTGAAGGTTGGCAAATTGATTCTCTGAGCTCCAAGAAAGGGGGGGGTTTCGATATTTGTCGGTATAACTGATTACATTTTTGGGTGGCGAAAGATTCCCTTGCAGGGGGGTGAACAAACAAGGGGAACAAGGTAAGTAACCCAACATACTGTTGAATGAAAGACATTCCCGGTTTGGGGTGGACCGAAAGGACTTCCTTCGCGTAGGGGTACACCCTTCTGTGCGAAAGTGGTGGAGAGCAATAAGCCAACGCATTACAAGATCAATAGGGCAATACTACGCGTTATCAACTAAGCGAAACACGGGACAAGTAGAAAAATAAAATCATTTTATTAAGCAGCAAAATTGCCAAAATATGCCAAGAGACTAATTGGCAATGGTATACAAGCCTGGCCTATGCTCTGCTGAGGTGATGTCAAACCAAGTCAAATGAGAAGCTAAAGCCTCATTCGAAATCTGTATGGTAGGACGTATGCCAGCACTGTTAGTATATGGGGATGCCATAGACCAAATCGGTAACCAGACATTTATGATTATGGAATTACAATGAGGGGGGAGAACACCATTGGCTAAGAGTTACCGGGTTGAGTCGCAGCACCAACCTAAACAATCCTGTTGTAAATGCATCCGTTTTTTAATCCCCGGTGATGGGTGTAGTTAAGAACTTTTTATCGGAAAACCCCTACAAGACGAAGTGGGAGGATCCTTTCCAAGTGCTGTGATACCTCACCGCGGTACGATTAAGGAGCCGACCTACGTGGATCATTACCTCGGGCGTTCAAATGACAGATTCCCGAAAGATAAAAAAACAAGCGGAACAGGACATCATGACTTGGACTGACCTCAGGCCTTTCAAAACCGGATCAGTTGGATCCTCGATAAAGATATGGTTTCTGCCCCAGGACTCGGCACCCAATAGACATGGTCTCAAGCCGACCGTGTATCCACCCCGGATGGGAGAAGAGGCGACTAGGGACCACTTCGGGTATAGGCCTAGAACAATCAGCCATACTGCAAGTCACACGATGGGAATCAATCGTATGGTTAGAACACAAGTGAGACAAAAATCAAATGGCTGTCGAGAGCGAAGCTCAGTGAAGGAAAAAACAAGGCCGCGAGTATTACCTTGAACTGAGGGAAGCCAGCATCGAACATAACCTAATACCTTTAGTCCCAGTGAAAAGGGGCAAAAACCCCCTATTTGGAGGCAGGGCAAAAGGGCTCAAGTAAATGTCGGTTGGAAATAGTGAGTTCCGGGAAGATCACACCCGGTCCAGCCCCACAACCCAGGAGTAATTAATAGAAAAGATTTGGCTTGAGTGAACTGCGTCTCAAAACAACCCCTTGACCCGTCACCCTCTTCGTCGTTCGGGCGAGATCGTGACAGTGGTGGGGGTCCCGCGGGGAATAACGGGAAGGCACGTGTGTGACCAATAACCTGGAAACACCAAATGGGAGAAGTCTAGCTGGCGGGGGTCCTGGTGGCGAGGTAAGGTTGCTGATAAAGTGGCCCTAGCGGAAAGAAAGCGTGACTCACTTATAGCCAACTAGACTATGCCCCAAGAAACCACTCCGCAGGCAAGCAACCGTCAGTGCATCAAATTGAACTGTATAGGGCTCTATGACAATCATTTGTGATAAGGAAATATAAGAAACCCGAATAACTTATATTGGGACACCACTTATTGCCCTGAAAAGGTGACCGAGATGAAATTACATGCCGATGGTTAGCATTGCAGTATAAGCGTGGCAGGGACATTTGTACAGCAAGCCTTAAGGGGATGGAATGCATAGCTAGCAATAGGTCCATCACGAGTAAGGATCAATAGGCGGCGCAAAGATGATATAAGTGGATGGTGGTAACTGGATTGGATATGAATGCAGACGAAGTAATACGAACGGCTATGGCAGGTAGACAATTCAGAGAAGATAAAGATGTACTCATTCGAAAAAGCCAGCTAGAAAAAAGTGGGACAGCAATCTATGGTGGGTATCTTCACAGGGATTCTCCCACACAGCTAACAGGTTTTTGAATTACATCGTGCAACCACTGGAGGGGTTATGGTAATTGTAGCCCTGTTAGTAATTAACTTCAAAATATTTGTATGTGGTGTGTAGTTAAGGCTTCATAATGCACAGGGGCCCAAATGGTTTGGGTTATTGGTACGAGAGAATCAGTCGCGTTCTGGATAGAGCCTTGACGAAAGACATTCGTAAGTTATAGAAAAAGGCGGGTGGGGACATGAAGCCATGTCCAATAGATAGGCTTTCAAGAAAATAATGGTGCTGTGATTAGAAACAGTAGAAATGTGAAGATTTTGGAGAAAGTAGTATTTAGGAGGAAACTACACCGGAGAAATCAATTGGTTAGGACTGGAAACCAAGGAAGGGAGGAAGACTAAGGCTGAAAACACCGCGGACAAACAAAAACATACTTCGAGCCAAACGCTAAGCATTGTAAGCAATGTCAGGTGACCTAAGGAGCTGGCAAGCTCGGCACTTAGCCACTCCCCCGGGCAATGGCCCCACCTTGCCCCCCCCCCTCCCCCCCCTCCCTACCCAGAGGGAGACGTTAACCGTTTTGAAAGAGGAGACCTCGGAGACCACCGCCAGATGACAGGTCGACTGGAAATACCCCCCGAGAAGATCCTCAAACAGAGTAAAGAAAAGTTCCCGCCCCAGCTACGCATACGGCAGACACGATGATATGCAATGAATCCAAACCTAAAACTGTGTATAAAGGCCAACTGCTTTGCTGTAAAGACTTGGAAAAATCCTTTAGAGATTATCCCCAGCGCGGGGGGAAAAAACTGCTGACTAAAAGACTCTGTCGCTATCTGACTTAAACTGAGTCTCTTGACACAGTTATTATAATCGCCTATTGGACAGGCAAAAACTTCCGGCCATCAAGGGTGCACAATCGATAAAATGGATATTGCAGAGGTAAGACCTAAAAAGGGAAGGTGTATGGCTGAAGAGGGCATTTGGCCAGAAAAAAGTCTAGACAAATTATACTATAACAAACAGTCAGTAAAAGTGATTACAAACTGTAAAGACATCAAAATACATTGGCGAAATAATTAATTTGCAAAGCCAATATATAATAGCAAAAGCCCACAACACTACAATAGTTATCTGACCAATTAACCAAGGTCTAATGCTCAGCAAGCCCAACCTCTGGAGGCCTCCATGACAGACCCTCATGAGACTGTAGACATAGGGCGTACCCAAGCAGCCTGCTAGGCACCTGAAGGCGGGATGTGGTGGTAACACATGAGAACATGTGCAACGTCATTATTTGGGAAGTAATGCAACTGCAACAGTATAAAGGACTACTTGCTAAAGAATTGTGTGAGCTTCTTGCGTGATGCCATGCCCCCAGTGCTGTTCCTTTTGCTTTATTGATCTGTCCCTTATTATCACTTATTAAACTATTAAAATTTGGAGGAGTGGACTCCGTTTCTCATACAGGCCAGGGTGCCATTGGCCTTCTTGGCCACCTGGGCACACTTATGTCCAGCGGCTGTCAACCAGCACACCCAGGTTCCCTTTCTGCCAGACATCTTTCCAGACACTCCCCTCCCAGCCTGTAGCACTGCCTGGGGTTGCTGTGACCCAAGTGCAGGACCTGGCACTTGGTCTGGTTGAACCTCCCCCAGTGAGTTCACCAGCCACATTAACAAACATATTCTGGCTCATCAGGAGGCCACCCCAAACACAACATGGAGCTTTTAATATCAGTTCCCTTTACCAGGTAGATCAGCTTTGGCTTTTTAGCACTCCTGGCATCATTCCAGCTGGTTTCCCAAATACCTTTGCACCTGCCCAAATGCAGCACATCAGAGCTAAGATCAAGCCCTGTGTCCAGGCTTGGAATTAGATTATATCTATTAGCCAAATTCTAATTCAAATAATTCTAATTCCTAGGTCTATTACCTAGATGATACTCAAATGAGTCAATATGATTCAAGCACCCACAGGTGCATAAATCTTAAACTAGTAAAATCTTCCTAACAGAAGTCTGTTCTTCAACACAGGAAAAAAATCCTCGGTGGAGGAAAATCAAACCCAAAACCCTTGTGAGCTCTTCCTCCAAACTGTTGCACCATCACGATGTATAGTTCTGTGAAATACAAAGAGCTGGAAATTACTGCTCAGTGATTTTTTGGGGGGAAAAAAAAAATCAGTTAATATGCTCCAGTCCAGTTTCTTTTATACTTACACTGGAAGTGATCTTGAGCTGTCCTTGCGTTTGTATGCTTATCTTGGGCGCTACCATTTATTTCCATGGAGCCCTTTTATGTCCTCACATGCCTACTGTCCCTCCATAGGGACCGTCTTGCTTACTGTAGGAGCTGTGATTCACATCTCAATGCAACTAATTCCCATCATCCACTCTTCATTTATGATGCCCCCACAGGCTGATTGAGAAGTCCCAAATGTCCCACCATTCTGTTACTATGGGGTTAAACGTTTCTGAAAAAGTTTTTGAAATTCATGTAGAAGTAGGCCACGAGAATGCTTGGTATTAGGGATGGGTTAGTAAGCTAAAGGTTTACGGGAATGGCTACTTGCAATCTCCAAAATACCTACCCATAATGGGAACTGGTACTTGGGGTCTCCAAGACACCCACCCAGAGATAAGATTCGTACATGTTGGTACAAGGATGAGCTAACTCTCATGAAGCAATATTGATAAAGTTAATGAAACAATAATGATAAGGTTGTTATAGTGATTATTGATGTAACTAAAGTTGTATAACTGCTACAGCTGAAATTGTATAAATATGTGCACCTTGGACAAAGACGACAGAGCTAGATTTGGGTTGCAATACCCCTAGCTCCCACGTGCTTCAAAAAAAGCACCCGCATATAATCAAGCCATGATTATGTGTGTTCCTGAAGGCTAACAATTCCACAGGTGCTTTTGAGTACTTCACTTGGAATATCCTCACCTGTTTTTCCATCAGTGCTTGTGCTCAGTGCTTCTACACACCATTCTGCTAAAGCACAAGGGGCTGTGCTCAGAAATATCCCCATCTGTGAGCTGTGACATGCAGAGGAATGATCAGCAGAGCTGAGAGAGCTCAGGTGAGCACTCCTGTGGTCATTACCTACAGAGGAGACTTGCAGGACACCCTCAGTAGAAGTTGTTCTAGTAATACTACAGAAGCAGGCAGAAATCACACCTTGTAAGGTGATTTTGAATAGGTCATAATCTCTGGTATGGAGGACGAAAATAAGAAGCACCAGCCTGGTGACAGACCTGGTAAAACCAGCTAGGCAAAAAGCCCTGTCTGATACACATGCCTTCTGTGACATCTACACTCACAGTAGACTCTTTCATAGTTGCAGACCACATGGAGCAAGTAAGTGCTGCCTCTTTTGAATCACCAGGTCTGTTTTTCTGTATTAAGAAACAGGGCTTTTCCTCACCAGCCCACTATCATTAATTCCTACCACTGATCAGGAATATATGATTATATATTATACTATATATATATATATACATATGTACCTTATTTTCTCCCCTCCTGATGCTTTAACATTTCCATCTTCTTTTCCACATTCAAGTCAAGCATAGACACAGATGTTTTCTGCATTTGCATTTGTTTAAAAGGCTAATACCACTCCTGGGTTACCCATGGGTTTGTCATACACTTTGGCATGTCCCTGGTTGACGTTGAAAGATGTTCCCTCAAGGCACATTCCCTCTGATTAGAGACAGATTTTCAATGAAGCAAAAAGCATCTGGGCTGAGTGTTGTCTTAAGTTAACACAGGGGCTGCAGTGACAGAGTGGCTGATCAGGGCAAGGAGTGGGTGGCTCTGACCTTCTGAAGAGGCACTGCACCAACACTGGGGTAACCCTGCTCATCTGCATTTATCCCTGAAAATGGGTGGTGAAAGCCCGCACAAACCCAGAGTGCAACGACTGGGACCAAAGTCGAGAAGAGGCTTGCTTGATGGATGTGTCAAACTCTCAAACAGAGCTGTGGGAGAGCAGATCTGAAGTTTCACTGTATGCGGAATGGTTCACAGGTCTGTAAACTCTGTTAAAGGTCCACTTTTAACATGCTAAAACTCCTCATGCATGCCGAAACTTGAAAAATTCAAGAGCATCCTGTGCTGCAACACAACCCCATGATTTTTAAGCTTGAAGCATCCAAAACAAACTAAAAAAAATTACTTAGGGCCACAGATACCATGTTTGTCCACAGTTACACAGCACTGATCCAACCCAATTAAAACAGAACCCCAAGCCATGTGTGCATTAGACATCCATTGCCTCTTAGCCTCAGGGCTGAGAACTGGTTCCTGTGTCTCACTCATTTTCCAGTATAGACTTGGACATAAGCAGGCCAAGGCCTTAATTTGTTCCAACCATTTCTCTGAAACCCCCCACAGGAGCAGGGTGACATGGTGAGCACTGAGGCATACAGACTTGGAATCTGGGATACGAACCATGCAATTAATCCATGAATAGTGGGTAGTTCTTCCAAGACTTATTTAGCAAGGAACAAAGAAAGGTGCAGGTCCAAGACTCTCATGTTTACCTTCACCAGCCACGGTAATTTGAATTCAAGCCAACCACATTATTCCATAAATGACAGCCTGAGTGAGCCTTTTTTTTAGCTTCCATGCTAATCATCTGGCTGTATGGCAGTGATCTCCCTGTGAGCTGGTGTGGAGAGTTTGTTAGAGGAATGGCTGTGCAGCAAGGGACGAAAAATTATGATTATGATTTATACCCCATATCCTCCGGTTAAAATAACAAAAGGTCAGCGATTAGCTCAACTGCTGCCACTGCCCCAAATGACAAAAGGGCTGATGCCCTTGAAACAAGAACCAAGAGCACAAGGTGGCTTTGGATCAACAGGGGGTCTGACTTTGCTTACCACTGATTTATCAACACAACCCAAAAGACCATGTCAGCTACGTTATCAGGATCACAGTATTACCGTGTTAGGATTGCTGGACACAGGGGCTGACACCAGGAAGTTTCGACTGCAACTGCTGATAAAACCGACGTTGCAGAAGATTGAACAAGAATTCAACGTCCGCCTTCTGGTGGAAGACGAACGTGAATTGGAAGAACACGTCATTCCGTCTCTTCAGAGAAATTTTCTTCGCTATTGTCCAACTGCTTGCTTATCCTGCTATTCTTATCAGCACCAAGCTTGGGTAAAAATTTATTGTGGGGGATGTCAACAACAGTGGTGGATTTATCAAAGACACTTAAGTAGAGGCCTTTGGTGTGGTGATTGTGAATTTAATTGGCGTAGGGAAACACCCTGGCAAGCCTTATGGAATCATACAGGCGATTCCTTTCCAAATAGCCTTTTTAGAATAGAAAATTGAGAAGATTTACGACAGAGGTATTTAAAGTGGAGACTACGTCTCATAGTGAAAAAGGTACTAGCAGACAAACGTTCTGCCATCCTCAGCAGTAGCTGTCAGACACACATTAAGGTACCAGTGCAGTGGCAAGTTAGCCCTCAGCAGTGGCATGATGTATGTTGCAGGTTTTCTAAACCTAATCTCCGTCGTAGGAGCCGCCGGTCTGGGACACTCCAAAATTAGTGACATTAGTCCGCGACAAAATCTTTGGGTAACATGGGCCAATAAAACAAATACTACTTCCTTTTGTTTGGCACTAGTTGGAATACCAGATTTTAATGAGGCCAATTTTCTAGATATGACTACAAATCGTTGCAATCACTTAAATGACGATGCTAGCGCTTGTACCACTAAATTATTAGCCGGACTGAATGTTACCCTGCCATGGGATCCGCAAGAAATAGGTTTACTGGGTAGCAGACGGCTAAATAGCACAATAAATTAGACAGGATGTGTTGAATTGGGATATCATCAATACAATTTAAATAACACTATGAATTGGCTAACTCCTAAAAGTTATCCTTTTTGGAACAAGACTTTTATGTGTGGCCAAGATAAAACAAAAGGATGGGGAAGAACACTCGCATTTGGACAAACAATAGTGCAAAAGCACTTCCGTCCAACACTTATTTGATTTGTGGCGATCACCCCTGGCAAGGAGTTCCCCGACACGCTTATGGTGGACCTTGCTATATAGGAAAGCTTACGTTTTTTATGCCTGATACTTTTGATGTTAAGAACAAATTGTTTTCAAAAAGGCACCGGCGTGAAGTTAGTTCGTTGCCCCAAAACTGTAATGATCAAGTAGAACTCTGGGGGCCTACTGCCAGGGTTTTCGCATCATTAGTCCCAGGTGTTGGTACTGCTCATGCTCTTACAACGCTTAGTCGATTAGCCTGTTGGATGGTAAAGCAATCTAATGTGACCACAAAGATCTTACCTGAACTTTCCCAAGATATGGATAGCTTACGGCACAGTATTCTACAAAACAGAGCAGCAATTGATTTTTTGCTTCTTGCCCAAGGCCATGGATGTGATGAAATGGAAGGAATGTGCTGTTTTAATCTGTTTTCAAACTCAGAATCTATCCATAAGCAACTCCAATGGCTTAAAGATCACACCAAAAGCATTCAAGTAACATCTAACCCATTAGATAGTTGGTTGACCTCACTTGGGTTAGGCCCGTGGATAAGGACAATAATAATGTATTGTATTGGCATTGGTGTAGTTGTTATATTAGCATTGCTGATATTACCTTGTTTGTGTACTTGTGTGCAAAATAGCATCGCTAAGATGGCGCAACAGACTCATGTAACCATGTTAGCACAAAAGGAAACCGGGGGAAATGTGGAGAGTTTGTTAGAGGAATGGCTGTGCAGCAAGGGACATGATATGGTTAACAATAGATAAAATAATGACCAGAAGCTACGTGACTTCCAGTAAGGACACTTTGCCCTTGAGCACAGCTGTTCTGACCAGAAGCTACGTAACTTACAGTAAGGACACATTGCCCTTGAGCACAGCTGTTACACAAAAATAGGATGTTGGGAATACAAAAAACAGGATGGTGAAAATACAAGATTTACTGAAAAAGTATATACAAATAAGGAAGCAGCTGTAATCGCAAGGCTAAACATGAAGAACAAAAATAGAAGGGATTGACCTTCATCAACTAAGCAATAACGAGCTTCGCTTTTGCAATATGTATGAGCTAATTAACGCCTGTATAAATATGTGTACCCATGTTCAATAAACCGAGACTTGATGATCATGATAGCTTGATTCTTATCTCCCGCGGCTTATCTCCAACAAGCTGGGATGCTCTCAGTGTTACTCCTTGAGGCTGAGAGACCCCTGATCAACTGCAGGTCTCTGGTAAGTGACCATTGTCACACACAGCCTTGTACTACAGTGCCACTAGACTTTGTATTGGTAACTTTAAATCCTTATCATATCGTCTGCAGTAACAGAGTAAAACTTTGCTATCAAACTATGTTAATTTTACAACACTTTTAATAAAACCACTTTTTGAAACCTTTGGTAGTGGTTCTTCAAGCATCTAAATTGCTCATCTGCGACACCTCCTTGCTTGCCCAAGGCTCCAACACATTCAAAAGCCACACACCTGCACACCCATCCCTTGCTCCATTTCAGAGCCACCTCCTGCATCTGCAGTCTGTGTCTCCTAATGCAGATTGTTTCTCTCTTACTGGTGCCTTAAGTTTTAACTTTTATATTTTTCAGATTCTGTGCTGTTTTGGTTGTAGTTCTGGGTTTCATATTAAGTGCTACTAAGCTCTCTTCACAGAGTAGGTAGACAAAAACAATTCCTTTTCTAGCTTGGGACCAAGGACAACAGATACAAATTTCAAGTCCAACAACAAAAACAACGGTGAAGTGAGAAGGAAGAAACAAGGAGAAGGGAACTTCATAACCTGAAGCTATCATTGGACAATTGACTCCAATATGCAAATGGACCAGAACTTATAAAAGTGTGAGACCTCGTGATCAGTCATCCATTTTGTGACCATTTTGGGGTGCATCTTGGGCATAGCCCAGCCGGGCTCTTGTGCTGCCCATGTGTACCATTGATGCCTTTTAATAAATACCTACTTTATCCTTTTGCTCTGTCTAGTTTCTGTGCCAGGTCAGCCTCCAGAAGGCATCATTACCACCAAATCATGTGGTAAGGAATTCTGTGGCCCACCTGTCATATTCACAATATGGCACTAAAGTGAGGTACACTGGATTTCTCAAGGATTTCTCTGTGTGTCACAAATGTGGAGAGGGGTACAATCCAACAAAACCCAGTCATTTCTCTCCTGCTGCAGTAGGACTTGTCCAGCTCAAACTGGACAAGTGTTTGTAGCACAAACACAGCTCTGCAGAACTGTTCTGTTCAATTCTGTCTCTGTTCAGGGCTATCTGCATCCAACAGGCTGACGTGTATTTTAACAATTCCTAGCGTCCAGACAGGCAGTCCTGCATTCATAATGAGTCCCAGAAACCTGAGCTTTGCTAACTCAGCACTGTGGAGGGGCACAGAAAGCACCAAGGAACTGTTGCTCTCATCAGTCATGTCTCTGCTGCAGATGGCATGGAGCAGGAATTCTTCCAGTGCACTATAAACTTTGCTCGTGGATTAGAAGCAGGGAGCAGGAAGACCAGGAGAACAGAAATTATCTAGGAAAGGTTTGATGCCTGTTCTTAGGACAAACAGTTCTAATCCTGTAAATTACAAAAGTGACATTTAAATGTAAATTTAAAAAATCATCAGGTGAAAGGCATTTTAGTTGCAATTAGCACCATGGACTTGAGGGCTGTTCACTGAGTAGTCATCCTTTCCAGCATATAAATCCCCAGGTACAAGATGTGTTGACAGTAGGAAAGGTTTGCCTATAAGGTTTTTTTCCTGCACTTCTGAACTCCACAGTGACAGGAAATCTCTGTCTCTGGCATGCTTCCAGCTTCATAACCATAATCCCACGTGAGCTCAGTTCCAGCTTTCACATGTCTAAGAAATAAAACGCTCAGTCAATTTGCTTGAACTAAGTGAAACAGTACTGTGCTAACAATTTGCCACCAACAACACACATGCAAACTCAAAAATTGTAGGGGGCAGGGAGCATCACACTGGCAGCTTGTTGGGACAGAAACAAGGGACACAATGAGTCACTGGCACACTTGTGCTGCTTTGCTTATGGAAATTGCTATGGAGATTGCAAATAGGCTTGGAGTCTAAACCAAGTGCTCCAACGTAGAGGGAAATTCTGGGAAACAAAAATCAAACAAACAAAAAAACACCACCAAAACCAAAGCCAACCACCCACCCACCCAACCAACAAAAAAAAAAACAAACAA